>CM038681.1:44606464-44918964 GCA_021605205.1 Aegilops longissima | reverse complement strand
TAGAATCGGAAGCTATCAACAAGGACCCAAATGTCCATATTGTCTTGCTCGATGTCAGGATCACCAAGATCCATGGTGACAATCATACCCTCATAAAAATCATACATTTTGTAAAGTGCTTCCCAATTTTGGCAACCAAAATGGGTACGCTCCAAGAATTGTACAGATTTACTTCAAAATCCATATCATGATGGGTCCCTAGGTGTATTTTCTTTGTTTCAAAATTTTCATGGTCTTCAAAACCCGTCCTCTCTAAGACATAGCGTCTTGCATGGCATGGGATAAGCTAGTCGACTTGTAAAAGATGAAAATTAGACGTTGAAATAGTTGAAGTCATACTTAATTAGGAACCTGTCGCACAGACCTCGATCATCGTGGCACCAGCTGCACTCCCCTGGGAGACTGTCGTCGTCCGAGTACGACATTTCCTACGTTCATAATTCAAAGATTAAACTTGTACAATTAAATATATGTACTAAAAAACCTAAATTAGATCATTATTTTTTGAGAAAATCCAGGCCACTTGATATTTCCTACATATTCTAGCACAAGTCATGCCAGAATTCACGAAAAAATCCAGGATGACCTTTGCTAAAAAAGGACATATCGAGCGCCTGAAATTTGCCGGAACGGAAATTAATCAACACTCCGGCAAAACATAGGCCACTCGGAGGTGTAACCTGAACATGATCGGCCACTTGGGCAACCACATATCCTATTTGAGCAAAGCAAGATATACATGGAGATTTGGCTGGTCTCACCTCGAGGTCGGAGGGGGTCTGTGACAGGGACGATGCCGGGGATGATGGAGGGGCTCCTTGATTTTTGCAAAAGCAAAAACCCTATAAGTTATCACTAATACATCCCGAATAATTACTTAAATTAAAAAATAACAACAAATATGACATGTTCAACTAGTTCTATTAATTCAACTAGTTCTAACTAAATATAAACTTACTATAAATAGAAAAAAACTAGTTCTTTCTAAAAATAAAGTAGTTCAATTAGTTATATTAATTATCTTACTAAAATACATTAGTTCTATTAATTCAACTAGTTTATTAATTTACTTACTAAACTAGTTCAACTAAAACTAAACTAGTTCAACTTGTTTATTAATTTACTTACTAATTATTTTAAACACTTACTAAAAGCGGTAAAATAAACTACATTATACAATAGTAAAAACATCTACTATTAACTATACTGCCCTAGTTAACTAGTACCATCACTACTACTAATTAACATCTACTACTACTAAAATCATTATCTATGAACCCTAAATTAACATCTACTACTACTAAAACATATAGTACTAACTAAGCAGAGAAAGGGGGTGGGGAGGGGGCTTACAGAGAGGGAAGAGGCAGTGGCGGCGGGGCTCGGGATCGAGAGCAGCAGTCTTGGGCGGGCTCGAGGCGGCGGTGAAGTCAGTCTTGGCGGCAGTGAGGTCAAGGGCGGCGACGGTGATGTCGAGAGCGGCGGCGGGCGGCGGCAGTGAGGTTGGGGGCGGCCTCGCGCGGTGTCGGTGAGGGCAGGCTCGGGCAGCGGCGACAGAGGAGTAGGGGAATAGGGGGGAATGGAGGACTTAGCAAAATTTTGAGCCCGCGGGTGGTTAAGTCGAAGTAGCAGTAGCGCACTTTAGTAAAGGCGCTATAGCTAACGTAGCAATAGCACGTTTTACGTAAAAACGCTACTGATAAGTCTAAACTTAATTAGGTGCAATACTTAGCAGCAACGAGTTTTGAAGAAAAACGCTGCTACTAAGTACTTTAGGAGTAGCGCGCCTAGGGAAGGGCGCTACTACTGTATCTAGCCTGGAGGCAACACCGTGGCAATTATAGTAGTAGCGCTTGTTTCATCTAGAGCGCAACTGCTACCGCGTTATTAGATGCGAGGTTTAGTCAAGCTCGCTACTGCTAATTAGCAGTAGCGTTTGTTTTTAAACCGCGCTGCTGCTAAGATTCTGTGTATAAGGTTTTCCCTAGTAGTGTTGGATAATCTCCTACCGGCCCCGCCTCCAATTTCCTTGTATAGATGAGGCTGAGGGCTGCCCTTATACTTATATATGTGCACTGTGCACCCGATCAATACATCGAGAGTTGCATTTCCTTGAACATGGTATCAGTTTTCTTCCCGATCCAACCCTAGCTTCCGCTCCTCCCTTGCCGCCGCTGCCGCAGCACCCCGCTGCCGCCGCCGCCGCCGCCGCCGCCGCCGCACCCGAACCCCGCCTCCGCGTGCGCCTCCCCACCCCAATCTCCCCTCCCGAGCTGCCTCCCTCTCTGAGCCGCCTCCCACCGATCTCCCTCACCCAACCGCGCCGCCACCACTTCGGTCACCATGCCGCACCAATGGCCTCTCCTCATGTCGCCGCCTCCCTTCCCTTCAACCCCTTCAAAGTTCCGGCCCCTCCCCCGGTGGAAGTCGTTCGCGATCTCGACATCTTCGCCTGCGTGCCCGTCATCCTCGATTACGCCACCTCCACCTACTACGCCTGGAAGACTTACTTCTCCCTCGTCTTCCGCAAGTACCACCTCATCGATCATGTTGATGCCTCTGTCGACTCTGACCTCATGTTCGCTGATGAGTATTGGCTGACCATCGACGCCACCATCACCCGCTGGCTGTACCAAACCATCGCCAAGGACATCTTCCACACCATCGTTTGCGACACTAATGACGCGTAGACGGTGTGGGCGAAGTTGAACGGGCTCTTCCTCGACAACGCCCTCCAGCGCATCGTGTTCCTTCAGCAAGAATTTTTTGGCTGCCATCAGCTTGACTCGTCTATCGACGATTATTGCATGCGCCTTAAGAAACTTGCCAACGAACTTCGTGGCCTCGGGGAGCGGGTCTCCGACGACCTCCTCCTTAGCACGCTCACCGCCGGCCTGAACGAAGAGTTTAGCAACGCGGCCTCCAACCTCACGTTCCTTCTGGATCCGACCTTTCCTCGGGTTGTGGCCTATCTTCGGTTGGAGGAGAGGAGGATGAAGATGGTGAAGTCACGGGCCACGCACACAGCGCTCGCCGCAGGCACCTCCCGCGCCGCTCCTCCCACGGCTTCGCAGCCGCCGCGACCTCCGCCGCCACCAGCGGCCTACTTCCAGTCGCCGCCCCTGCCCCTGATAGTCGTCGCGCGGGTGGGGGGGGGGGCATCGCGGCAAGAAGCGGCAACAACAGCATGGCGCGGGTGGAGAGGGCACCCCGCCAGCTGCAGCAGCAGGCGCTGCCCCCGGCCCCCTGGGCCGCCGCGAGGATCCCTTGGACGGGGGTGGTCCACGCATACACCATGCCAGTGACGCGGGCCCCTGTCCCGGCCGGGATCCTCGGCCCCCGCCCCGGCGCCCATCAGGCGATGTTCGCCACCCCCGGCGGCTACCCCGCTGCTGCGCGTGCGTACGCTGCCCCGGGCAGCTACCCCGTGGCCCTGCCTGCCTACCCTACCGCGGCCGCCGCACTCCCGTCGACACCCTGGGATCCGGCCCTTCTCGTGGTGCTTCACTCCGCTCCTACACCCAACAGATCCACCGGAGGCGGCGACTGGTATATGGACACCGGGGCTACCGCCCACATGACTTCCAACCCTTGTACCTCAACTCCGCATATCCAGTTTCTACCGCATGTCGTATCACTGTTGGGGACGGTTCATCCCTTCCCATTACTCATGTCAGTCATGGTTCTTTTCCGTCTAACTCTATGCCTATACATATGTCTAATGTCTTAGTTTGACCTGAGGTAGTCACCAATCTTGTTTCCGTTCGTTCTCTTACACGTCAAAATCCTATAACTGTTGAATTTGACGAAGTGGGTTTTTCTGTCAAGGACACCCGTACCCGGATGGTACTCCTCTGATGTGACAGCCCGGACGGCCTCTACCCGGTGCACTCCACCAACATCTCCACATCTGATCCGGTCGCTCTCTCCGCCACGGTGGACCTTTGGCATGCTCGGCTGGGACATCCGAACCCGGCCACCCTTCGTCATATTCTTAGGACTTTTTCATTCACGTGTAATAAAACCGATGATCATACTTGTCATGCTTGTTGTCTCGGCTAGCACGTCCGTCTTCCGTCTGGTGCGTCATCATCGGTGGCGCCGTATCCATTTGAGTTGATTCATAGTGACTTGTGAACATCTCCTGTTGCCAGTAATACGGGTTTTTTATACTATATTGTCATACTTGATGATTTTTCGCACTATGTGTGGACCTTCCTGTTGCAGAGAAAATCCTATGCACTCTCCGTTTGCACTACCTTTTACTCCTATGTCGCTACGCAGTTTGGGCGTCCCATTCATGCCTTGCAGACTGACAGCGGGAATGAGTTGGACAACGTCGGGGTTCGCACCCTCCTTGCCACACATGGCACGATTCTTCGTCTCACTTACCCATATACCTCGCAACAAAATGGTCGCGCCGAACGGATCCTTCGCACCCTCAATGACTGTGTGCGCACTCTTCTATTCCATGTTAATGTCCCGCCCCGGTTTTGGCCGGACGCCCTCTCCATCGCCTGCCTCCTCATCAACATTCGTCCGAGTCATGCTTGTGGGAACTTTGCACCACATCATCTCCTCTTCGGTAGCCCTCCCCGAGGGAGTCCTGGATTAGGGGTATCGGGAGTGCCGGACTGTGTACAACGTCCAGACTATTGAAGCGTGGAGATACAAGACTCAAGACTCCGGCCCGTATCAAGATGGGACTTTCCTTAGCATGGAAGGCAAGCTTGGCGATCCGGATATTCTATTTCCTTCCTTGTAACCGACTCCATGTAAACCCTAGCCCTCTCCGATGTCTATATAAACCGGAGAGGTTGGTCCTTATAAATATACGCTTAAATGTATTTTTCATCAATGGGAGATTATATATAGCGTCAACTTATTATTCTTATTTGAGCATTTTTCTCTTATAAATGTTTATTTGATATTGCATCCGTACACCTTGGTGCGGCCGGTTTGCCAGGGGCTTCTCATGGCGCCCGTGTCTGACAAATAAAGTCTGAACACTTTCAACAGTGCGGCACCCCGAACTTATAGCACTATATGCATCAGCTCCGAATCATGTCTTCGGTCTACAGTTGGGATAGCCCGACTCCCTTGTTTTGGTGCCTTACATTCCGTTATATCGGCTAAGGTAGCGCAGGGAGAAGTACTGCGATTGTGTCCCGGTTCTTCCGGACGAGCACCTCAGTAGAGAAAGCCGAAAACTGACCGGCATGATGTGGCGAGAGCTGGTCGCCGTTCGAGAGGTTTTAAAATCCTTAAATATTCCACTTTAGGCGATAAATCGGCTTCGTCCGATCTAGGCGTGTATAGCGCCCCAATTCGGCCTTCCGGATTCTAGGGGCTTCGTCGAAATTTAAAATTGTAGACTTCTATGGCTAAGTGAAAGTTATAGAGCCGCATAGTCCGATTGCCTTGTTCGCTGCGCCGGACACCTCCTTAAGGGACCAAACATTTGGATATAGAGTGTCCGGGTTTTCCACGAACACCCCAGTACTAGTTACGTGGGGGAGGAAGCCAACGACTGGCCTACTTTCGGAATTTTATAAACAGCCGCACAGAAGGTAATATTTTAAATAACAAGAGCGCTACATAGCGCAAGTAACTTCGTATTTAAATTACAAACATGACAGAAGTGAACTCATTCAAAAATGGCGTCATTGGTACACTCATCGGCGACGAGACGAGCACCCTTCATCACGCCATCGTAGTACATCTCGGGATGGCGATGCGCCTTGCCCTCTGGCAGCCCGTCCTTGACCAGCTTTTCCGCATCCAGCTTGCCCCAATGCACCTTGACGCGGGCAATGGCTCGGCGGGCACCTTCGATGCAAATGGATCGCTTGATCACTTCAAGCCGCGGGCAGGCATCCACTATTCGCTTGATCAGACCAAAGTAGCTACTAGGGAGGAGCTCACCAGGCCACATCCTGACTATGGAGTCCTTCATAGCCAGTTCGGCCGCTCTGTGGAGTTCGATCAACTGCGGATCAGTTGGTCGCTCAGAGGCATCGGATGATCGGCCCCAGCATACTGGGACCAGAACAGCTTCTCCGTTGAGCTCCCCTCCTGGGCACGGTAGAACTCCGCAGCGTTTGGGACGTTGCGTGGCAGATCTGCAAATGCCCCTGGAGAGCTCCGTATTCGAGTAAGTAAAAGAAACGCCTCCTCCACATGTTTGCTTTGCATAAAGAATTTCTTACCTGCTGCTATCTTTTTGGCCTCCTGGATCTCCTGCTGTGCTTTCTCGGCTTCGTCCTTGGCATCTTTCAAACTTACAAGGGCCTTCGCAAGCTCGGCCTCCTTCATCTTCAGATCATGCTCTACGGACTCACACTTTTTGCCGAGGTCCAGGAGCTCTTGCGGTACCTCGCCCACTCTAGCACTTTGCTTTTCGCGCTCCTTACATTCCAAGGCCGCTTTTCTTCGGCCTCGGACAGCGCTTTCTTCAGGGATGCCACTTCGGCGGTGGCCCCTGTTACACAGCCAGGACGCTTTGGCATTAGACAGACAAATTTTGCCTATCTTTAAATACAGATGAACGGAGAATCGCTTACCTTTATTCTCCTCGAGCTACCTCTTCGTGAGGCCGAGCTCTCCCTGCGCCTGCTCCAGATCCCGCTTCAGTTCGGCAATTTCGGCAGTACGGGTAGCAGCAGCAAGCAGCACGACCTGCTTATTCACATAAATGCTTTTTAGACTCCTGCGGATTGTAATTGACCCTCCGTTTGGCTTTTCTTCCCGAACACTAACCAGAGTATCAGGGGCGACTACCTATCGGGTGGTAATTTCATACATTTTTATTACTTACCTCAAAGCCCATCAGGAGGCTTGTGCAGGCTTCGGTTAGTCCGCTTTTGGCGGACATAACCTTTTGAATCACCGCACTCATAAGAGTACGATGCTCTTCTTCCATGGAAGCGCCTCGAAGCGCTTCCAGCAGGCTATCCGGCGCCGTTGATGCGCCGGAAGTCCTCGGCTCGGGCGGCTCGCCCTCCCTAACGAGGGGCTTCCCACCTAAGTCCGGAACCGTCGCAGGTTCCGGGGCAGTGTTCGGTTGAGAGTTTGCCTTGTTGCGGCTCTCATCGACGCGATCCGCGGGGATCTTGAACCCCGCATGCGCGACATCTGGAATCCCTGCGTGGGGCGTCTCCAGAGTCAGCTCCCCCTGCTCTGGGAGCCTTCGGGACAACACCTCCATGTCATCCGCGTGTTGAGGGGTAGTGGCCGTCGGGAGCGAGTTCATCTCCGAAGCATCCTCCTCCGGGGCGGCTTTTCTCTTCTTCTCCCCCCTAGTGCGGGGAGGTGGAATTTATTCTTGATTCCCCCCGCCTCGGCGGGAGGAATGTGTCTCGTCGTCATCGGACGACAGGGGTATAACGGCCTTGCGCCGAGGGCCTTTTCCGGCCCCCTGGCCCGCTTCTCTAGGCCCCTCATCCTTTCCGGATGGGGCGTCTTCTTCTTCTTCCTCCTCCCCTTCGTGGGAGGAGTCTGCCTCGTCATCTTCGGACGAGGCTTCTGGTATAACCTTACGCCGGAGACCCTTTCGGGTCCCCGGGGCCTTCTTCTCGGCCTTCTTCTCCGGCACCTTGTACGGTGCCGGGACCAGCATCTTCAGGAGAGCGTCAGCTTGGCCCTCTGGCAGCGGAGCCGGACAGTAAATCTGCTCCGCTGTCTCCACATAATCCTGAGGCGAATATACACAAATACTTAAGACTCCCCCAAGATTATATTGGAAAAAACGAACCCAGTGGTAGTCCCAAAAGTCACCGGACAAGGGGGCCGCGCTGCATGAAGTCCGCGGTCCTCGGATGTGGGAGGATGTACTTCGGAGGCCTTAAACAACTCCTTCCACGCGTCCTTGTGCTTCATGCCATAGAGCCTATGGAGCGTCTGGTGTTCGGCCGGGACGAACTCCCAAAGATTGACTGCCCGCCTTTGGCACAGCAGAATCCGGCGAATGAGCATGACTTGTATCACGTTGACAAGCTTGATGTTCTTGTCCTTCATGCTCCTGATGCAGGTTTGGAGTCCCGTCAGCTCTGTAGGTTCGCCCCAAGTCAGGCCCTTCCTTTCCCAGGAGGTGAGCCGCATGGCGGCTCCGGATCGGAACTCGGGGGCTGCCGCCCAGTTGGCGCCGCGAGGCTCGGTGATGTAGAACCACCCCGATTGCCACCCTTTTACGGTCTCCGCAAAGGAGCCGTCCAGCTAGGTGACGTTAGGCATCTTTCCCACCATGGCCCCTCCGCATTCCGCTTGATGGCCGCGTACAACCTTCGGCTTCACGCAGAAGATTTGCAGCCACAGGCCGAAGTGAGGCCGGATGCGGAGGAAGGCCTCACATACGACGACGAACGCTGAGATGTTGAGGACGAAATTCGGGGCTAGATCATGGAAATATAGCCCGTAGTAGAACATGAGCCCGCAGACGAAGGGGTGAAGTGGAAACCCCAGTCCACGGACGAAGTGGGCGACGAACACGACTCTCTCATGGGGTCCCGGGGTCGGAATGACCTGCCCAGCGTCTGGTAGCCGGTGCGCTATGTCTGCAGCCAAGTACCCGTCTGCCCGAAGATTTGTGATGTGCTTCTCCTCGACGGTGGAAGCCACCCACTTGCCTCCTGCTCCGTACATGTCTAGCTGTGCGGAGGAGACTTGGGCTTGGGCGCTGGAGCTCGAGCGGGCAAGAGTGGGCAAAAGGAGGAAGAAGGCGTGGGTAAAAATGGGGAAATCTTATCCCTTTATAGAGGCGATGAAAGCGGTGCGCCTCCCCACTGCCCGTTGGGAATCGCTTGCTTCCCAAGCGCCACAATTAATGATATGGTGGGATTACCCGTACCCGTTTTGATGAGAATCCCGCGATAAGGAGGGCACGATCTCTGCTTTGACAAGACGTGTCAAGGAAACTGCCTCACAATATGCGATGTGGCTGGTTGTGGAAAGACGGTTCGAATAATGACCTCACCGTAATGACACGTCGCATTGCCTAAAAAGTTCTCAGCAGATTGCATTTGTGAAACATTGTTCTCTCTACGGTGGCATGCGAAGATCATCTTGAGGATCCGGACACGGTTTGAGTGTTCGATAATTATCTTGGAGTATTTGGAAGAGGAACCCGCCTTGCAATGCCGAAGACAAGACTGCGCGCCGGACTCATCGACATTGAAGCCTGGTTCAGGGGCTACTGAGGGAGTCCTGGATTAGGGGGTATCCGGACTGCTGGACTGTGTACAACGTCCGGACTATTGAAGCGTGGAGATACAAGACTCAAGACTTCGGCCCGTATCCAGATGGGACTTTCCTTGGCGTGGAAGGCAAGCTTGGCGATCCGGATATTATATTTCCTTCCTAGTAACCGACTCCATGTCAACCCTAGCCCTCTCCGGTGTCTATATAAACCGGAGAGGTTGGTCCTTAGAAGGCCGATCACAATTACAATCATACTATCACAGGCTAGCTCTTAGGGTTTAGCCTCTACGATCTCGTGGTAGATATACTATTGTCCTACCCAAATCATCAATATTAATCAAGCAGGAAGTAGGGTTTTACCTCCATTGAGAGGGCCCGAACCTGGGTAAACATCTGTGTCCCTTGCTTCCTGTTACCATCAGCCTTGACGCACAGACCGGGACCCCCTACCCGAGATCCGCTGGTTTTGACACCGACATTGGTGCTTTCATTGAGAGTTCCTCTGTGTCGTCGTTGTCAGGCTCGATGGCTCCTTCAATCTGAAGGAAATATGCCCTAGAGGCAATAATAAAGTTATTATTTATTTCCTCATATCATGATAAATGTTTATTATTCATGCTAGAATTGTATTAACCGGAAACATAATACATGTGTGAATACATAGACAAACATACAGTCACTAGTATGCCTCTACTTGACTAGCTCATTAATCAAAGATGGTTATGTTTCCTGACCATAGAGATGTGTTGTTATTTGATTAATGGGATCACATCATTAGGAGAATGATGTGATTGACATGACCCATTCCGTTAGCTTAGCACTTGATCGTTTAGTATATTGCTATTGCTTTCTTCATGACCTATACATGTTCCTGTAACTATGAGATTATGCAAATCCTGTTTACCGGAGGAACACTTTGGGTGCTACCAAACGTCACAACGTAACTGGGTGATTATAAAGGAGTACTACAGGTGTCTCCAAAGGTACATTTTGGGTTGGCGTATTTCGAGATTAGGTTTTGTCACTCCGATTGTCGGAGAGGTATCTCTAGGCGTTCTCGGTAATACACATCACATAAGCCTTGCAAGCATTGCAACTAATAAGTTAGTTGTGAGATGATGTATTACGGAACGAGTAAAGAGACTTGCCGGTAACGAGATTGAACTAGGTATTGGATACCGACGATCGAATCTCGGGTAAGTAACATACCGATGACAAAGGGAACAACGTATGTCGTTATGCGGTTTGACCGATAAAGATCTTCGAAGAATATGTAGGAACCAATATGGGTATGCAGGTTCCGCTATTGGTTATTGACCGAGAATAGTTCTAGGTCATGTCTACATAGTTCTCGAACCCGTAGGGTCCGCACGCTTAACGTTACGATGACAGTTTATTATGAGTTTATAAGTTTTGATGTACGAAGTTTGTTGAGTCCGGATGTGATCACGGACATGACGAGGAGTCTCGAAATGGTCGAGACATAAAGATTGATATATTGGAAGCCTATGTTTGGACTTGAATAGTTTCGTGAAATCGATTTTTACGGAAAACCGGGGGGTTACGGAACCCTCCCGGGGGATGTTGGGCCTTAATGGGCCATAAGGGAGAAGAGGAGGGCCGGCCAGGGCAGGCCGCGCCCCCCCTAGTCCGAATAGGACAAGGAGAGGGGCGGCGCCCCTTCCTCTCTCCCTTCCCCCCAAGTCCTAATCCAACTAGGAAGGGGGGAGTCCTACTCCCGATGGGAGTAGGACTCCTCCGGCGCGCCTCCTCCTAGGGCTGGCCGCACCCCCCCTTGCTCCTTTATATACGGGGGCAGGGGGGCACCCCATCACACACAAGTTGATCTACGGATCGTTCCTTAGCCGTGTGCGGTGCCCCCCTCCACCATATTCCACTTCGGTCATATCATCGCGGAGCTTAGGCGAAGCCCTGCGCCGGTAGAGTCATATCGTCGCGGAGCTTAGGCGAAGCCCTGCGCCGGTGGAGCATCATCATATCACCACGCCGTCGTGCTGACGGAACTCATCCCCGACGCTTTGCTGGATCGGAGCTCGGGGATCGTCATCGAGCTGAACGTGTGCTGAACTCGGAGGTGCCGTGCGTTCGGTACTTGGATCGGTCAGATCGTGAAGACGTACGACTACATCAACCGCGTTGTTATAATGCTTCCGCTTACGGTCTACGAGGGTACGTGGACATACACTCTCCCCTCTCGTTGCTATGCCATCACCATGATCTTGCGTGTGCGTAGGAAAAAATTGAAATTACTACGTTCCCCAACAGTGGCATCCGAGCCTGGTTTTATGCGTTGATGTCATATGCACGAGTAGAACACAAGTGAGTCGTGGGCGATATAAGTCATACTTCTTACCAGCATGTCATACTTTGGTTCAGCGGTATTGTGAGATGAAGCAGCCCGGACCGACATTACGCGTACGCTTACGCGAGACTGGTTTCACCGCTTCGAGCACTCGTTGCTTAAAGGTGACCGGCGGGTGTCTGTTTCTCTCACTTTAGTTGAACCGAGTGTGGCTACGCCCGGTCCTTGCGAAGGTTAAAACAACACCAACTTGACAAACTATCGTTGTGGTTTTGATGCGTAGGTAAGAACGGTTCTTGCTCAGCCCGTAGCAGCCACGTAAAACTTGCAACAACAAAGTAGAGGACGTCTAACTTGTTTTTGCAGGGCATGTTGTGATGTGATATGGTCAAGACGTGATGCTATATTTATTGTATGAGATGATCATGTTTTGTAACCAAAGTTATCGGCAACTGGCAGGAGCCATATGGTTGTCGCTTTATTGTATGAAATGCAAAAGCCATGTAATTGCTTTACTTTATCACTAAGCAGTAGCGATAGTCGTAGAAGCAATTGTTGGCGAGACGACAATGATGCTACGATGGAGATCAAGGTGTCGCGCCGGTGACAATGGTGATCATGACGGTGCTTCGGAGATGGAGATCACAAGCACAAGATGATGATGGCCATATCACATCACTTATATTGATTGCATGTGATGTTTATCCTTTATGCATCTTATCTTGCTTTGATTGACGGTAGCATTATAAGATGATCTCTCACTAAAATTATCAAGAAGTGTTCTCCCTGAGTATGCACCATTGCGAAAGTTCTTCGTGCTGAGACACCACGTGATGATCGGGTGTGATAGGCTCTACGTTCAAATACAACAGGTGCAAAACAGTTGCGCACGCGGAATACTCAGGTTAAACTTGACGAGCCTAGCATATAACAGATATGGCCTCGGAACACGGAGACCGAAAGGTCGAGCGTGAATCATATAGTAGATATGATCAACATAGTGATGTTCACCATTGAAACTACTCCATCTCACGTGATGATCGGACATGGTTTAGTTGATTTGGATCACGTAATCACTTAGATAACTGGAGAGATGTCTATCTAAGTGGGAGTTCTTTAGTAATATGATTAATTGAACTTAAATTTATCATGAACTTAGTACCGATAGTATTTTGCTTGTCTATGTTTACTGTAGATAGATGGCTCGTCTTGTTGTTCCGTTGAATTTTAATGCGTTCCTTGAGAAAGCAAAGTTGAAAGATGATGGTAGCCATTACACGGACTGGGTCCGTAACGAGGATTATCCTCATTGCTGCACGTAAGAATTACGTCCCGGAAGCACCGCTGGGTGCCGGCCTGCTGCAGGAGCAACGCCAGAAGTTGTGAACGTCTACCAGAGCAAAGCTGATGACTACTCTATAGTTCAGTGTGCCATGCTTTACGGCTTAGAACCGGGTCTTCAACGACGTTTTGAACGTCATGGAGCATATGAGATGTTCCAAGAGTTGAAGGTAATATTTCAAGCAAATGCCCGGATTGAGAGATATGAAGTCTCCAATAAGTTCTATAGCTGCAAGATGGAGGAGAATAGTTCATCGGTGAACATATACTCAAAATGTCCGGGTATAATAATCACTTGATTCAACTGGGAGTTAATCTTCCGGATGATAGTGTCATTGACAGAATTCTCCAATCACTGCCACCAAGCTACAAGAGCTTCGTGATGAACTATAATATACAAGGGATGACCAAGACAATTCCCGAGCTCTTCGCAATGCTAAAAGCATGGAGGTAGAAATCAAGAAAGAGCATCAAGTGTTGATGGTCAACAAGACCACTAGTTTCAAGAAAAGGGCAAAGGGAAGAAGAAGGAACTTCAAAAGAACAGCAAGAAAGTTGCTGCTCAAGAGAAGAAACCCAAGTCTGGACCTAATCCTGAAACCGAGTGTTTTTACTTGCAAGCTGATTTGGACATCGAAGCGGAACTGCCCCAAGTATTTGGCGGATAAGAAGGATGGCAAGGTGAACAAAGGTATATGTGATATACATGTTATTGATGTGTACCTTACTAACACTCGCAGATAGTACCTGGTATTTGATACTGGTTCTGTTGATAATATTTGCAACTCAAACAGGAACTACGGATTGCGAAGATTGGCTTAGGACGAGGTGACGATCTTGCGTGGGAAATGGTTCCAAAGTCGATGTGATCGCGGTCGGCACGCTACCTCTACATCTACCATCGGGATTAGTTTTAGACCTAAATAATTGTTATTTGGTGCCAGCGTTAAGCATGAACATTATATCTGGATCTTGTTTGATGCGAGACGGTTATTCATTTAAGTCAGAGAATAATGGTTGTTCTATTTATATGAATAATATCTTTTATGGTCATGCACCCTTGAAGAGTGGTCTATTTTTATTGAATCTCGATAGTAGTAATACACATATTCATAGTGTTGAAACCAAAAGATGCAGAGTTGATAATGATAATGCAACTTATTTGTGGCACTGCCGTTTGGGTCATATCGGAGTAAAACGCATGAAGAAACTCCATACTGATGGGCTTTTGGAATCACTTGATTATGAATAACTTGGTACTTATGAACCGTGCCTCATAGGCAAGATGACTAAAACGACGTTCTCCGAACTATGGAGCGAGCAACTGATTTGTTGGAAATCATACATACCGATGTTTGTGGTCCAATGAATGTTGAGGCACGCGCGGTATCGTTATTTTCTCACCTTCATAGATGATTTGAGCAGATATGGGTATATCTACTTAATGAAACACAAATCTGAAACATTTGAAAAGTTCAAAGAATTTCAGAGTGAAGTGGAAAATCATCGTAACAAGAAAATAAAGTTTCTACGATCTGATCGTGGAGGAGAATATTTGAGTTACGAGTTTGGTTTACATTTGAAATAATGCGGAATAGTTTCACAACTCACGCCACCCGGAACACCACAACGAAATGGTGTGTCCGAACGTCGTAATCGTACTTTACTAGATATGGTGTGATCTATGATGTCTCTTACTGATTTACCGCTATCGTTTTGGGGTTATGCTTTAGAGACGGCCGCATTCACGTTAAATAGGGCACCATCAAAATCCGTTGAGACGACACCTCATGAACTGTGGTTTGGCAAGAAACCAAAGTTGCCGTTTCTTAAAGTTTGGGGCTGCGTTGCTTATGTGAAGAAACTTCAACCAGATAAGCTCGAACCCAAATCGGAGAAATATGTCTTCATAGGATACCCAAAGGAGACTGTTGGGTACACCTTCTATCACAGATCTGAAGGCAAGATTTTCGTTGCTAAATTCGGATCCTTTCTAGAAAAGGAGTTTCTCTCGAAAGAAATGAGTGGGAGGAAAGTAGAACTTGATGAGATAACTGTATCTGCTCCCTTATTGGAAAGTAGTTCATCACAAGAAACGGTTCCTGTGACAACTACACCAATTAGTGAGGAAACTAATGATATTGATCATGAAACTTCAGATCAAGTTTCTACTGAACTTCGTAGGTCAACCAGCGTAAGATCCGCACCAGAGTGGTACGGTAATCCTATTCTGGAAGTCATGCTACTTGACCATGGCAAACCTACAAACTATGAAGAAGCGATGGTGAGCCCAGATTCCGCAAAATGGCTGGAAGCCATGAAATCTGAGATGGGATCCATGTATGAGAACAAAGTATGGACTTTGGTTGACTTGCCCGATGATCGGCAAGCCATTGAGAATAAATGGATTTTTAAGAAGAAGACTGACGCTGATGGTAATATAACTGTCTACAAAGCTCGACTTGTTGCGAAAGGTTTTCGACAAGTTCAAGGGGTTGACTACGATGAGACTTTCTCACCAGAGCGATGCTTAAGTCTGTCCGAATCATGTTAGCAATTGCTGCATTTTATAATTATGAAATCTGGCAAATGGATGTAAAAACTGCATTCTTGAATGGATTTCTAGAAGAAGAGTTGTATATGATGCAACCAGAAGGTTTTGTTGATCCAAAGGGTGCTAACAAAGTGTGCAAGCTCCAGCGATCAATTTATGGTCTGCAAGCCTCTCGGAGTTGGAATAAAAGCTTTGATAGTGTGATCAAAGTATATGGTTTTATATGCACTTTTGGAGAAGCCTGTATTTATAAGAAAGAGAGTGGGAGCTCAGTAGCATTTCGATATTATATGTGGATGACATATTATTGATTGGAAATGATATAGAATTTCTGGATAGCATAAAGGATACTTGAATAAAAGTTTTTCAATGAAAGACCTCGGTGAAGTTGCTTACATATTGGGCATCAAGATCTATAGAGATAGATCAAGACGCTTAATTGGACTTTCACAAAGCACATACCTTGATAAAGTTTTGAAAAATTCAAAATGGATCAGCAAAGAAAGGATTTTTACCAGTATTACAAGGTGTGAAATTGAGTCGACTCAATGCCCGACCACAGCAGAAGATAGAGAGAAAATGAAAGATGTTCCTATGCTTCAGCCATAGGCTCTATCATGTATGCAATGTTGTGTACCAGACTGACGTATGCTTAGCAATAAGCTTGGCAGGAAGGTACCAAAGTAATCCAGAGTGGATCATCGGACAGCGGTCAAGAACATCCTGAAATACCGAAAAGGACTAAGGATATGTTTCTCGATATGGAGGTGACAAAGAGCTAGTCGTAAATGGTTACGCCGATGTAAGCTTTGACACTGATCCGGACGATTCTAAATCGCAAACCGGATACGTGTTTTTATTAAACGGTGGAGCTGTCAGTTGGTGCAGTTCTAAACAAAGCGTCGTGGCGGGATCTACATGTGAAGCGGAGTACATAGCTGCTTTGGAAGCAGCAAATGAAGGAGTCTGGATGAAAGAGTTCATTTCGATCTAGGTGTCATACCTAGTGCATCGGGACCAATGAAGATCTTCTGTGACAAGATCTGGTGCAATTGCCTTGGCAAAGGAATCCAGATTTCACAAGAGGACCAAGCATATCAAGAGACGCTTCAATTCCATTCGGTACCAAGTCCAAGTGGGAGACATAGAGATTTGCAAGATACATACGGATCTGAATGTTGCAGACCCGTTGACTAAGCCTCTTCCACGAGCAAAACATGATCAGCACCAAGACTCCATGGGTGTTAGAATCATTACTGTGTAATCTAGATTATTGACTCTAGTGCAAGTGGGAGATGAAGGAAATATGCCCTAGAGGCAATAATAAAGTTATTATTTATTTCCTCATATCATGATAAATGTTTATTATTCATGCTAGAATTGTATTAACCGGAAACATAATACATGTGTGAATACATAGACAAACATACAGTCACTAGTATGCCTCTACTTAACTAGCTCATTAATCAAAGATGGTTATGTTTCCTGACCATAGACATGTGTTGTTATTTGATTAATGGGATCACATCATTAGGAGAATGATGTGATTGACATGACCCATTCCGTTAGCTTAGCACTTGATCGCTTAGTATATTGCTATTGCTTTCTTCATGACCTATACATGTTCCTGTAACTATGAGATTATGCAACTCCGCTTACGGAGGAAACACTTTGGTGCTACCAAACGTCACAACGAATCGGGTGATTATAAAGGAGTACTACAGGTGTCTCCAAAGGTACATGTTGGGTTGGCGATTTCGAGATTAGGTTTTGTCACTCCGATTGTCGAGAGGTATCTCTAGGCCTTCTCGGTAATACACATCACATAAGCCTTGCAAGCATTGCAACTAATAAGTTAGTTGTGAGATGATGTATTACCGAACGAGTAAAGAGACTTGCCAGTAACGAGATTGAACTAGGTATTGGATACCGACGATCGAATCTCGGGTAAGTAACATACCGATGACAAAGGGAACAACGTATGTCGTTATGCGGTTTGACCGATAAAGATCTTCGAAGAATATGTAGGAACCAATATGGGCATCCAGGTTCCGCTATTGGTTATTGACCGAGAATAGTTCTAGGTCATGTCTACATAGTTCTCGAACCCGTAGGGTCCGCACGCTTAACGTTACGATGACAGTTTATTATGAGTTTGTATGTTTTGATGTACCGAAGTTTGTTCGGAGTCCCGGATGTGATCACGGACATGATGAGGAGTCTCGAAATGGTCGAGACATAAAGATTGATATATTGGAAGCCTATGTTTGACTTCGAATAGTTCCGGTGAAATCGGATTTTATCGAAAACCGGGGTTACTGGAACCTCCGGGGATGTTGGGCCTTAATGGGCCATAAGGAGAAGAGGAGGGCGGCCAGGGCAGGTCGCGCGCCTCCCCCTAGTCCGAATAGGACAGGAGAGGGGGCGCGCCTTCCTCTCTCCCCCTCCCCCAAGTCCTAATCCAACTAGGAAGGGGGAGTCCTACTCGGTGGGAGTAGGACTCCTCCGCGCCCTCCTCCTAGGGCTGGCCGCACCCCCTTGCTCCTTTATATCTGGGGCAGGGGGCACCCCATCACACAAAGTTGATCTACGGATCGCTCCTTAGCCGTGTGCGGTGCCCCTTCACCATATTCCACTTCGGTCATATCGTCATGAGCTTAGGCGAAGCCCTGCGCCGTAGAGTCATATCGTCATGAGCTTAGGCGAAGCCTGCGCGCGATGGAGCATCATCATCGCCACCACGCCCGTTGTCTTGACGGAACTCATCCCCGACGCTTTGCTGGATCGGAGCCCGGGATCGCCATCGAGCTGAACGTGTGCTAAACTCGGAGGTGCCGTGCGTTCGGTACTTGGATCGGTCGGATCGTGAAGACGACGACTACATCAACAGCGTTGTTATAACGCTTCGCTTCACGGTCTCACGAGGGTACGTGGACATACACTCTCCCCTCTCGTTGCTATGCCATCACCATGATCTTGCGTGTGCGTAGGACATTTTTTGAAATTACTACGTTCCCCAACACAATCATCATCAACGATGCTGTCCAGGGCGAGACTTTCCTCCCGGGACAGATCTTCGTGTTTGGCGGCTTCGCACTGCGTGCCAACTCGCTTGGCCTTCTGGAGCAGATCGACAGCCACGCCCCTGGCCACACATGGCACGATTCTTCGTCTCACTTGCCCGTATACCTCGCAACAAAATGGTCGCGCCGAACGGATCCTTCGCACCCTCATTGATTGTGTGCGCACTCTTCTCTTCCATGCTAATGTCCCGCCCCGGTTTTGTCCGGACGCCCTCTCCATCGCCTGCCTCCTCATCAACATTCGTCCGAGTCGTGCTCTTGGGAACTTTGCACCACATCATCTCCTGTTCGGTAGCCCTCCCTGAGGGAGTCCTGGATTAGGGGGTATCCGGACTGCCGAACTGTGTACAATGTCCAGACTATTGAAGCGTGGAGATACAAGACTCAAGACTTCGGCCCGAATCCAGATGGGACTTTCCTTAGTGTGGAAGGCAAGCTTGGCGATCCGGATATTATATTTCCTTCCTTGTAACCGACTCCATGTAAACCCTAGCCCTCTCCGGTGTCTATATAAACCGGAGAGGTTGGTCCTTAGAAGGCCGATCACAATTACAATCATACCATCATAGGCTAGCTCTTAAGGTTTAGCCTCTACGATCTCTTGGTAGATCTACTCTTGTACTACCCATATCATCAATATTAATCAAGCAGGAAGTAGGGTTTTACCTCCATCGAGAGGGCCCGAACCTGGGTAAACATCTGTGTCCCTTGCTTCCTGTTACCATCAGCCTTGACGCACAGATCGGGACCCCCTACCCGAGATCCACCGGTTTTGACACCGACACTCCCTCCTATGATGATCTTCGTGTTTTTGGGTGTATCTTTTATCCTAGCATCGCCTCCACTACTCCTCATAAACTCACACCACGCTTCGTGGCATGCATCTTTCTCGGATACCCACCAAACACCAAAGGTTATCGCTGCTATGATCCGGTTTCCCACCGAGTTTTCACTTCACGACACGTTTACTTTGACGAGAGGTCTTTTCCCTTTCACCAGGTACCGCCGCCAGTCGACTCACCATCGTCACCCGTGCCTCCTGGCGCCCCTCGAGGAGGCCGCTTGATACGTCCACTTTGCATCATGCTTTTATATCAATATTTATTGCATTATAGGCTGTTATTACACATTATGTCTCAATACTTATGGCTATTCTCTCTTATTTTACAAGGTTTACCATGAAGAGGGGGGATGCCGACAGCTGGAATTCTGGCTGGAAAAGGAGCAAATATTAGAAACCTATTCTGCACAGCTCCAAAAATCCTGAAACTCCACGGAAGTTATTTTTGGAATTAATAAGAATTATTGAGCAAAGAAAACACAAGAGGGGCCCCACACCCTGGCCAGGAGGGTGGGGGGCGCACCCACCCCTACTAGGCGCGCCCCTGTCTCCTGGGCCCCCTGGTGGCCCTCCGATGCCCATCTTCTTCTATATGAAGGCTTTAGAAAAACTCATAAGCAAGCTTACGGGACGAACCTCCACCGCCACGAGGCGGAACCAATCTAGGGCTCCGGCGGAGCTGTTCTGCCGGGGAAACTTCCCTCCGGGAGGGGGAAATCATCAACAACGATCCTCTCATCAGGAGGGGGTCAATTTCCATCAACATCTTCACCAGCACCATCTCCTCTCAAAACCCTAGTTCATCTGTTGTATCCAATCTTGTATCAAAACCACAAATTGGTACCTGTGGGTTGCCAGTAGTGTTGATTACTCCTTGTAGTTGATGCTAATTGGTTTACTTGGTGGAAGATCATATGTTCAAATCCTAATGCATATTAATACTCCTCTGATTATGAACATGAATATGCTTTTTGAGTAGCTACGTTTGTTCCTGAGGACATGGGTGAAGTCTTGCTATTAGTAGTCATGTGAATTTGGTATTCGTTCGATATTTTGATGAGATGTATGTTGTCTCTCCTCTTTTGGTGTTATGTGAACGTCGACTACATGACACTTCACCATTATTTGGGCCTAGAGGAAGGCATTGGGAAGTAATAAGTAGATGATGGGTTGCTAGAGTGATAGAAGCTTAAACCCTAGTTTATGCGTTGCTTCGTAAGGGGCTGATTTGGATCCATATGTCTAATGTTGTGGTTAGGTTTACATTAATACTTCTTTTGTAGTTGAGGATGCTTGCAATAGGGGTTAATCATAAGTGGGATGCTTGTCCAAGTAAGGGCAGTAACCAAGCACCGGTCCACCCACTTATCAAATTATCAAAGTACCGAACGCGAATCATATGGGCGTGATGAAAACTATCTTGACGATAATTCCCATGTGTCCTCGGGACCGCTTTTCTCATTATAAGAAATTGTCCAGGCTTGTCCTTTGTTACAAAAAGGATTGTTCCACCTTGCTGCACTTTATTTACTTTCATTGCTTGTTACCCGTTACAATTTATCTTATCACAAAACTATCTGTTACCTACACTTTCAGTGCTTGCAGAGAAAACCTTACTGAAAACCGCATGTCATTTCCTTCTGCTCCTCGTTGGGTTCGACACTCTTACTAATCGAAAGGACTACGATAAAATCCCTATACTTGTGGGTCATCAAGACTCTTTTCTGGCGCCGTTGCCGGGGAGTGAAGCGCCTTTGGTGAGTGGAACTTGGTAAGGAAATATTTATATAGTGTGCTGAAATTTTCTGTCACTTGTTACTATGGAAACTAATCCTTTGAGGGGCTTGTTCGGGGTATCTTCACCCCGACCAGAAGAGCAAAGAGTTTCTCCTCAACCTACTGAACCTAATGAAAATATTTACTTTGAGATTCTTTCGGGTATGATAGAGAAACTGCTAGCTAATCCCTTTGCAGGAGATGGAACATTGCATCCCGATTTACACCTTATTTTTGTGGATGAAGTTTGTGGATTATTTAAGCTTGCAGGTATTCCCGGTGATGTTGTCAAAAGGAAGGTCTTCCCTTTATCTTTGAGGGAGATGCATTGGCATGGTATAGGCTATGTGATGATACGAGATCTTGGCATTATAAACGATTGAAGTTGGAATTTCACCAGAAGTTCTATCCTATGCATCTTGTTCATCGTGATCGTAATTACATATATAATTTCTGGCCTCGCGAAGGAGAAAGCATCGCTCAAGCTTGGGGGAGGCTTAAGTCAATGTTATATTCATGCCCCAATCATGAGCTCTCAAGAGAAATGATTATTCAAAATTTGCATGCTCGGCTTTCTCTCAATGATCACACCATCACTACTAGGGAAAAGCCTAGTAGCAGCGCGGGTTTTAGGCCTATCAGTAGCGCGGGACGACGCGCTACTAATAAGGTGCTACAACTAACGTATAGCAGTAGCGCATGTCGTCCCATGCCACTGCTATACATGAATAGCTGTAGCGCGCTTTAGAGAAGAGTGCTGGTGATATTATCTGCAGCGCTGTTTACAAGGAAGCGCTATTGGTAAGGCGGCGCTACTGCTAAATTTCCCCCCTCGCCAATACTAGTTTTATTAGTTTTTCCCTTCATATTTTTTTTGTATTTGAATAGGCTTTTATACAATAATCTTTAGCATATCATACACATACAAATGTAATCATATCATATACATACGATTAGTCTCATTAAATCATGTCATCATCATAATCATCATCCAACACAAAGTGGTCTCTCGTCATCATCTCAAAAATAGCGATACAAGTCTCGATTACTTGCAAATACATCGTCATCCATCTAAACAACGAATATTTGAAACTGCTCTACCGTGATTGTCGGATTATCCTTTACAATCTCGGAGTAGGGTTCCTTGTCGATGATCCTTGCTTTCACCCTTGTTTTCCAGGCGGCCAACGCGTCGCTAAACTTGTTCATGGCGTGTTTGTTTATCTTCTTCATTGCCGGGTCCTTATCTGGATCTTCATAATCCTTTTCATTCCGTCCCGGGAACAAGAATATCTGGTGAAACTTCTTTAGGAGGGAGGGCCTCATATTATCTATCTTCTATAGTTTCTCATCGTTGATGGTGGCGGTTGTCGTACGATGCAGCCAATTTGATTGCCGTAGCACTTGGGCGCTTCCTCGGGCGCCTTTGGCTCAAAATTGCCGTCGTCCACCTCCGTGACCACCAGTCTAGTAGTCCTGAGTTTGTTAGGAAGCCGTTGCCTCTTTGCTTTCGGTTCTACACCAGCTCCGCTCCCCGAGGCAGCGTCGGTCTCGATGCCGGTCTGAGTCTCAGTGCCGATCTCAGTCTCAGCACCGGTCTGCATGTCGGTCTCAGTCCCCGATGCCACTGGTGGGCCCAGCAACAACATCGGTTGATCATCGGCAAGGCTCAAAAATTCATCTGCCGCCCGGTAGACGTCATCGCAATCACCAGAACCCTATCCTTCATCGTTGCTAGCCATGTTTCCTATGATTAAATCTAGTCAATTAATTCTAGACCTAATAAAATGAATAATGACATAAAAAAGGCCTATTGTTTTGGAGGAACGTTGACTCCTTCCTGGTGCGGCAAATCCCGGGCACTCAATATGTCCTAGTTTGTAGCACAAGTCATGCCGAAATTCACGGAAAATTTCGGCATGACCTTTGCTAAAAAGTGGACAAATCGAGAACCTGAATTTGCCGGAACAGAAATGAATCAACATTCCGGCAAAATATAGGCCACTCAGCTTCATTCCCTGGAAATAGTGTTCAAATATCCCTCTTCGACACCGCAACACATGTCCAAATATACACGAGCAACCGCATGTCCAAATTTCACAAGCTAATTCAAAAACAATGTGTAGAAGAAAATTCATTTAACTACTAATAGAGCAAAATTCAGTTAACTTTACTGCTCTATAATGATGAAAGGAAAAAAATCAGTTAACTACTAATTTCATTCATTTAGGTTATTCATTTAACTTCACCTAATTAACCTACTGTACCACTACTACTAGCAGCACTACTAACCTAATTAACCTAGCAAAACTCTACTGCCCTAACTGAAAAACATCTAATTAACATCTACTAGTACCACTACTGCCCTAACCTAATTAACATCTACTAGTATCACTATAGACTATACAAGCAGCATCTACCCTAATTAAACCCTACTGCCCTAACTAACTTTTGCTGTAAACCAAAATTTTTGCTCTAAACTAATATTTGCTCTAACATCTACTACTTAACACCCTTTGCTCTAAACTAAATTTTTTGCTATAAGCAAACTTTTGCTCTACTAATTTTTGCTCTAAAATGCAAAGAGAGAGGAGTGGGGGTGGGGTGGGGGACTTAAAGAGAGGGGAGAGACGGTGGCGGGGAGGTGCTCGACGACGGAGGTAGGGGCGGAGAGGGCGGACTCGGGCACGGGCAACGGTGTTCCTGGGCGGGCTCGGGCGGCGGTGAGGTGGAGGGCGGCGACGGTGAGGTCGAGGGCGGCCTTGGGCGGCGGCAGTGAGGCTGAGGGCTGATAATCCGCAAGTGCAGGGAATCATCGTAGCAATTTCCAAAGGTGGAAGTGATAAGTATGGAGTGTCGAACCCACAAGGAGCTTAAGGTAAGTTCAACACTCTCTCAAGCCCTATCTGCCACCGATACGACTCTACGTGCACCGAACGTTTGCTTCCAACTAGCAATGAGAAATAAAACTAAGTTGTGGGTATGAAGAGGATAACTTTGTATGATATCGGAGAGCTAAAATATAAAATTAGGTGCTGTTATCATAAAGTTAGAATAAATTACTAAATAATATAAATAGCGAGTGTGGAATAATGGTGGGTCGGTGTGCGGAATTCTCCTAGGCAATTGTTAACAAGACCGGTAATCACTATTGCAGTTTCATATGAGGGAGAGGCATAAGCTAACATACTTTCTCTACTTGGATCATATGCACTTATGATTGGAACTCTAGCAAGCATCCGCAACTACTAAAGATCATTAAGGTAAAACCCAACCATAGCATTAACATATCAAGTCCTCTTTATTCCCATACGCAACAATCCCTCTTGTTCGGGTTTGTGTTTCAGTCACTCACCAACCCACTATAAGCGAATCATGAACGTATTGCAACACCCTACAGCGGGAATCCCTCACGCTTGCGCGACACGGAGGTCACCATAGGACAGCACCAAAGTAAAACATACAACTCATACCAATCTAGATCATCAATCAACCCAAAGACAAAAGATATCTACTCAAAAAATCATAGCATGACAACACATCATTGTATCATAATATGTGGCATAAAGCACCATGTTCAAGTAGGGATTACAGCGGGGTGCGGGAGAGTGGACCGCGTAAAAGAGATGAGGATGGTGATGTTGATGAAGACGATCACCGTGGCGATGATTCCCCTCCCGATGGCACTCCGGTGCCACCAAGAGAGAGGAGGAGAGGTTCTCCCCCTTATGCTTCCTCCTCCATGGCCTCCACCCTCTGGTCCTTGGCCTTCATGGTGATGATGGCCCCTCCGGGATACTCCTCCATGGTGTAACGCCCCGGATTCGATGCGCCAGGTGTCCGCCAGTTATTTGCGTCGTTGCCATGTCATGTGCTTGCGTGTATCTCTTTGCCATGTCATCATCTGCATTTTATATCATGTCATCATGTGCATCGCATTTGCATACGTGTTCGTCTCATGCATCCGAGCATTTTTCCTGTTGTCCGTTTTGCAATCCGGCACTCCTATGTTCCCCGGCGCCCCCTTTTACCTCTTTTCATGTGCGGGTGTTAAACGGTCTCGGAATGGATCGAGGTTTGCCAAGCGGCCTTGGTATAGCACTGGTAGACCGCCTGTCAAGTTTCGGGTCATTTGGAGGTCGTTTGGTACTCCAACGGTTAACCGGGTAACCGCAAAAGCCTCTTTTGTGTGCAGCCCAACACCCCTTCCAAAGTGGCCCAAAACCCAGCAAACTCCCCTCCATGCTCTCGGTCGTTCGATCACGGTCGCGTGGCCAAAAACCGCGCCTCATTTGGACTCTCCTAGCTCCCTCTACCTATTTAAACATCCCTCCTCCCTAAATTCCTGATCAATTCGCAGATGAACCCTAGCTCCTCCTACCTCGCGCCACCGGACGTGTCCACCCCGCCGCCGGACGCGTCCGCCGCCGCCTCAACGTCGCCCGGCCAATCCCGGGGCGACACGTCGCCGCCGCCAAGTGGCGCTCCGCTCCCCGCCGCCGCCGTTCCCCTCAACCCGCGCCGGGAAGCCTGTCAGGGCCCGCCGGCCCCGGATCCCGCGCCCGCCTGAGCTCCCGTCCGCCCAGCGCCCCTCCGCCCGGCGTCGCCGCGCCGGTGCGCCACGCCAGCAGCTCCGCCCGTCAGCGGCCGCCGCCGCCGCGCGCCGGCCGCCGCGCTCCGCCCTGCGCCGGCGGCGAGCGCCTCCCGCTTTTTCCTCCTGCGGCCCCGCCGCCAAGCCACGCCGCCTCGGCCTCCCGGACCGGATCCGCCCCGCGCCCCATCCCCTCCTCTCCGCGTGTTTCCGCGAGTTCCGCCATCCTCGGTTCGCGTGCCATGAGGTTGACTTCTCCCCCCGAAAATCCACTTGTCCCCGAAATTGTTGCATATTTTGTTGCATTTTCATCATGCCATAACTCTGTCATCGTTGCTCCGTTTTGCGTGTGTAATATGTCAAAATGTTTGTCTCGATGAGTAGATCATTTCATCTCATTGCATCATTTTCATTTGAGCTCATCTTGATGCCCGAAATGCTGTTGGAAGAGTGCTATGTGATGTTAGTTTCAGATTCTTATCAGAACATGCACTTTTGTCATTTTTGCCATGATTGATGTGTGCACCGTATGAACTTGAGTCCTACATGTGTTTTGTAATATGCCATGCCATATTTCCAGAGGTGTATGCCATGTATTTTTGTGATCTATGTGGTGACTAGCACAAGCATGCAAACTAGGCTTCCTGATGTTGCTGATTTCAACCCTGTTTTGCTGATATTTTTATGCCATGTTAACTTGATGCTACAGAGAGTTCCATGCATATTTTGAGATACTTTAGTAAGGATGTTTTGTTATACATGTCTTGATCTATCCATCCATGCCCTTGTTTGCAATTATGGAGTGCCATAGCTTGAGTCAATCGAGCTCTACTTTTGCTATAAAATGTTCCTGGCAGATTGTTTACATGTTATTCAATTTTGCCGAGGTTGTTGTAGTTGATCCTTGCATGCTATGTTGTTGTTCTTGCCATGTATAGCTTCTATGCCATGTCTTCTTACTGTTGGGTACCTTGCCATGCCATGTATTGCTCTGTGGTGAGTGGTTCAAGCTCACCAACATGCCTACTTATCGTTGTTCCTACCATGTATGAATCTGTAATGTAACTTGCCATGTTTACATGGGTGCCATCATATATTCTGATCCTTTTTGGCTCATGGTCAGTAAGGGACTTTTGTTCTATGCAATTAGTAGATTCATGCCATGCCTTCGTTTGCCATGTTAAGTTCCTGTAACATGTTGTTTGATAGCTCTAAACATTGCAACTTTGATGTTATTTCGCTAAAGTCTGAAACTGTTATTATTTGCAATCTTGCCATGTGTTTTGAGCATGTTCTAGTGATTTCTGGAGATAGCTCAGTGTTCATGTTTTGTCATGCTTTACCTGTACATCATGTCCATGCCTTTTGTTTTCATGTTGAGGTCCTGTAGCTTGTTGTTTTGATGCTTGCAATATGCCTACTTGCTGTTATGGACAGATTGTTGTTATGCCTTGTATAGGGTGTATGTGTTGCACCGTTGCTCCGTTTTGAGTGTGCTCTATATGAAACTTGCTTGGTTTTGCATGTAGTTTCATATTATCATGTTGCATCCATGTTTTGAGGTGTTTGCTTGATGTTTGTATGCATTTTGCATCAATGCCATGCTTAACTTGTTTTGCTCATATCTTCTAGGCCGTAGCTCCGAATCGAATGAACTTTATATGTAACTTGACTAGAATTTTGTGTAGATCACCATGGTGCATATTAACTTGCTGTTTAACAACTTGAACATAATGTTTATTCAGATCTGGACCAATTTCAAAATTTGCATATGAGGACTTACCGGAATTGTTCTATGTTGTTCCCGGCCTCATTTAAACTTGCTTTGATGTGTTGCTCTTGTTTGCATCATCTCTTGCCATGAGTAGCCTCATCTAGATTTGTCATGCATCATGTTTGTTGTGCATCTTGTCATGTTCATGTGTGGTGTGTTTACTATGTTGTGTGCTTCTTCTTGTTAGTTCCCGTTTTGTTGCGATCGTGAGGATTCGTTCGTCTACGCTTGGTTCGGCTTCTTCCGTTCATCTTTCTCATGGACTCGTTCTTCTTCCTTGCGGGATTTCAGGCAAGATGACCGCTACCCTGGATCTCACTACTATCATTGTTATGCTAGTTGCTTCGTTCTATCGCTATGCTGCGCTACCTATTACCTGTTTATCAAGCCATCCCAAGTTGCCATGTCAGCCTCTAACCTTTTGCACCCTTCCTAGCAAACCGTTGTTTGGCTATGTTACCGCTTTGCTCAGCCCCTCTTATAGCGTTGTTAGTTGCAGGTGAAGATGAAGTTTGTTCCTTGTTGGAACATGGAGATGTTGTTCCTTGTTGGAACATGATTACTTGTTGGTATATCACAATATATCTTATTTAATTAATGCATCTATATACTTGGTAAAGGGTGGAAGGCTCGGCCTTATGCCTGGTGTTTTGTTCCACTCTTGCCGCCCTAGTTTCCGTCATATCGGTGTTATGTTCCCGGATTTTGCGTCCCTAACGCTGTCGGGTGATTTATGGGACCCCCTTGACAGTTCGCTTTGAATAAGACTCCTCCAGCAAGGCCCAACATTGGTTTTACCATTTGCCTCACCTATGGCCTTTTTCCCTTGGGTTTCCGGAGCCCAAGGGCCATCTTTATTTTAGCCCCCCCGGACCAGTGCTCCTTCGAGTGCTGGCCCGAACTAGAGCCCTGTGGTAGCGCCCCTCAAGGCAACTTGAGGTCTGGTTTTAGTTATACGGACTGCTCATCCGGTGTGCCACGAGAC
Organism: Aegilops longissima; assembly: GCA_021605205.1. NCBI lineage: Eukaryota > Viridiplantae > Streptophyta > Magnoliopsida > Poales > Poaceae > Aegilops > Aegilops longissima. Next base: position 44,890,501 of record CM038681.1, on the reverse strand, counting down.
CGAGATATTTGCAGCTCCTATCAGGATTTGTCGGCACATCCGGGCGGCTTTGCTGGTCTTGTTTTATTGCTGTCGAAATGTCTTGTAGCCGGATGATCGGGTCTTCCCGGGGAGAAGGAATATCCTTCGTTGATCGCGAGAGCTTATCATGGGCTAAGTTGGGACACCCCTGCAGGGTTTGAACTTTCGAAAGCCGTGCCCGCGGTTATGTGGCAGATGGGAATTTGTTAATATCCGGTTGTAGTAAACTTGAAGCAAACTCTTCTAAAATACACCAACCGTGTGTGTAACCGTGTGTGTCTCTTTTCGGGGTTGATCGAGAGGAGAACACGGTTTCTGGGTTATGTTTGATGTAAGTAGGAGTTCAGGATCACTTCTTGATCATTACTAGTTGACGACCGTTCCTTTGTTTCTCTTCTCGCTCTCATTTGCGTATGTTAGCCACCATATATGCTTAGCCGCTGCTGCAACCTCACCACTTTATCCCTTCCTTTCCTACTTAAGATTTGCTAGTCTTGATACCCATGGTAATGGGATTGTTGAGTCCTCGTGGCTCACAGATTACTACACCACCAGTTGCAGGTACAGGTTTGTGATGATCATGACGTGAGAGCGATGTTTGCTTGCATTGGAGTTCTTCTTCTGCTTCTTCTTCGACCAGGGGATAGGTTCCAGGTCGGCAGCCTGGGCTAGCAGGGTGGATATTGTTTGAGTTTCTGTTTATGTTTCATCCGTAGCCGGATGTTGATCCCTTGTATATGATGATGTTGATGTATTCTTGTGGCTTTTGTGCCTTATGTATGTATTCCCATCTATTATGTAATGTCGATGTAATGATATCCACCTTGCAAAAGCATTTCAATATGCGGGTCTATCCTTGGTGGGACCTTCGAGTTCCTTTTGGATAGGGTCGCATATTGGGCGTGACAAGTTGGTATCAGAGCCTCGATCGACCCTAGGAGCCCCCTTGATTGATCGTGTAGTTGGCCGATGTTGAGTCTAGAAGAAAATTTTTTCGGAGTCTAGTTATATCGGAGAGTAGGAATTCTTTTTATTCCTTAGCCCCTTCGTCGCTCTGGTGAGGAATCTTGACGTAGGTGTTTTGAATTACTCCTCTTCCCGTTCAAATTTTTCTTTAGGATCACGTGGTTAGTTTCGTGAGTTGCCCATCCTCTTTGTCCGGTGCATTTCTCGTCAAGTGGACTCGAGTCTCTTCATCTTTGCCAAGTTCAATCCTCAGTTCTTCCTCCGACGTCGTTGTTTTTCCTTGTCCGAAGTTGTCCTTGTTTTTCCCACCCGCCCTCCCTTCTTCTTCTCAGAACCGGAGTCTGTAATCGAGTATCCATCCTACTCGTGCGAAGTTTTTGCTCTCTCTCCTCAATGATTTCAACCGGTGTTGTCTCTTCAAGATATTCATCGTTTTTCCCTTCCAAGTTGTCTTTGTTTTCCCGCCCTCCCACCCTCTTCGTCCCGGTGCTTGAATCTCTTTCGAACATCAATTTCATTCGTGTGGAGCCTCTTCAGTCTTCCCTCAATTATTTTAACCGGTAAATTCTCGTCAAGTTCGTCATTCTTCATCCCTTTTTCTTTTTCCGGTGGATCCAATTCAAGTTTTTCGTTGTCGATCGTATTCTTTCCATCAGCTCAAATATTTCCCTTTGCTCGTTCCTCCTCTCGCCATTCTTTTATCCCGGAGTGTTGAAGACATCTCAGAATATTCATGTTCGCATTCTATTATTTCGAGGTTGTCACCTCAGTCCAATATTTCATTTGTTCCGATGCATCATCTATCTGTTCAACATCCCTTTCCAACGGTGTTTTTCTCTTCAGTGGGCCCTAACCCACAAGTCTTTTCCCAGGATCTTACCTGACTCTTCTAATTCCCCGGAGTTATTCTCAATTCTTTTCAAGTGTGACGTAAGAATGAATTTCATCAGTCACATGCCTTCTCCAAGATCGCTTTCAAATTCTTTTCATTGTTGACTCAACCTCTTTGCTTTTCATTCTACCGGAGTACCTCAGTTATTTTGGTGGTGCTTCTCGTCATCATTTGAAGACCGAAGTAGAGTTTTTCCTCTAAATCTTGCCCATTCTCTCGAGATTCGTGGCTCTAGCTTCTTGTTAACCTATCGAATTATTCCGTCTGTCGGAAGCCCCTTTTTCTCACCTATCTGGAGTATTTCAGGAGTTGATTTCTATTTCTTTTCACCGGAGGTCATCGATCTAGAAGAATTCTTTGTCCTCACATTTCAGCTACCGTTATCCAATTATCCCGGTGCTTCGTTCAAGTGTTCTTTAATCAGCTCATGTGCTCTTTGTCTTTTTGCATCTGAATCCCCTCTAGCTTATTTGTTCCTTCTAATTCTTCCCGGTGATTCATTCTCTTTCATCAGTCATTTTGAATTCTTACGGTGGTTCGTTCAAGATTCTTTTCCTTGTTTATCATATTAATTCATTCGTTCTTTTCAATCCTACCGGTGGTTTATGAAGTCCTTCTCAAGTTTGCGATATGTCACTTCTCAATTCTTTTTCAAGAAGAATAAGTAGTTTGCAAAATCCATTGTTGGTCATCAATTTAATTTGATGAAGGATAAGCATACAATAAATCTTATTCTTATTTCATCCAAGTGATTAATCCCTTCCTTCGAAGTTTGTTCTTGGTGAATAAATTCTACTTCCAAGTCTTTTCATCTTTTCTTTTCCGGAGTTCAAATTTCCTCGGCCATCTCGTCGAAACCCCCATCTAAATCATAGCAAGGCTTAATCCTTATTCTTTCATCCTTCATTTCTATCTCATCATCCTTTTGTTACCGGAGTTCTTCATGGTGGTTCTTCATGATTTAATTCTTTCTTCAAGAGTTTCATCAATATTTTGGTGGAATTCAAATATTTTTTCTTTTCGCGTCTCAAAGTGCAAATAATTCTTCATCTTCTTCTGATATTTAATCTTTTCCGTTTGTGGTCGGCGATCACCTCATAATTTTGAGAGGTTATCCATAAGTCCACAACAATCTTATTCTTTTCGTTGGTGATTTTTTTTTTCAACAACTCCGTTAAATCCTTCCTTCTAAGTTCTTTTCATTCAATTCTTTCAATTCTTCCGGAGGCATTGTGTTGTTCCTCTCGTCAACTATCGTTCCATTTTGGCAAACTTAGTTCCAACTCCTTCCATGTTCAGCCGGAGTGCTACCTAAATCCTTTCAGTCTTATTCGTTTCTTTTCTCATTCTAACCACTCCGGTTAGAACGAGTGCTTTCATAGTCTATCTGATTCCGTGAGTTTTTGATTCTCGTCATTCTCGTCGTTCCTCTCTTCTTCTCGAGTGCTCTCGATTCTTTGCTTCTTATCTTGAGTTCTTGTTTCACATCATCCCCTTTTCTCTTCCGTCTCGGTCCTAAGATCTCGGGACGAGATCTCTTGTTAGTGGAGGAGTATTGTAACTCCCCGGATTCGATGCGCCAGGTGTCCGCCAGTTATTTGCCGTCGTTGCCATGTCATGTGCTTGCGTGTCTCTCTTTGCCATGTCATCATCTGCATTTTATATCATGTCATCATGTGCATCGCATTTGCATACGTGTTCGTCTCATGCATCCGAGCATTTTTCCCGTTGTCCGTTTTGCAATCCGGCACTCCTATGTTCCCCGGCGCCCCCTTTTACCTCTTTTCATGTGCGGGTGTTAAACGGTCTCGGGATGGACCGAGGTTTGCCAAGCGGCCTTGGTATAGCACCGGTAGACCGCCTGTCAAGTTTCGGGTCATCTGGAGGTCGTTTGGTACTCCAACGGTTAACCGGGTAACCGCAAAAGCCTCTTTTGTGCGCAGCCCAACACCCCTTCCAAAGTGGCCCAAAACCCAGCAAACTCCCCTTCATGCTCTCGGTCATTCGATCACGATCGCGTGGCCGAAAACCGCGCCTCATTTGGACTCTCCTAGCTCCCTCTACCTATTTAAACACCCCTCCTCCCAAAATTCTGGATCAATTCGTAGATGAACCCTAGCTCCTCCTACCTCGTGCCACCGGACGTGTCCACCCCGCCGCCGAACGCGTCCGCCGCCGCCTCCACGCCGCCCGGCCAATCCCGGGCGACACGTCGCCCCGCGCGCCCAGCGCCACTCGCGCCGCCGCCAAGTGGCGCTCCCGCGCCGCCGTTCCCTCCACCCAGCGGCCGGAAGCCCATCATGCGGCGCGCCGAGCCCGGATCCCGCGCCCGCCCGAGCTCCCGTCCGCCCGGCGCCCCTCCGCCAGCGTCGCCGCGCCCGTGCGCCAGCGCCAGCAGCTCCGCCCGCCAGCGGCTCCGCCGCCAGCCGGCGCCGCCCGCTCCGCCCTGCGCCGCGCCCTCAAGGCTTTCCTCCTCATGCCGGCCGCCGCCACAGCGCCGCGCCGCCAGCCTCCCGGACCGGATCCGGCCCCCGCGCCCCATCCCCCTCCTCTCCGGCGTGTTTCCGGCGAGTTCTGGCCATCCTCGGTTCGCGTGCCATGAGGTTGACTTCTCCCCCCTCCGAAAAATCCACTGTCCCCGAAATTGTTGCATATTTTGTTGCATTTTCATCATGCCATAACTCTGTCATCGTTGCTCCGTTTTGCGCGTGTAATATGTCAAAATGTTTGTCTCGATGAGTAGATCATTTCATCTCATTGCATCATTTTCATTTGAGCTCATCTTGATGCCCGAAATGCTGTTGGAAGAGTGCTATGTGATGTTAGTTTCAGATTCTTATCAGAACATGCACTTTTGTCATTTTTGCCATGATTGATGTGTGCACCCTATGAACTTGAGTCCTACATGTGTTTTGTAATATGCCATGCCATATTTCCAGAGGTGTATGCCATGTATTTTTGTGATCTATGTGGTGACTAGCACAAGCATGCAAACTAGGCTTCCTGATGTTGCTGATTTCAGCCCTGTTTTGCTGATATTTTTATGCCATGTTAACTTGATGCTACAGAGAGTTCCATGCATATTTTGATATACTTCAGTAAGGATGTTTTGTTATACATGTCTTGATCTATCCATCCATGCCCTTGTTTGCAATTATGGAGTGCCATAGCTTGAGTCAATCGAGCTCTACTTTTGCTATAAAATGTTCCTGGCAGATTATTTACATGTTATTCAATTTTGCCGAGGTTGTTGTAGTTGATCCTTGCATGCTATGTTGTTGTTCTTGCCATGTATAGCTTCTATGCCATGTCTTCTTACTGTTGGGTACCTTGCCATGCCATGTATTGCTCTGTGGTGAGTGGTTCAAGCTCACCAACATGCCTACTTATCGTTGTTCCTGCCATGTATGAATCTGTAATGTAACTTGCCATGTTTACATGGGTGCCATCATATATTCTGATCCTTTTTGGCTCATGGTCAGTAAGGGACTTTTGTTCTATGCAATTAGTAGATTCATGCCATGCCTTCGTTTGCCATGTTAAGTTCCTGTAACATGTTGTTTGATAGCTCTAAACATTGCAACCTGATGTTATTTCTGCTAAAGTCTGAAACTGTTATTATTTGCAATCTTGCCATGTGTTTTTGAGCATGTTCTAGTGATTTCTGGAGATAGCTCAGTGTTCATGTTTTGTCATGCTTTACCTGTACATCATGTCCATGCCTTTTGTTTTCATGTTGAGGTCCTGTAGCTTGTTGTTTTGATGCTTGCAATATGCCTACTTGCTGTTATGGACAGATTGTTGTTATGCCTTGTATAGGGTGTATGTGTTGCACCGTTGCTCCGTTTTGAGTGTGCTCTATATGAAACTTGCTTGGTTTTGCATGTAGTTTCATATTATCATGTTGCATCCATGTTTTGAGGTGTTTGCTTGATGTTTGTATGCATTTTGCATCAATGCCATGCTTAACTTGTTTTGCTCATATCTTCTAGGCCGTAGCTCCGAATGTAATGAACTTTATATGTAACTTGACTAGAATTTCGTGTAGGTCATCATGGTGCATCTTAACTTGCTGTTTAACAACTTGAACATAATGTTTATTCAGATCTGGACCAATTTCAAAATTTGCATATGAGGACTTACCGGAATTGTTCTATGTTGTTCCCGGCCTCATTTAAACTTGCTTTGATGTGTTGCTCTTGTTTGCATCATCTCTTGCCATGAGTAGCCTCATCTAGATTTGTCATGCATCATGTTTGTTGTGCATCTTGTCATGTTCATGTGTGGTGTGTTTACTATGTTGTGTGCTTCTTCTTGTTAGTTCCCGTTTTGTTGCGATCGTGAGGATTCGTTCGTATACGCTTGGTTCGGCTTCTTCCGTTCATCTTCCTCATGGACTCGTTCTTCTTCCTTGCGGGATTTCAGGCAAGATGACCGCTACCCTGGATCTCACTACTATCATTGTTATGCTAGTTGTTTCGTTATATCGCTATGCTGCGCTACCTATTACCTGTTTATCAAGCCATCCCAAGTTGCCATGTCAACCTCTAACCTTTTGCACCCTTCCTAGCAAACCGTTGTTTGGCTATGTTACCGCTTTGCTCAGCCCCTTTTATAGTGTTGTTAGTTGCAGGTGAAGATGAAGTTTGTTCCTTGTTGGAACATGGAGATGTTGTTCCTTGTTGGAACATGATTACTTGTTGGTATATCACAATATATCTTATTTAATTAATGCATCTATACTTGGTAAAGGGTGGAAGGCTCGGCCTTATGCCTGGTGTTTTGTTCCACTCTTGCCGCCCTAGTTTCCGTCATATCGGTGTTATGTTCCCGGATTTTGCGTCCCTAACGCGGTCGGGTGATTTATGGGACCCCCTTGATAGTTCGCTTTGAATAAGACTCCTCCAGCAAGGCCCAACATTGGTTTTACCATTTGCCTCACCTATGCCCTTTTTCCCTTGGGTTTCCGGAGCCCAAGGGCCATCTTTATTTTAGCCCCCCCGGACCAGTGCTCCTTCGAGTGCTGGCCCGAACTAGAGCCCTGTGCAGCGCCCCCTCAAGGCAACTTGAGGTCTGGTTTTAGTTGTACGGACTGCTCATCCGGTGTGCCACGAGACCGAGATATGTGCAACTCCTATCAGATTTGTCGGCACATCCGGGCGGCTTTGCTGGTCTTGTTTTATTGCTGTCGAAATGTCTTGTAGCCGGATTCGAGACTGATCGGGTCTTCCCGGGGAGAAGGAATATCCTTCGTTGATCGCGAGAGCTTATCATGGGCTAAGTTGGGACACCCCTGCAGGGTTTGAACTTTCGAAAGCCGTGCCCGCGGTTATGTGGCAGATGGGAATTTGTTAATATCCGGTTATAGTAAACTTGAAGCAAACTCTTCTAAAATACACCAACCGTGCGTGTAACCGTGAGTGTCTCTTTTCGGGGTTGATCGAGAGGAGAACACGGATTCTGGGTTATGTTTGACGTAAGTAGGAGTTCAGGATCACTTCTTGATCATTACTAGTTGACGACCGTTCCTTTGTTTCTCTTCTCGCTCTCATTTGCGTATGTTAGCCACCATATATGCTTAGCCGCTGCTGCAACCTCACCACTTTATCCCTTCCTTTCCTACTTAAGCTTTGCTAGTCTTGATACCCATGGTAATGGGATTGCTGAGTCCTCGTGGCTCACAGATTACTACACCACCAGTTGCAGGTACAGGTTTGCGATGATCATGACGTGAGAGCGATGTTTGCTTGCATTGGAGTTCTTCTTCTGCTTCTTCTTCGATCAGGGGATAGGTTCCAGGTCGGCAGCCTGGGCTAGCAGGGTGGATATTGTTTGAGTTTCTGTTTATGTTTCATCCGTAGCCGGATGTTGATCCCTTGTATATGATGATGTTGATGTATTCTTGTGGCTTTTGTGCCTTATGTATGTATTCCCATCTATTATGTAATGTCGATGTAATGATATCCACCTTGCAAAAGCGTTTCAATATGCGGGTCTATCCTTTGTGGGACCTTCGAGTTCCTTTTGGATAGGGTCGCATATTGCGCGTGACACATGGCCACCGGTGATGATGGCCCCCTCTGGCAGGGTGCCAGAGAGGGTCTAGATTGATTTCTCATGGCTACAGAGGCTTGTGGCGGTGGAACTCCTGATTTAGGTTAATTTTCCGAGGTTTCTGTATTTATAGGATTTTTTGGCGTCGGTCTCACGTCAAGGAGGTGCCCGAGGTGTCCACGAGGCAAGCCCATGCGCCTGGGGGGGGGCCCTCCCTCGTGGGCACCTCGGGACTCTCCTGGCCCAAATCTTTTACTCCGAGGTCTTCTTTTGGTCCATAAAAAATCATAAAAAATTGGCTCGTCAATTGGACTCCGTTTGGTATTCCTTTTCTGCAAAACTCTAAAACAAGGAGAAGACAGAAACTGGCACTGGCTCTACGTTAATAGGTTAGTCCCAAAAATCATATAATAGTGTATAATAAAGCCCATTAAACATCCAAGATAGATAATATAACAAATGAATAGTTCATAAATTATAGATACGTTGGAGACGTATCAGCATCCCCAAGCTTAATTTTGCTCGTCCTCGAGTAGGTAAATGATAAAAGAAATAATTTATGAAGTGTGAATGCTAGCAGGTGCACAAGTTTGATCAATGATAATTTCAATCACCTTTTCTAGCATAATTATATGTCGTAACAGTAGCTCATCGCATAAAACTTTTCATGATCAACTAACAAGCCATTCACATGTTAAAGTATAGATCATAAACTTTCTTGAAAACTAACAAACAATATTCTCAGTCATCAAACAATTGCAATTCATCTTATTTCAGAAGTGTCTATGTCAGAGCTTTGATTTAGCAAACTCCACATACTCAACTATCATTTAGTCTTTCACAATTGCTAACACTCACACAATACTTGTGGTTATGGAGTTTTAACCGGACATAGAGAAATATAGGGGCTTATTGTTTCGCCTCCCAACCTTTTACCTCAAGGGTAATGTCAACAATAATAGCTCATGCTAACTTGCATCCAATTAGATATATATATCAGGATCTTTCCAACACCATGTGCTTGCCAGAGGATAAAATGTAAAAAGGAAAGGTGAAGATCACCATGACTCTTGCATAAGGTAGAAGATAATAATAAAAGATAGGCCCTTCGCAGAGGGAAGCAAAGGTTGCCATGCACTTTAAGGGTTGGATGCACAAAATCTTAATGCGAAATAACGTCACTTTATATTGCCCGTTGTGATATGAACCTTTATTATGCAGTCCGTCCCTTTTATTCCTTCCACATCACAAGATCGTATAAATCTTATTTCCTCCACACCAATCAATCATACATATTTAGAGAGCATTTTTTATTGCTTGCACCGATGACAACTTATTTGAAGGATCTTACTCAATCCATAGGTAGATATGGTGGACTCTCATGGCAAAACTGGTTTAAGGGTTTTGGGAAGCACAAGTAGTATCTCTACTTGGTGCAAATAATTTGTCTAGCATGAGGGGGAAAGGCAAGCTCAACATGTTGGATGATCCATGACAATATACTTTATTTCAGATGTAAGAAAACATAATTCATTACGTTGTCTTCCTTGCCCAACATCAACTCTTTAGCATGTCATATTTTAATGAGTGCTCCCAATCATAAGAGATGTCCAAGATAATATTTATATGTGAAACCTCTCTTCCTTCAATATTCTTTCATGAATTGTTCAAGTGACCAATTCTACGTTTGCTAACTTTCAATAAGTTTACTACCTATACTTATTATGTGTGAAGTCATTACTCCCCATGTTATAAGTATATGAAACATATATAAATTCAGATTTATGACATTCGATTCATTCAACCATTTACTCATAGGATATACATGAAGCACGTGAGCAAATGACAAACTACTCCAAAAGATATGAGTGAAGGACACTGAGTAGTCAAATTATTAACTAGCCATGGGAGGATTCTTTTTCATTCAATATTTCAGATCTAATGATTTTATTCAAACAACAAGTAAAATTGAAAATAAGCTCCAAGCAAAACACATATCATTGGATGAATAAAAATATAGCTCCGAGTAAGGTATACCGATAGTTTTGAAGACGAAAGAGGGGATGCCTTCCGGGGCATCCCCAAGCTTAGGCGCTTGAGTCTTCCTTGAAAATTACCTTGGGGTGCCTTGGGCATCCCCAAGCTTACGGTCTTTCCACTCCTTATTCTCCTCATATCGATATCTCACACAAAACATGAAAACTTCAACCACACAAAACTTAACCAAACTTCGTGAGATAGGTTAGTATGATAAAGAGTAAACCATTCACTTTGGTACTGTCAAAGACAAGGTTCATAATTGTTCTCACACAATGCCTACTGTACCATATCATTTCTACAATTTATATTGAGGAATATAAGTCACAGAAACTAGAAAACAAGCAAACTATGCAATGAAAACAGAATCTGTCAGAAACAGAAAAGTCTGTAATGATCTGAACAATAACCATACTTCTGCTACTCCAAAAATTATGAAATAAATTGGTGGACGTGAGGAATTTGTCTATTAATCTTCTTCAAAAATAATAAACTCAAAAGCACTCTTCTGTAAAAAATGACATCTATTCTCGTGAGCGCAAAGTTTCTGTTTTTTACAGCAAGATCACATTAACTTTTACCCAAGTCTTCCCAAAGGTCTTACTTGGCACTTTATTGAAAAAAAGGTATAAACATGATTAATACAGTAGCTTAATCATGTAAACACACAAAAACAGTAAGGGTAAATATTGGTTGTCTCCCAACATGCGCTTTTCTTTAATGCCTTTTAGCTAGGCATGATGATTTCAATGATGCTCACATAAAAGGTAAGAATTGAAACATAAAGAGAGCATCATGAAGAATATGACTAGCACAATTGATTATAACCAACTTCCTATGCCTAGGGATTTTGTGAGCACACAACTTATGGGCACAAGAATCAACTAGCATAGGAAGGCAAAACACGTATAGCTTCAAAACTGAAAGCACATAGGGAGGAAACTTGATATTAATGCAACTCCTACAAGCATGTATTCCTCCCTCATAATAATTTTCAGAGGCATCATGGATAGAAACTTTGTTCTCATACTCAATTGGAACCTCTTCCGAAATAGTGGAATCATTACTAGCTAAAGTTGACACTCTTCCAATTCCACTTTCATAAATATCACACTAAGATTCAACACCCTCCAAAATAATGGGATCACTAATTCCTAAAGTTGACACTCATCCAAACCCACTTTTAAATGATAGTATTAATCATACTCCAAAGGATATAAGTGAAGTTCACGGAGCATTCTACAACTAACCAATATCCAAGCTCAAATTGTAAAAGTGAAGCACAAGAAGCATTCTATAAAACCGTACTCAAAAGAGTTAAGTGAACCACAAAGATTAATTCTATAAGATCATACTTAAAAGATATATGTGAAGCACACGAAGTATTCTACAAATCAATGCAGGGCTATCTCATGCTAGCATGGTTCTTAAAGGAAAAAAAAAACACAAAATACACAAATCATGTGAACAAAACAAAAAACCGAAGTATACCGATAATAGTTGAAGAAGAAAGATGGGATGCCAAGCAGGGCATCCCCAATCTTAGATGCTTGAGTATCCTTTGAAATATTTACTTGGGGTGCCTTGGGCATCCCCAAGCTTGAACTCTTGCCTCTCTTTATTCTTCTCATATTGATAGCTCCTCGATCTTCGAACACTTCATCCACACAAAACTTTAACAAAAACTTGTGAGATCCGTTAGTGTAATAAAACAAATCACTACCTTTAGGTACTGTAATGAACTCATTATTTATTTATATTGGTGTTAAACCTACTGTATTCCAACTTCTGTATGGTTCATACCCCCGATACTAGCCATAGATTCATTGAAATAAGCAAACAACACACGCAAAACAGAATCTGTTAAAAACAGAACAGTAAGTTTAGTATACTTCTGGAACTCCTAAAATTATGAAATAAATATGAAAATTTGAACAATTTGTACAGAAGTAAAGAGCAAAAAGTTTCAGACCCATTTGACTTCCCAGTAAAAAACGTAAATTCTAAATTCACGCACTACAGCCAAAGTTTCTGTTTTTGTTCCGCACATAGTAAACAAGCAATCTAATCATCCTAAAACCCAAGCTTGGCACATTATTTTTATAATACAACTAGCAAAGTGGCCCGCTCGATGCGCGGGCTAGAACTTCAGAAAGTTTATAATAAGCATATTTTTTGATTTCTGGAAAAAAAATCAGACCGAAATGTGAATATAAAATATCATTGTTGTAGTTACAAAAACATTACCCAACAAATAGTTGATTTACATTTATGAAGCGCATTTGTACTTTGGGCTAAATGCAACTACATTGAATGTTAAAACTGTTATACAACATCATTCACTGGCACATTTTATTAAACAATATCAAGATACATAGGAGAACATATAGAAGATACATGTCTCCATGAATAGAGCTTCCGAATTAACTTACATAGAACATATCACGTGTGAGTAGTGTGTCATGTATATATCCTTACATGAAAACATTGAAAGTTTAGTAGCAAAATATATCATCCATCAAGAAAAATTCCTACTTCTTGTGAGATCGTATTGCCATGCAATTTTCCTCTTCCAGCTGATGTATAAGAAGCTCTAAAAGACTTACTGTTTCTCTATCACCACTACTTTCAATTCTACATCCCTATTGGACCGAGCACCACTTCGATCCATGTCTTGCTGAAACACTTATATTGTCAAACCAAACTTGTTCTCATGTCACTATTCAGTTCATAATGTATTCCTATATTATAAGTTTAGAAAAATCTTTTGATGTAAATACATCCAAGATGGTGTGTATTCATTAAGGCTGAAGTCAATACAAATGGGAGGGATCATATTACATTCCAGGACGACACGCTCGTCTCGTAGACTGCATAGTTAAAACAAATGACACCAAAATTTACAAATAAATAATGCACTCAGTAAGGGAGAAAAGTGCTTTTCCACATACAAAATAATTTTATGAAAGCTACAGTAGTAAAATTTTCTATATAGGTTGCAGTGGGAAAGGTGAAGCGAAGCAAATATTAGAATATAATCTTTGATGGTTGACGCCCATTTATCTCATGTCCCTGTGCTGCCATGCAACTGAGAGCTGAAATCTTTCAAGTGCGACACCAAGATAAATTACCAACGCCAGGCATATTAAAAGTATATCCCGCAAAATTTTAGACAAAAATGTTGATAATGGCAATGTAAACAACTGTGCAATTTATTCTATTTGAAGGAATGGATGAAGCCTATAATATCTCATGTATCAGCATGAAAAATCTGATAGAATTGTGACATGAACTCCACACACTTGTGTAGGTTTATTTAAGCTTCCAATGCAGATCATGCAAATGCAATTATCATGTCCATCCGTTGAAAAGTAGGGAAAATAGAAATGAAATTAGTAATGTTACAAGGATAAAATTGATCATAAAATATATTCCTGAAAAAAAGGTACCTAGCTACCGTGCAATTATATCAGCACTTTCCTTCCTTCTCATAAACAGAAGAGAGAGATATATAGCATGCATATGTATATATACTGACTGCTTGCTTGAAAATTTATATTAGAGATGCTCCCTTTCTTCCATGTGAACTAATAATGTACACCGTCAACATGAATATCAAGGCCTCTAGTTCAGTATTCAACTTAAGCACCATAAATTTATTTATTATTTGCATGACGACACAGTAGGTAGGTCAGTATATTTTGAAGTGTTGGGTGCAATGTATGGCCAGGAGCGTTTTTATCCTCGGTGAGGCTGGTTGGGTCGTGTGCAACATACGACCTGAGAGTATGACACAAACTATCAAGCAGTATGTACAGCATTCAGGTGCTTGTGTCCTCACGTCACTAAAATCCCCTTACATAGACGTGCATGTACACTACACATCTCATGTTGGCCTGTTTTTCAAAGATTTTTTTTTTCTGAATCCATGAAATCATTAATAGACCGGTAAAAAGAGAGAGAAAACATGTGTATCCAAGCCACTGGAGCGTCTACACATGCAGTCATACTGGATCGGTGTCCACGTACTCCAGCCATGCGGGGTGTATGCTGCAATTGTCCTCCTCAACCTCTACGGCTGCATATGTTTCCAAATATTTTAGGCGGCGGTCTGCCCTTTTTTTTTTGCAGGCGGAGTCTGCATCTTTGTTAACTTCACACTAAAATAAACTAAGTAGATGTGGGTTTATACCTGATTTTGCATCCAGTGAACTGTCTACACAGTCGACTCACGCTGGTTTGATAGATACATGAGAAAGGAAGCAAGATTTTTACCCGCCTTGGAGAGTGCTCTACTTGCTCAAAACCTGAGCTTTCTGCAAGGACAATTGTAGCCTTAGCCAAATGACATGATCGTTCCCTGTGCTAGCTAATAGAAATTGGATAATGATTGAGAAGTTTTTACTACATACAATGATTGAAAGACTGAGAATAACCAATCCATGTATTCTTGCTGAGACAAAATAATGTGAACAATTACCTCATGGAACACTTGCAACTTTATCTTGATGAGACTGCACGTACACGGATAGGCAGTCCTTAGGCAATTGAGGAAAAACTAAACATGAATGTATCCAATAAGCAATTACCTTGGGAACAGGGAGGCTGCAAGGTCACAGTGGATCATATTCACTACCCGTGATCAATCATGAACCATACCTCTAACTTAGGCAATGAAGGAAGAACTATTCCCAAATCTCTTTGTCAGATCATCTGCAAAGTTCCAGCCCGCCCATGGATCCTGCAGCCCGTCGCATCATGTTGCTCTTCCCCCCTTCCTCTGCATCATGGTTTCTTCCTTCTATAGTCCCTGCTACCTTGCCAGGCGACCTTCTGTAGTCTATGGATAGTCTATGGAGCGGGAGCTGCGTGACATCTTCACATCGCAAAGACGGCGGCGGCGGCGGCGGCGGCAGTAGAAGGTCGCAGGACAACCTCCACGTTTATGTTTTCCAAGCCCACGAAAAAGTTTTTTTTACCTATACGGGAGAATTCAAGTATATATATAAAGTAATTGACGGGTTAACCAAGGCCAATTTCCATGTAAGTAATGACAATGGTGGGTAATTTTAATCACTTAAATCGAATGGCTATTAATCGTTAATCCACCAAATAGATGGTTAGATTTTTCTAAGTATTGTGGGAATTTTAATCTAATTCTCTTTTTTGTGGTTAACCCGTCAATTACTTTTTATATATAATAAATAGATGAATATATACAAGGGGACAATTATTTATAGAGATACTTTCATGAAAAATTCTACATTGTTTCCGTGAGCATGAACACAAGTGCTCAAGGTCGACCCTCACTTCTTCAATGCATAACTTTCCAATCACTTTTTTTTTGAAAAACTTTTTAGGCATAAAAGGCAAGTAATTTTTTTTTGTATTTTCATTTTTTTTTGTTTCACCCACAACTAAACAGAAACAAAAGGAAAAACAAAATCTACTTAGTGAAGAAAGCAAACAAACACACGAGAATATCAACCCCACGCTATTGCTCCCCGGCAACGGCGCCAGAAAAGAGCTTGATAATCCCCAAGTGCAGGGAATCATCATAGCAATTTTCAAAGGTGGAAGTGATAAGTATGAATGGTCGAACCCACAAGGAGCTAAAGGTAAGATCAATATTCTCTCAAGCCCTATCTGCCACCGATACGAGTCTACGTGCACCGGACGTTTGCTTCCAACTAGCAACGAGAAATAAAACTACGTTGTGGGTATGAAGAGGATAACTTTGTTTGATATCGGAGAGCTAAAATATAAAAGTAGGTGTTGTTATCATAAAGTTAGAATAAGTTACTAAATAATATAAATAGCAAGTGTGGAATAATGGTGGATCGGTGTGCGGAATTGTCCTAGGCAATTGTTAACAAGACCGGTAATCACTATTGCAGATTCATATGAGGGAGAGGCATAAGCTAACATACTTTCTCTACTTGGATCATATGCACTTATGATTGGAACTCTAGCAAGCATCCGCAACTACTAAAGATCATTAAGGTAAAACCCAACCATAGCATTAACATATCAAGTCCTCTTTATTCCCATACGCAACAATCCCTCTTGTTCGGGTTTGTGTTTCAGTCACTCACCAACCCACTATAAGCGAATCATGAACGTATTGCAACATCCTACAGCGGGAATCCCTCACGCTTGCGCGACACGGATGTCACCATAGGACAGCACCAAAGTAAAACATACAACTCATACCAATCTAGATCATCAATCAACCCAAAGACAAAAGATATCTACTCAAAACATCATAGGATGGCAACACATCATTGGATCATAATATGTGGCATAAAGCACCATGTTCAAGTAGGGATTACAGCGGGTTGCGGGAGAGTGGTCCGCGTAAAAGAGATGAGGATGGTGATGTTGATGAAGACGATCACCGTGGCGATGATTCCCCTCCCGATGGCACTCCGGTGCCACCAAGAGAGAGGAGGAGAGGTTCTCCCCCTTGTGATTCCTCCTCCATGGCCTTCACCCTCTGGTCCTTGGCCTTCATGGTGATGATGGCCCCTCCGGGATACTCCTCCATGGCCACCGGTGATGAGGGCCCCCTCCGGCAGGGTGCCAGAGAGGGCCTAGATTGATTTCTCGTGGCTACTGAGGCTTGTGGCGGTGGAACTCCCGATTAGGTTAATTTTCCGAGGTTTCTGTATTTATAGGAATTTTTGGCGTCGGTCTCATGTCAAGGAGGTGCCCAAGGTGTCCACGAGGTGTCCACGAGGCAAGCCCATGCGCCTGGGGGGGCGGGGCGCCCCCACCCTCGTGGGCACGTCGGGACTCTCCTGGCCCAACTCTTTTACTCTGAGGTCTTCTTTTGGTCCATAAAAAATCATCAAAAATTGGCTAGTCAATTGGACTCCGTTTGGTATTCCTTTTCTGCAAAACTATAAAACAAGAAGAAGACAGAAACTGGCACTGGGCTCTAGGTTAATAGGTTAGTCCCAAAAATCATATAAAAGTGTATAATAAAGCCCATTAAACATCCAAGATATATAATATAACAGATGAATACTTAATAAATTATAGATACGTTGGAGACGTATCAGCATCCCCAAGCTTAATTCCTGCTCGTCCTCGAGTAGGTAAATGATAAAAGAAATAATTTATGAAGTGTGAATGCTAGAAGGTGCACAAGTTTGATCAATGATAATTTCAATCACCTTTTCTAGCATCATTATATGTCGTAATAGTAGCTCATCGCATAAAACTTTTCATGATCAACTAACAAGCCATTCACATGTTAAAGTATAGATCATAAACTTTCTTGAAAACTAACAAACAATATTCTCAGTCATCAAACAATTGCAATTCATCTTATTTCAGGAAGAGTCTATGTCAAATCTTTGATTTTGCAAACTCCACATACTCAGCTATCATTTAGTCTTTCACAATTGCTAACACTCACGCAATACTTGTGGTTATGGAGTTTTAACCGGACACAGAGAAATATAGGGGCTTATTGTTTCGCCTCCCAACCTTTTACCTCAAGGGTAATGTCAACAATAATAGCTCATGCTAACTTGCATCCAATTTTATATACATACATATATATATATATATATATATATATCAGGAATCAGGATCTTTCCAACACCCTGTGCTTGCCAGAGGATAAAATGTAAAAAGGAAAGTTGAAGATCACCATGACTCTTGCATAAGGTAGAAGATAATAATAAAAGATAGGCCCTTCGCGGAGGGAAGCAAAGGTTGCCATGCGCTTTAAGGATTGGATGCACAAAATCTTAATGCGAAAGAACGTCACTTTATATTGCCCCTTGTGATATGAACCTTTATAACTAAGTGAGCGGTAGCGCGTTTCCGAAAACGCGCTATAGCTAAGTTAGCTACAGCGCGTTTCCTGAAACTCGCTACTGCTATACATTTCTCCTTTTTCCCTTTTCTTCATTTATTTTTCTTTACATTTTATTTTTTTTCCTTTCTCCTTTTTTCTATTTCTTTCATTTTCATTTACTTTTCTACTTTTTCTTATTTTATTTTATTTTCGTTAGCAGTAGCGCCTCACACATAAACGCGCTGCTACAGGAAAGTTAGAGGTAGCGCTGTTTCTAAAAGAGCGCTACTACTATGTGTAACCGATCGGCTTAGCGGTGGGAATTTTTGTAGTAGCGCTTTTCCGGAGGGATGCGCTACTGCTATATGTGTATCTGCAGCGCGGTTTTCTCGAGCGCGCTGCTGCTATCTAGCAGTAGAGCCCTTTTATAACACGCGCTACTGCTAAAGTTTTGTGTATAGGCTTTTCCCTAGTAGTGCATATGCCCATGCGTGCAGGGGTGCCCTCTCATATCATGGGTGCGTCTTCAACAACTTTTTTCCCCATGTAAAAATTATTATGGTGTTTATATCTAAGGTATCAGGTCAGCGTGTGTATATTACCATGCCATTTTGCACATAAGTTACTGAAGGTACATTTTTAACAATATTTTTCCACGGGTCAAAGTTATCACGTTGTTTATGCATAAGCTATCTAGTCTGCAGTGTGTACATTACCATGCTTTTTATACAAAAGTTACAGTTTGTATTCAACAATTATTTTTCACCGTGCAAAATGTTACCATGGACTTTGTACGTGAGTTATCAACTTTATTATGCGTATACTACCATTTTACTTGCACAGAAGTTACCGGATATGTTTTTCAACAATTTTTCCTCGGGTCTGAAGCTACCGTGACATTTGTACGTGAGTTATCAGCTCTGTTGTGCGTATATTATCATGCTATTTACACAGAAGTTATCAAGGGGTATGTCTTTTAAAACTTTTTCCCCGTGTCAAAAGTTACCGCGACATTTGTACAAGAGTTAGCAGATCTGTTGTATGTACATTACCATACTATTTACGCAAAAGTTACCGGGATATGTTACAATAATGTTTTTCTTTGTGAACCAAGCTGTTGTTCGGTGGTTAGAGGGACAATGGTATTCTCAGCCCACCAGGGTTCAAGTCCTGGTGCTCGCATTAATCCTGGATTTATTTCAGGATTTCCGGCGATGCGCTTTCAGTGGGAGGAGACGTTCCCGTCGACGACGTGGCGCCTGCGGTGACTTCGCAAATCTCAAGATGATATGTCGGCTCAGTCTCTCGAAGGTACTCATAGGGGTAGGGTGTGCATGTATGTGTTCATAAGGGTGAGTGTATGCGCGTATGTATGAGCGTCTGCGTTTGTACTGTGTTCAAAAAAAAATTCTCTAGTTCAAAACTACCATGATGTTTGTACCTAAATTATCAGAGATACAACTAGGGATATATTTCAACAACTTTTCTCTCTAGAAACCAAAAATATCACGATGTTTGCCATGTAAGCTATCATGTCAAATAACACGATGTTTATATAACAAGCATACTAAAAAGGAGTACAAATGAATGGTCAATGGTCAAAATAGTAGGTTGTTCTTCTCATTGAACTAGAATGAAAACGTAGAACACGAGCACAATGTTGGCTCATCCGGCTCTATCATTAGAGCAGATGAAAAGCTTTCTATACTAGTACTCCCTCCGTCCGAAAATACTTGTCATCAAAATGAATAAAAGAAGATGTATCTAAATGTATTTTAGTTTTAGATACATCTTTTTTGTTCATTTTGATGACAATTATTTCCGGACAGAGGGAATATGAGACATGTGATATATTATCTAGATTTTCTTTCAACCGTGCAACAACAAAACAAATGCGAGATGGTCAGTGTGCTGACTTCAGATGGAACGAGGGCCCTGTTTGAATACTCTAACACAGTTAGAGTTAGAGTTATTTTCTAACCCACTCTAACTCAAATAAACATCTCTCCACCGGGATAGTTGGGTTAGAAGGAATTAACCCACTCTAACCCTACCTGTTTGGATACTTTTGGGTTATTTAAGCCCCCAACTAACCCAAAGTAGCTCTAACCCCATGATCCAAACAGGGCCGAGGTTGTGTCCTGTAAGCCACCGAGTGAACTAGGCCGTGACTCTTGCCAAGCGAACCGGACCGTGACTCTCGCCAGGGTGCGGAAAATCCGGTTCAGTGATTATAACGTGGGTGTGTGCGGAGGGAAAAGAAAATTGGAGGGGAACGCGGGCGGACGGGGAAGTGACCGGTCTCTGTCGAATGGTAGGCGAGTCGTTCGTATCTGTAGCAAAAGTTCAGTGATTCACCACTTAAACTAGAAAAACGCCCGTGCGTTGCAATAAGACCACATTAACATTAAAAGTTCAATATCAATTATGTTAATATTACATTTAATATTCTCGTACATATTAAGTGACATTAACGACTTTTTTTACCATCAA
Organism: Aegilops longissima; assembly: GCA_021605205.1. Taxonomy (NCBI): domain Eukaryota; kingdom Viridiplantae; phylum Streptophyta; class Magnoliopsida; order Poales; family Poaceae; genus Aegilops; species Aegilops longissima. The sequence goes on along the minus strand of CM038681.1, from coordinate 44,870,228 downwards.
ATTCTCACACACACCCTCTCCCTCCCTCTTCCTCACTCTCTCTCCCCCTCTCCCTCACTCGGGAGGTGGGACGAAAATAAACCCGGAACGAAGATTACCAATTGAGACATTAGGAGTAGAGATCATTTAGTTGATAAGAATAAATAAAAAATAGTGTTTAAAAGGAGAAACAGATTAGAATACATTGAAAAACAAAAAAGGACGGTGTAAAAGGAGATTCCCCCTGCCCCCCGGGCCTTGCCACCGAACCGGCTCAGCGGTCCAGTCCTCACACGGTCGTCTTCTCCTGTTCCCTGAGCCGCGTCGCTACAGAGCCGGGCTCCCCCGACCACCTCGCTGGCATCGAAGGGGAATGGATAAGGGTGACTCCCTGCCTTCCCTGCCCCCATGGCCTCACTCCTCCTCGATGCCCCCTCCCAAATCCACTTCTCCTCCTCGCTCGCTCGATACCGTCGATCTGTACGAAGTCAGACGCCACGGCCACCATGACCGACCCCGTCCACATGGCCACTGCCCTCCCTGCGGGCTAGGAGCTTGTCGAGGAGCTCCGAACACCTTCGCTACTTCGTCTGCGCCAACGAGATCAAGTCCAGCACCCTCGCACCGACGTTGCTACCGTCTTCCTCAACCTTGGGCCACCGTGACATTGACGTTCGATCCGCGCCGCCACGAGCTCCCATGTCTTCCCCTAGGGCGCCATTGACATCGACATGATCTCCTCTTTCCTTTCCCCTGTTTCCCCTCTCGTTTGCTCCCGTTAGGTATTTCGCCATGGCCGAGAACCGCCATCCGCCATGGCCTTTGCAGGGGTAGCCACCGAGCTCCTCGGATTGACCCCGTGGCACATGCCCGCTCCTATGCACGCCCATGCCCGAGCATGCCGCTCTTCTTCCGCGCCCACGGGGCCACTCCCTCTCCATTCCCACGCCCGTGCTACACCGCGTCGGTCGCGCCCGCCGCTGCCATCACGCTCACCATTGCTAGCGCACCACTGTGCCCCGTGCGACACACACCCTGGCCGCGCGCCACACTCTCGCTGGCTGCGCTCGCCCCGTCTGCTGCCGCCTAACCCTTCGCTCGCCCTGCTGTCTGCCTCGCGCCGCCTCCAGTCGTGGCCATCTTCTGCCGGCCGCATCTCTTCCCTCCACCGTCGGCCGCTCGCCTCGCCTGCTGCGTGTTGCTTCCTGCTGATATGCGCTACTCTACCGCTGGTACGCTGCTGCGCCATGCCCTCGACACAGCCGTGGACAAATGTGGCGGAGGGATTGTTAATGGAGTACGAGAAGGAGGTGGCGGAGAAGGTGTGGAGAGGCAGGAGGTCTGGGGCGGTGTCACCTGGCTGTGGTGGATGTGTTTATGCGAGAAGGAGCCGGAGTGGAGGGAGAGGTCACAATTGGAAAGAATCGCAAAAAAAAATCATAACCCGGAGATCTCAGTTAAAAAAAATGCTAATATCGATGGAGGGGTGATTTCCTTCAATAGGTGGGAAACATAGGAAATATTGGTTGTCATCAAGGAAAGGTAAAAATTTAGGAAAGTTAGGATTTTTGAACTGATTTCTATGCAAATGGGGTTTTATTGTTTGGTAACGTGATATCAGTACCTGCCCGTTTGTGACGTGTCTGATTAGGAAAGTTTGAAAATGTTAATAAACTATTTATTGGGAGGAAAGTTGTGACGTGTCTGTTATTTGTTTCCTAAAACAAATTTCACTAATAAGAGAAATCGATTGATTTAGATAAGTTAAGAAAGTTATATTAAAATGTATTATTTGTTTTTCTTGAAAATCTGTTATTTGTTTCCTAAGACAAATTAACTAATAAAAGGAATCGATTGATTTGCATAATTTAAGGAAGTTAGATCCGTGATTTGTTATACGTTAGGAAAGTTCTGGTTGTAATAAAGAGTGGAGAGAAAAATAAATCGATGGACTTGGGTGGGAGGGGGTGGTAGGAGGAGAGATAAAAAAAACCCAGCGAAAATAAACCGCGGACCAAGGTGGGAGGAGAGATGAAAAAACCAGCGAAAATAAACCGCGGAGACTATTCACCAACTCGTTCATTAGGAATAGAGATTTGTCGTTAAGCAATTACACACTAGAGAATTCAAGAAGAAGATAAGAAATTATATGCAATTGAAAAAGGTTGAAAGCAATTTGCCATTTGTTTAGAAACAACCAGCGATAAGCTGAGTTGGTTTGTGTGTCTGTTGTTCATGCTAGGGGGCATGAGTTCGATTCTCCTTCGGGTTATTTGTTTTTCCTGCGCGATTTACTTTCCTCATGTTCCTGTAGGTGGGCTGGGCCACGTGCGGGGCTAAGAGCATCTCCAACAGGCGTTAAAGGGGGCGCGCGCAAAAAACAGCTTTAGCGCGCGTCCATCGCCTGGTTTGGGGCGGCGCGCTGTGCCCGCTCCACCAGTCGCGCTAAAATGCAGTGCGCAGAAAATGCAGCGCGCACATAATTTTATTTTTTATTTTTGAAAGCATAGATAATAAAAACTAGATAGATTGCATAAATAAAAAACGATACAAAGGTATTTTACATCGATGCAACTAGATAGATAGTTCGAAAGCATAGATAAAAATACCGCGCAACTAGATAGAAACTACTCCAAGTCACTATCATCATCACCATTATTATCCTCGGCGGTGTCGAGGTGTCTAGCCAGATGTCCAGCCACCGATTATCGTCCGGCGTGAAGAACGACTGCCCACCTGCTGCAACGATGTCGGACTGCGCATTCGCCAACGCCTTCCGCTGACGCCTTTCCAACCGCGTCTCGCGGCGTCTTCGCGTGTCCTCCTCACGACGCCTTGCCCAGTAGGCCTGCTCGTAGGCGACGTCCTCCGGGTGGCGCTGGCGCCACTCTGCCATGACCCGCTCGTCCTCCTAGGCGACGAGGAGGCGGCGTTGCCGCTCGGCGTGCTCCGCACGGTCTTCCGCCGGGTTCAGACGAGGCGGCGGCGCGACGTTGAGCGCTTGTTGGAGCGTGTAGACATCTTGGAAGTTCATCTGGCCGCGCGGCCGGCCTAGGCGCCACGCCGCCGCGTCGTACGTGCGGGCGGCCTTGTGCGCCGTCCCGTACGAGCCGAGGCCGAGCCGGAGATCGCCGAAGCGTATCTCCGCGGAGTAGCTGCCGTTGGGGCGCAGGCGGACGCCGCGTAGCCGGACGCTCCTCGGCGGCGGCGGCATGGCGGCGCGCGTCTGTGGCGGGTCGCTCGGCGGCGCGTCGGTGGCGGGGCGCTGGAGCGGTGCGTGGCAGAGAGGGAGAGGAAGAGGAGAAGTGATGCGGAGCATCCCACGATCATCCCCATGGACCCACAACCGTCTCATCAAGATCCAAGAGGACCCATGACACGAGCTAGAGCTAGAGCTATCGAGAACAAGGTGAACTCTTTCCTTATTGATATCACATATGATCCACTCGAGACATGGCTACTACCTAAGTCCGATATGCTATGCATGATTAGGTGTCAAGGGGAACCTCCCGAGGATGCACGTGAAGATGGACAAGCCGCCGAGTACAAGGAGGAAGGAACACGACGAGAGGAACCGGAGGAGTCTGCCCAGCCCGGACATCTGGCCCCATGCCCCGGACATCCGGCCCTTCCTGAAGCCCCGGATATCCGACCCCTTCGCCCGGAAATCCGGCCCCTCCATCACCGAATGCATCTGGATGACCCAGACCAGCCCGGACATCCGGCCTCCCCGCCCGGACATCCGGCCCGTCCCGAAGCCCCGGATATCCGGCCACTCGCCCGGAAATCCGGCTCCCCTCATCCGGTTCTGCTGAAATGGTCGCCCCAGCCCGGACATCCGGGCTGAGAGCCCGGACATCCGGCGCCTCGCGAAGGCCCGGACATCCGGCACGGCGCCCGGACGTCCGGCCTCCCCTGCCTGCGTGCAGTGCCTCCGGGACTTGTCCCTTGTACCCCTTTGCCCCGAGACTATATATACTTGATACCCTCCTCTTTCTAGGGTTAGCTTTGGATTAGCTCATATTTTGGTGTGAGAGCCTTTGCTCATCCACTTGGCTACTTCTCCTCGGAGATCAGAACCTCTACGGAGAAGATCCCCAAGCGGATTGAAGACCCCCTTCTAGGGTGGACCCCATCAAGACCTCCTCTCGGAGAAGAACGGGTACTCGTGTATCCTTACCTTTGTTGATCTTGAATCTTGTGCCACTCTATGTGTTCGATAATCTAGCACTTGTGTGATTGATTTCTTATCGGTTGAGTGCATTCTCTCTCGTTTTCCCCGTGTTTCCCTCTTGTTCTTCCGCGTGTTCTTCGTAATCCACCGTAGGATCCGATCCAACGTGAAAGATCGTCCACGTAGGGTTCCGCCCTACATCATCTATGGTATCATGAGCCACGTTGATCACGTTATTGGAGCCCCTACCCCTCTTTTTCTAGCTTGATTTTGTTGTTTTTGTCCTAATTTCGAAAATTCCCCACAAAAATAGCCCCAAATTTTTTTTGTGATTTGTTAGTGTGATGAAGTTTTGTTGGATTTGATCCGTGGATTTCGTGTGTTGCAGATAGATCTAGCTTTTTCCCACCATTTCCACAATTTCCATCCACAAATTCGCCCAAATTTGACCGGTTTTGACCTCTCCCCCGCGGTGTTCTTCGTGCCCGGACGTCCGACCCGAGCACCCCGGACATCCGGCAGCCCGGACATCCGGCCCGATCAGCCCGGACATCTGGCGCCCCGGACATCCGGCTTCCAGCCCGGATTTCCAGCCCCTGGTAACAACAATCCCATCCATAGCCCCGTTCACCGCCTAACTTTCGCCAAATTTTGCCCGTGCCCACACACACTTCCATACACCTCCACCACATCCACATAACACCACCATAGCCTTTTCCAATACCAATTCCGACAATGTTGCCAAATTTCGCCTTGAGAATTTGAGTTGGAGTTTTCCGTATCCTTTTGTGTTTCGGCTATCTAGGTACGGTTCAACATCAACATCACCTCCGCTCATCCTCGCCAAGGACGGTAACATCGTCGACACCTTTGTCATTACTTGCAATTGCATTGATAACCATCATAACCCATCTTTTGCGTTGCTTACCCATCGAGACTAGCCATTGAGTATTGCCGGCAACGTGACTTGTGCACATTAGTGATCATACTCCATAGCATACATAACATACCAAAGTGGTGCATATCTTAGCATCAACTTGTGTGTCACAAAGTTGTCATCGCATACACAATTGCTATCTTGGTTCGTGAAGTTTTGCATGAGAAAAGAGCTCAAAAGAGAAAGAGCCAATCAAGCTTTTAAGCAAAGAGAGAAAGATAAGCAAAGAGCTTATGAGCAAGAACCATAGCATCATAAAACATTAAGATTGTCATACTTGATCATCTTGGATCAACACATTGACACACCATACATATAGCATACTTGGGATAGAAGTCGTTGCATTTTTGCTTAGTAGGTTGTGCACAAGTTCGTATCCGCCTATTGTGCAATCGTGCTAGCGTCTCTCTAGTGTTGTGCAACAAGAGCATCTTGGTGAATTCCACATTTTGGCTCATCCTTGGTTGCATAACCCCATATTATCTATTTAGCGTGTGTTTCCGTGTACCATATCTTGCTATTGGTCTACTTGTTGCATTTGCAAATTTGTGAATCATTTCCAACTTTATTGAGTCTCACTTACAATTGCATCAAATTTTTAGCCACCATCCTAACCGAGCTCCACCATAAGCTTTTATTTGTGTAGGTGTGAGAACCGACAAGAATCGGTACCAAGAGTGCTATTTCATTGTCAGGATTTGAGTGAACTTGATTCATTTTCAACATCGGTCAAAGGTACATTGGTATAAGTTCTTTTCCGTTCTACCACTCACAATTTGCTTGGAATGATGGATAGGCCAAGTTCTTCTACCAACCCACTCTTCATCGAGCAAGACGACTACATGACTTCATACGTCACCAAGAGCCACCTCTTTGGTGCTGTGAGCGTTGCACCAAGAACAACAAGCAATGGCGACCGCGATCGACAACCTCGCCACCGACTTGCGACTCTCCAAGCAACGTACAAGAGACTACTTCGACAACAAGTTCAAGGCTCACAAGCAAGAAAATGATGCAAGAATGGACGAGATCCGCGCGTTGATGAGAAACCGGCATCATTCAACTTCTTCATCATCAAGACGGAGCCACTCGAGTCGACACTCCGACGAAACCTTCTATGACTCAAGTACACCTACTTCGAACACTCTTCGTCGTGCCGCTCGTCAAGACCGTCATGCATCTCGCAACCCGCTACATGACAAGCATTCACAAGAGCAAGTTGATGATCAAGCTCCTCGTCCTCAATCAAACAAAGAGGCTTTTGCTCAAGCTCAAGAACGACAACGTCTTCGTCGCCAACAAGAGGAAGAACGAGCGCGTCTACACCAAGACGAACAAGACGCCAAGGCTCAACGTCTTCAACAACAACAACGTGAAGCGCAAGCTCTTGAGGCGCAACGTGCCGTTCAAGAATCAAGTAGAGCCGTCGCCAACCGCAATCGCGAACGGTGCAATCAAGAGGAAGCCCTTCGAGAAGAAATCCAAGAGAGGAACTACCAACCACATGTACAACGTCAAGTTCCTCAAACTCCTCCACAAGCTCGTCAAGCTCCACTTCAACCTCAAGTTCAACAAGAGCAAGTTGACCATGGTCTTCCTCCGCGCCAAGAGCAACATGAAGACGAGTACATTCCACGTCAAGGACGTCATCATCAACATCGCCAACAACACAATGAAGAGCAACGCTACGGCAAGCTAAAATTCACCATGCCCAAGTTCAATGGAAGCAATGACCCCGAAGACTACCTCTCATGGGCATTGAAGGTTGACAAAATCTTCCGCTTGCACAACTACGATGAAGCGAAGAAAATCGCTATGGCATCACTTGAGTTCCAAGACTATGTGCTCATATGGTGGGAACAAATCACTGAGAGACGACAAACAAGAGGTGAACCTCCATTCACCACTTGGGCTCAAATGAAGGATGTCATGCGAGCACGTTCTGTGCCAACCTACTACAACCGCGACCTCTTCAAGAAACTCCAACTACTCAAGCAAGGAACAAAGAGTGTTGAAGAATACTACAAGGAAATGGAGATAGCCATGATTCGAGCCAATGTCAAGGAAGATGATGAGCAAACTATGGCACGTTTCTTGAATGGACTCAATCATCCCATCAAGAAGATCGCCGACTTCCAACCATACTCAACCCTCATTGAGCTCGTGCATCAAGCTACAAAGGCGGAACGCCAAGTGCAAGATGACTTCAAGTACGCCAAGTACTCATCCAAGACCTACGGCTTCTCCAACAACCAAGCTTCAACGACTCCTTCAACATCTACATCAACCAAGCTTTCTTCAAGAAACGACGACAAGTCAAGTTACAAGAAAACTTCGACAAGTTCAAGTCGTCCTCCTCCTACTACAAGCAACATCAAGCCGCGAGCTTCATCCTCTACTCCGACCGATGAGACCATCAAGACAAGCTCCTTCAAGTGTTTCACTTGCGGCGGCCGAGGCCACAAGTCATACGAATGCACCAACAAGCGCACCATGATCCTCAACGACGATGGCACATATGACTCCATGAGTGAAGAGGAGATGGAAGCTCTTGAGCAAGTGGCCATGCACCGGCAAGTAAATGAAAATGAAGATGATCAAGTCTTTTGTGATGAGGATTCGAGCCCCGCTCTCGTTGTCTCCAAGGTCTTGACTCTTCAACATCAACAAGAAGAAGATCAACGATGCCACATCTTTCACACAAAAGCCGGTATCAATGGACGGTCCATCAAGGTCATCATCGATGGAGGTAGTTGCCACAACTTGGCAAGTGAAGAACTATGCTCCAAGCTACAATTGATCAAGAGGAAGCACCCACACCCCTACAAGTTTCAATGGCTAAGTGACTCCGGCACTATACGAGTCGAGCATACGGTCCAAGTCTCCTTCAAAATTGGTGCTTATGAAGACACTTTGGAGTGTGATGTGGTCCCAATGACCGTTTGCCACCTCCTTCTTGGTCGACCATGGCAATTCGACCGTGGCGTCATCCACAATGAGCGAACCAATCACTATAGCTTCAAGATGAAAGGGAAAGAATATGTGCTACGACCTATGTCTCCTAGTGAAGTGATAGCCGACAAGCAAGCCGCCCATCATAGAGAAAAGAGTGAGAAAGTGATCCACCCAAAAGTGAGTGAGAGCCACAAGCCAAATTTGAGCGACTCTTCGCCTAGAGAGAAAAACCTCATTCTATTTGCCACCAAAAGTGAGATGAGAGAAGTGTGTGAGAACCCATCTACCGTGATGCACTTTGTCCTTGTGTGCAAGGATGGAGAACCAAAAACTAACACCATTCACGAGCTACCTTTGGTGTTTCAATCTCTTTTGCAGGAATTTCAAGATGTTTTCCCGATGAGCTACCTCGGGTCTACCTCCTCTTGAGGCATTGAGCATCGAATCGACCTCATCCCGGGCGCCTCTACCAAACAAAGCTCCATACCGAGTGAATCCCGAAGAAACAAAGGAAATCCAACGACAAGTACAAAAACTCATCGACAACGGCCACATACGTGAAAGCCTAAGCCCTTGTGCCGTTTCGGTTATTCTTGTGCCTAAGCCCGATGGAAGTTTCCGCTTGTGTTCCGATTGTAGACCTATCAATGCTATTACCGTTCGATATAGACATCCCATTCCTCGCCTAGATGACATGCTTGATGAACTTAGTGGAGCCAACTTTTTCTCAAAAATTGATCTTAAAAGTGGCTATTATCAAATCCGCATACAAGAGGGTGATGAATGGAAAACTGCTTTCAAAACCAAATTTGGTTTATATGAGTGGTTAGTGATGCCTATGGGTCTTTCGGAAGCTCCCGGTACTTTTGTGCGTCTTATGCATCATGTGCTTCGTCCTTATATTGGAGTCTTTGTTGTGGTTTACTTTGATGATATTCTTGTATTTAGCAAAACCATGAAAGAGCACATCAATCATGTAAAATCTGTGTTGCAAACTCTTCGCAAGGAAAGCCTTTATGCAAACTTGAAAAAATGCACTTTTGGAGTTGACAAAGTGGTTTTCTTGGGTTTTGTTGTTTCCTCAAAGGGTGTACATGTTGATGAATCTAAAATTGAAGCAATTAAAACTTGGCCCAAACCCACCAATTTGCAACAAGTGCGAAGTTTTCTTGGTCTTGCGGGTTTCTATCGTCGCTTTGTGAAAGATTTTAGCACAATTGCCGCTCCTTTACATGCTTTGAGCAAGAAGAATACTCCCTTTGTTTGGGGAACTTTGCAATCAACCGCTTTTGATGAACTCAAGTCTTTGCTTACTCATGCTCCGATTCTTGCTTTGCCCAATTTTGACAAAACTTTTGAGGTTCATTGTGATGCAAGTGGTACCGGAACTGGCGGAGTTTTGATGCAAGAAAAACGAGCCATTGCTTATTTTAGTGAAAAACTCTCCGGTGCTCAACTTAATTATCCCATCTATGATAAATAATTGTATGCTTTAGTGCGTGTGCTCCATGTTTGGGAACATTACCTTAGACCTTATGAGTTTGTCATCCATACCGATCATGAAACGCTTAAGTACCTCAAAGGTCAAACTAAATTAAACAAGCGTCATGCCAAATGGAGTGAATTCATTGAATCTTTTCCTTATGTGATCAAGTACATTAAGGGTAAAGAGAATGTAGTTGCCCACGCGCTTTCACGCATATGCATGCTTGTCACCCAACTTGAGTTGAATGTTATTGGTTTTGAGCATATAAAAGACTTGTATGAGCATGATCCATCTTTTGCTTCTCCTTATGCTAAGTGTTTGACGCATACGTCTTGGGAACAATATTACATCAAGGATGGTTACCTTATGAGAACTAACAAACTTTGCATTCCCGAGTCTTCTCTTCGTTTGCTCCTTTTGCAAGAGGCTCATGGAGGCGGACTCATGGGACACTTTGGACGCGACAAGACATTCGCCACGCTCTCCAACAACTACTTTTGGCCCAAGATGTTCCGCGACGTCTCACGCTTCACCAACCGATGCTATACATGTCGCAAAGCTAAGTCTAAAGCTCAATCTCATGGTCTTTACATGCCTCTTCCTATTCCATACCAACCATGGGAAGACATTAGTATGGATTTTGTACTTGGTTTGCCTAGGACTCAAAATGGCAAGGATTTCGTCTTTGTTGTTGTGGATAGATTTTCTAAAATGGCACATTTCATTCCTTGCAACAAGATAGACGATGCTTCACATGTTGCAAATCTCTTTTGTAGGGAAATCTTGCGACTCCACGGTGTACCAAAGACAATCGTCTCCGATCGTGACGTCAAGTTCTTGAGTTACTTTTGGAAGACCCTATGTGCCAAGCTCGTAATCAAGCTCTTGTTCTCCTCGGCATACCATCCTCAAACCGACGGCCAAACGGAGGTGACGAACCGCACACTATCCACTCTACTCCGTGTCTTGATCAAGAAGAACATCAAGGAGTGGGAAGCATGTCTACCCATCGCCGAGTACGCCTACAATCGTGCAAGACATTCAACTACCGGCAAGTCCCCCTTCGAGGTCGTCTACGGTTTCAACCCGTTGTCCCCATTGGACATTCTACCACTTCCTCTCCAAGAGCGCACCAACATGGATGCAAGTGAACGAGCAAGCTACATAAAGAAGATGCACGAAGATACAAGGCACACCATTGAGCGCCAAGTAGAACGCCAAGCAAACAAGCTCAACGCCAACAAGCAACCCATCGTCTTCAACATTGGTGATCTAGTGTGGCTACACCTTCGCAAGGACCGCTTCCCCAAAGAACGCAAGTCCAAGCTTCTCCCTCGAGCCGATGGACCTTTCAAGGTGCTAGCACGCTTCTAGCGACAACGCTTACAAGATCGACATACCTCGAGACAAGTACAACGTGAGCGACATCTTCAATGTCAAGGACCTTGCACCTTTCCATGGAGATGAAGCTTTTGAACCGAGGTCGGATCTCTCCCAAGGGGGGGGGGAGATGATGCGGAGCATCCCACGATCATCCCCATGGACCCACAACCGTCTCATCAAGAGCCAAGAGGACCCATGACACGAGCTAGAGCTAGAGCTCTCGAGAACGAGGTGACCTCTTTCCTTATTGATATCACATATGATCCACTCGAGACATGGCTACTACCTAAGTCCGATATGCTATGCATGATTAGGTGTCAAGGGGAACTTCCCGAGGATGCACGTGAAGATGGACAAGCCGCCGAGTACAAGGAGGAAGGAACACGACGAGAGGAACCGGAGGAGTCTTCCCAGCCCGGACATCCGGCCCCATGCCCCGGACATCCGGCCCTTCCTGAAGCCTCGGATATCCGGCCCCTTCGCCCGGAAATCCTGCCCCTCCATCACCGAATGCATCTGGATGACCCAGACCAGCCCGGACATCCGGCCTCCCCGCCCGGACATCCGGCCCGTCCCGAAGCCCCGGATATCCGGCCACTCGCCCGGAAATCCGGCTCCCCTCATCCGGTTCTGCTGAAATGGTCGCCCCAGCCCGGACATCCGGGCTGAGAGCCCGGACATCCGGCGCCTCGCGAAGGCCCGGACATCCGCCCGCGCCGGACGTCCGCCTCCCTGCCTGCGTGCAGTGCCTCCGGGACTTGTCCCTTGTACCCCTTCGCCCCGAGACTATATATACTTGATACCCTCCTCTTTCTAGGGTTAGCTTTGGATTAGCTCATATTTTGGTGTGAGAGCCTTTGCTCATCCACTTGGCTACTTCTCCTCGGAGATCAGGACCTCTACGGAGAAAATCCCCAAGCGGATTCAAGACCCCCTTCTAGGGTGGACCCCATCAAGACCTCCTCTCGGAGAAGAACGGCTACTCGTGTATCCTTACCTTTGTTGATCTTGAATCTTGTGCCACTCTATGTGTTCGATAATCTAGCACTTGTGTGATTGATTTCTTGTCGGTTGAGTGCATTCTCTCTCGTTTTCCCCGTGTTTCCCTCTTGTTCTTCCGCGTGTTCTTCGTAATCCACCGTAGGATCCGCTCCAACGTGAAAGATCGTCCACGCAGGGTTCCGCCCTACATCAAGAAGAGGAAGCGTGGAGAAGGCGCGTGGCGCCCGCCGCACTTTATAGGCGCGCCGGAAGCGGCGCGCTAAAAATGGTGCGCGAGCTAGCGCCTTTTCACGCGCGTGCGCAATCGGTTTCCGCGTGCGCGAGTTTCCCGCGGCTGCTGGAGCGCGGCAAAACGCCCCACACGCGCTAAAAGCTGGGTTTACCGCGCGCGCGTCGTTTGGCGCGGCCGTTGGAGATGCTCTAAGTTGGACCTATGGATCCAGATCTCTTGCAAAAGATCGATTGTTCGGTCGATAGATTTCTCGTGTGGTAAATAATTTATTTCCGTAATACAAACTTCCTAAATTTCATGAATTCTTTGTCAAAACATGTGAATACAACTTTTTAAAAATGATGAATATTCATTTCTTGATACGTGCATTTTTTTAACAAACCAATATTTTTTACATCTTTTACAACTAAATTAATAATAATAGTAAATATATTATTTTAGCCTAAGCTATTACTTCCTCCGTTCCAAAATAGATGACTCAACTTTGTAATAGCTTTAGTACAAAGTTGAGTCATCAATTTTGGAATGGAGGGAGTAGTTAAGGGACACCGCTTGCAAAGGCTATGACCAGACCTCTCTGATATCGAACGCCACTATGTTGTCGCCAGACAGTTTGGTGGAAAAAAAATTCTCCCACAAGAAGATGGGAAGCCCTTGTAGCATGTTTTTTCGCGAGATCTAAAGTGAAAACCGATATATCTTATCAATCTGATGCCCAAATTACAAACTATTTTCGCCGTTGTGTCCTCTCATTCATATTTGAAGATAGATTCCAGATTGATAGGTCTCGATGAAATTTTAATCCAGACATAATTTGTACTCCAGAAAATAATAAACGAGCTTCCCGCGACAATATAGGTGTACCTCACACTCTGACATAGTTTTTTTTTGGATCCACGCTCTGACATACTAGGTGTGTTGCGTGTTATCTGACTCGCAGCTAGCGTAAAACAGGTGGGCAAACACCGAGGCGCTCATCTTTTGGGTAGCCCCCCTTTCCAGTTTTCTAGGCTGTTCTATTGTTTGGTTTCCTTATTACTTTTCTGTTTTTCCTGATTTAGGTCAGGTTCTTTGGTTTTTGTTTAGTTATTTTGGTTTATGGTTGGATTTTTTTTCTTCTGTTCAATTTTTCAGTTTTTTAACTTTTTTTGTTGTTCTTCCCATTTTTATTTTGTTCTCTTTTTATACACATGATATTTTCTGAAAATACACAGTGAGAATTCTAAAATATATGATAAAACATTTTTCAAATACACGGCAAACATAATTCTAATATATGATTAACATTTTCAAGACATGATTAATATGTTCATATACATGTTGATTTTTTCAAATACACGATGAATATTTATCTTAAAATATATTTTTCTTAATTCTTAAACATGTTTTTAACTTTTTGTTAAGAAGGAATAAATAAATAATGCACTAAGGAGTACTCCTTCGTTCCCTAATATAAGACCTTTTAGTTTTCTTTTTGATTCGTATGTACCTAAACACATTTTAGTATGTATGTTCATTCATTTCAGTATGTATGTAGTCAATATTTTGAAATAGCTAAAAGGTCTTATATTAAGGAATGGAGGGAGTAGTTAATAAAAAGTGTATAAAAGGATTATGGTCAATTAACGCTGGAAAACAAGAAGCTTTTAGCTCTTCGGATTTGTTCCATTAAAGATAGAGCATAGTCAAAATAGAGTTGCTAACACTCTAGTTAATATTGGTCGATCAGGGGTAGCACCGCCTGTTGGTTGCGCCATGTCCCAGAAATATTCTCACTAGTAGAAAACAGGGCTTTCGTCCAGGCCAGTTTAGGCCATTAGTCCCGGTTCAATCCAGAACTGGGACCAATGGAGCTATTTGCCCCGGTTCGTGAGCCCAGGGGGCCGGCCGGGCCACGTGGGCCATTGGTCCCGGTTCGTCCGGACCTTTTGGTCCCGGTTGGTGGGACGAACGGGACCAATGGTCTGGCTCTGGCCCACCACTATTGGTCGGTTGGTGGCATGAACCGGGACCAAAGGCTTCCCTTTAGTCCCGGCTCATGCCACCAACCGGGCTAATGGTGCTGCTATATATAGCCCATCAGCAAGAGCAGAGCACACTGCTCTGTTTTTTTCGGCCGAGGGAGAGGGCTTGGTGGTGCTCTAGCTCACCTCCTATGCACACAAGGTGTTCGATGGAATGCCCGAGCCACACTACTTAAGGTTTCTCCTCTCCAAGCTCGACCGCCAAGCTCCATTTTTCTCAATATTTATCTAGGTTTAGCGGTCCGTCACGCCTCGTCCCGTCTTCATCGTAAATCGATCACCGCGCCGATCTCATCGCCGCACCACCGTGGTGAGCCTCTTGTTCTTATCTTCTTTCTGAAAGGAAAAATATTATTACTTGTTTTTTAGATAGATACTTGTATTATTTTCGTACTTTTATTATTGCATCTTATATAGTGCGATGGTTTTGGTATCCGCCCCCGTCGGCGCTCGTCCTGTCTATGATTCGGATGTGGTATATATTATCTTTTCATAACTATTGGTTCATTTATTGTTTATGAAAATTATGCCGACCAACGTGACATAGATTTTATTTATCTAGGAGGTTGTTGAACCGGAAATTCCAACCGACCCTATTGTCGAGAGGTTAAATTTAGTTGAAGAAGAAAACAATTTCTTGAAGGAAAAAATAAAAAAACTTGAGGAGGAGAAGATGATATTGGAGTTGCATGTTGCAGATGTCGTCGATGATCACAAGATCAAGATGGATGCAATGCGCTTGAAGATGAGAAAGATTAGAAAATATGACATTCATACCGAGGCTTGGTATCATTATGCCGTTGGATCAGTTGTTACCTTGGTTGCGATTATGGTCGTATTTGTTTTCGCATTGAAATGTTTTACATAGTTTCAATGTATGGTTTAATTAATTTAGATGCTCTGCAGAGCTTTATGTTGTTAGATGAGAACTATGTATGTACTTTGGTTTTTATGTGATGATGAACTTCTATTAATTTGGTTACTTAATTATCTATTCATGATGTTCTGTAATGATTTTGACACATTAATTATATATAATGCACGCAGATGAACCGGCAATGGATGTACGGTGACAGACACACCTCCGAGTACATTAAGGTTGTGCATGATTTTCTCGAAGTGGCTGAGGCAAACAAGAAGAATGGTTTTATGTGTTGTCCATGCCCTATATGTGGGAATACGAAGTCTTACTCTGACCGGAAAATCCTTCACACCCACCTGCTTTACAAGGGTTTCATGCCACACTATAATGTTTGGACGAGGCACGGAGAAATAGGGGTTATGATGGAAGACGGCGAGGAAGAAGAGTACGATGACAACTATGTGCCCCTGAATACGGTGATGCTACTGAACATCAAGATGCACTGCAGACGATGTGCACGATGGTGCTGGAACGGGCGAAGCTGCTGAAGATCAAGAGGAACCAGACGATGTGCCCGATGATGATGATCTCCGCCGGGTCATTGTCGATGCAAGGACACAATGCGAAAGTCAAAAGGAGAAGCTGAAGTTCGATCGCATGTTAGAGGATCACAAAAAAGGGTTGTACCCCATTTGCGAAGATGGCAACACAAAGCTCGGTACCGTACTCGAATTGTTGCAATGGAAGGCAGAGAATGCTGTGCCTGATAAAGGATTTGAGAAGCTACTGAAAATAATGAAGAAGAAGCTTCCAAAGGATAACGAATTACCCGACAGTACATACGCAGCAAAGAAGGTCGTATGCCCTCTAGGATTGGAGGTGGAGAAGATACATGCATGCCCTAATGACTGCATCCTCTACCGTGGTGCCTACGAGGATCTGAATGCATGCCCGGTATGCGGTGCATTGCGGTATAAGATCGACGAGATGACCACGGTGATGTTGACGGCAAGCCTCCGGGAAGAGGGTTCCTGCGAAGGTGATGTGGTATGCTCCTATAATACCACGGTTGAAACGTCTGTTCGAAACGGAGAGCATGCCAAGTTGATGCGATGGCACAGTGAGGACCGTAAGAAAGACGGAAGTTGAGAGCACCCGGCGACGGGTCGCATGGAGAAAAATCGAGAGAAATACTGGGATGAGTTTGCAAAGGACCCAAGGAATGTATGGTTTGCTTTAAGCGCGGATGGCATTAATCCTTTCGGGGAGCAGAGCAGCAATCACAACACCTGGCCCGTGACTCTATGTATGTATAACCTTCCTCCTTGGATGTGCATGAAGCGGAAGTTCATTATGATGCCAGTTCTCATCCAAGGCCCTAAGCAACCCGTAACGACATTGATGTGTACCTAAGGCCATTAGTTGAAGAACTTTTACAGCTGTGGAATGGAAACGGTGTACGTCGTGGGATGAGCACAAAAGGAGGAATTTGACCTAAAGGCGTTGCTGTTCGTGACCATCAACGATTGGCCCGCTCTCAAGAACCTTCGGACAGACAAACAAGGGATACCACGCATGCATGCACTGTTTACTTGACATCGATAGTATATACCGGAAGCTGCAGGAAGAATGTGTACACAGGCCGCCGTCGATTTCTTCCGACCAACCATCAATGTCGAAAGAAAGGCAAGCATTTCAAAGCGAGGCAGATCACCGGAAGAAGCCCGCCATGCGTACGGTGATCACGTACTTGCTATGGTCAATGATTTACACGTAATCTTTGGAAAGGGTCCCGCGGACTAGCTGTTCGAATGACGCTGAGAATCACGCACCCATGTCGAAGAAGAAATCTATATTTTGGGACCTACCCTCTGGAAAGACCTAGAGGTCCGCTCTTGATCGACGTGATGCACGTGACGAAGAACCTTTGCGTGAACCTGCTAGGCTTCTTGGGCGTGTATGGGAAGACAAAAGATACACCGAGGCACGAGAGGACCTGCAACGCTTGCGAAAAAAAGAGGGCATGCCTCAAGCAAGATGAAGGTCCTGCCAGCTACGCTCTTCGAAAGAAGAGAAAGAAATATTCTTCAATGCCTGCTCGAGATGAAGGTCCCGACTGGCTTCTCGTCGAATATAAAGGGAATAATAAATATGCGGAGAAAAAGTTCCAGAACCTAAAGTCTCATGACTGCCACGTGATTATGACGCAACTGCTTCCGGTTGCATTGAGGGGGCTTCTACCGAAAACGTCCGATTAGCCATTGTGAAGCTATGTGCATTCCTCAATGCAATATCTCAGAAGGTGATCGATCCAGAAATCGTACCAACGCTAAGGAGTGATGTGGCGCAATGTCTTGTCAGTTTCGAGCTGGTGTTCCCACCATCCTTCTTCAATATCATGACGCACGTCCTAGTTCATCTAGTCGACGAGATTGTCATTCTGGGGCCCGTATTTCTACACAATATGTACCCCTTTGAGAGGTTCATGGGAGTCCTAAAGAAATATGTTCGTAACCGCGCTAGGCCAGAAGGAAGCATCTCCATGGGCCATCAAACAGAGGATGTCATCGGGTTTTGTGTTGACTTCATTCCTGGCCTTAAGAAGATAGGTCTCCCTAAATCACGGTATGAGGGGAGACTGATTGAAAAAAGCACGCTTGGAAGAGACTCAATAATATGCAGGGACGGATATTCTTGGTCTCAAGCACACTACACAGTTCTACAGAACTCTACCTTGGTGACCCCGTATGTCGATGAACACAAGAACAGTCTGCGCTACAAACACCGGAGCGGTCGACGATGGATTACATGTGAACACATCAGACTTTCAGCAGTTGGTTGGAAACACGTCTCGAGGTGACAGCACTGTTTGTGATGAGTTGTACTTGTTGTCCAGGGGACCATCTTCGACTGTAATGATTTGGAAAGGATACGAGATAAATGGGAATACATTTTACATGATTGACCAAGATGAAAAGAGCACCAACCAAAACAGCGGTGTCCGCTTTGATGCAGCAACCGACAAGGGAAATGACACATATTATGGTTACATAGTAGACATATGGGAACTTGACTATGGAGTAGATTTTAAGGTCCCTTTGTTTAAGTGCAAGTGGGTCAATCTGTCAGGTGGCGGGGTACAGGTAGACCCACAGTACGGAATGACAAGAGTGGATCTGAAAAATCTTGGGTACACTGACGAACCGTTCGTCCTAGCCAATGATGTGGCACAGGTTATCTATGTGAAGGACATGTCTACCAGACCGAGGAAAAGAAAAGATAAGGAAGCGAATACATCATACAATGAGCCAAAGCGCCACATAGTTCTTTCAGGAAAAAGGGACATCCTGGGAGTGGAGGGCAAGACAGACATGTCTGAAGAGTATGAAAAGTTTCATGAAATTCCCCCCTTCAAAGTCAAGGCTGACCCAAGCATCCTGATAAACGATGAAGATTATCCATGGTTACGGCGCAATAAGCAAACGACACAAGCGAAGAAAAAGTGAAGACTTTCTACCGCAACTATTATGATGATACCATGCCAACTTTTTAACAGACGAGTATGATACCATTGTCCGTTTTGTACATGCACATGCTATGCCAATTTTTTCAGAGTTCATTTGAAAACTATGAATTTGAAAACCTCGCCAACCGAAGGGCGCTCACACCGGTTTATAAGCCCGTCCCTCTACACACCGTTTTGTTGTAAGCAGAAACAAAATAAAATAAATAAAGCAACAAAGAAAACCAAAAAAGTGTTTTCAAATTTGAAAACTAATGGCACTAACAGAAAGTTTATAATTTTTCTAAAACTAAAAGCAAAAAGAATTAAAAAATAAAGAAAAAAACAACAAAAAATAATTAATGCAGAAAACAGAACAAAAACTGAAAAAATAAAAATAGCAACAATAAGTATTTTGTTGTAAGTAGAAAAAATAAAATAAATAAAGCAACAAAGAAAACAAAAAAGAGTTTCCAAATTTGAAAACTAATGGCACTAACAGAAAGTTTATAATTTTTCTAAAACTAAAAGCAAAAAGAATTAAAAAATAAAGCAAAAAAACAACAAAAAATAAATAATGCAGAAAACAGAACAAAAAACTGAAAAAAAATAAAAATAGCAACAATAAGTATTTTGTTGTAAGTAGAAACAAAATAAAATAAATAAAGCAACAAAGAAAACAAAAAAGAGTTTTCAAATTTGAAAACTAATGGCACTAACAGAAAGTTTATAATTTTTCTAAAATTAAAAGCAAAAAGAATTAAAAAATAAAGCAAAAAACAACAAAAACTAAATAATAATGCAGAAAACAAAAAAAACTGGAAAAAAATAGTGCCGCCTACTGGGCCCCCACGGCCTGAATACGACTAGAAACCCTACATGGGCCAGGATTCAGGCCCGCAGGAGGCCAAGTAGGCCCACATGCACATGGCTAGTGACAGATTAGGCCGGAAAGCCTGCAGTTGAGAGGAGCTCGAGAGGGTTGGCGCAACAGCGCTTATAAACCACTCTCGAGCTCTCTCAACTAGCGAGGTGGGACTAAACTTTTGGGCGCGGGGCAGCACAAGGCCTTTGGTCCCGGTTGGTGGCACCAACCGGGACTAAAGGGGTTTAGTCCCGGTTGGTGCCACGACCTGGGACTAATGCCACCATTTAGTCCCGGTTGGTGCCTGCTGAAAATTGGCCTTTGGTTCCGGTTGGTGGCACCAACCGGGACTAAAGGTGAGCATTAGTCCCGGTTGGGGCCACGAACCGGGACTAAAGGATTTGCTATATAAGCAGCACTTAGCAGTTTTCACCAAATCACCCACTTCTCCCCGACGCCTGCTCCTCCTCATCGCCGTCGCCGCCCGGCGCCCCTCCACCTTGCCGCTGCCACCGCCACCGACACCGTCGAGTTGCTCGCTTCGCCGTCGCCGCCGCCACCGACGCCCGTCAGTTGCTCGCCTCGCGCCGTCGCCACCGCCCCTGTGAGCACAGCCTGCTCCCGCCCCTCCCATCCCGCCCCTGTCTGCTGCTGGCTGCCGCCCCTGCCTCTGCTGCTGCTGCCGTCGCCGCCCCCATCATGCCACCACCGCGCCGCTGCCTGCCCTCTGCTTACTTGGCGGCGCCCAGCGCCGCCCCTGCCTGCAGAAGATAGATTTTTGTTTTTTCATTTTATAAAAATGTATATATGTATGTATATATGTTCTCTGTGTATATATATGTTCATGAATATATGCAAAAGATAGATTTTAGAAAAATAGTATTTTTTTCTGTTCATAGATTTTTTGGTGATATTAATTATTGTAAATATGCAAATGTTTGTATATTCATATGAACAATGAATTAGGAAAAACCTTTATTTTTTCTAAAATTTATATTTGATCATTATTAAAAAAAACAAGCAATACTACTTCATGTATCTTTAAGAAAGGAAGAAGAAGAAAAAGAATGAGAGGAAAAAGGAAATAAGAAGAGGAAGAAAGGAGAAGAAGAGGGGAGAGGAAGAAGAGGAGAAATAAATGAGAAGAAGAAAAAAGAAGAAAAAGAAGAGGAGAAGAAGAAAAGAATTTTAGGAGATAGAAAAAAAATAGAATTTTATTTTATAGAAAAAAATTTTCTTCTTCTTTTTTTTTCTTCTTATTTTTCTTCTTCTTCTTGCTTCTTCCTTCTTCCTCTTTTCTTCCTTTTTCCTTATTTTCCTTTCTCGAGGGATAAGAAGAAAAAGAAGAGGAGAAGAAGAAAGAAAGGAATAGAGGAGAAAGAAGAAACTTTGACACGAGGGGGGGGGGTACCGATACCCCCTCCCCGATAACATTATTTTCCCATGTATATGTATGTTGCGTCGTTGTCGATATAACGAGGGTGTCGAGGATCGCCGAGGGTCGAGGGTCGGGAACTAGGGTAGAGGGTCGAGGTCGTTAAGGGGTCAAGGGTCGAAGGTTTCAGGGTCGAGGTTCCTATAGTGTCAAAGTATTGAAGAAATCCATGGCTTCATCATTAGCGGAAGTAACCATGGCATGATGGTGCGAAGTCCTCAAAGTTATTCTGGAATGGAGTCCCGGATAGGATAATTTGCCTTTTTGTACGAATCTCAGCAAAGGCCTTTCAAATAACGATATTCGGAAGGTTTTTGCTGAACTTTGTACCAAAAAGCGAATTATCCTATCTGGGACTCCGTTCCAAAATAACTTTGGAGAGCTTCGTACCATCATGCACCTGTTACTTTCGCCTAATGATGAAGACATGGTTTTGTTGAATCCTTTGACACTAGGCAACCTCCCGACCCCTCGGCGATCTTCGACCCCTTGACCCTCGACCGCTCGGCGATCCACGACCCTCTACCCTACCGCGGGCGTCGATGCCCACGTCACTTGTGGGACATAGATGTACTGTTCAACGCCGACCCACTCCCGATAGCTTCAACACGTGGGGGGGGGGGTCGATATTACCCCCTCCTAGCTTGAAGCGTTCTCGAGGCCACCCCCTAACCCTTGAAGCATTGTCGAGGCCACCCCAAACCCTAGAGAAGCAGCGTCGAGGCCACTAATATGATTCCTTATTGTGATTAGCTAGCTAGTTCTACGTTTGCCACTAATATATCCATATCTGTCATGTTTGAATAATAATTGCCATGTTGTAAATATTTGTAGAAACTATGGACACCCCCCGAGACGAAGCACAAGAAGCGTTGTTGAGGGACATAATCGCACAAGGAAGTGATGCCGTCTGCTCGTTGATGTTTCTCAACGACAACGATGGTCTGGAAGGAGAGGATGAAGAAGCAGCTGGCTATGATTTACATGGCTCCGATGACCCAATGCCGGTGCAAGAAGGAGAGGGTGAAGAAGTAGACCGTGAGGACGGCTCCGGTGATCACCAAACCGAGTCCGGCCAGGTATGTATATTAGTTAAGCCTATGCTGACTAGCTCTCGTCTTTGTTTTGGTTTGTACACATATTAATTAACTCTCGTCTTTGTTCTTTTTTCTAGCCCTCCGGATCGAGCACAACTTGGGTAAAGAGACGAGGCCCGAAGAAAAAGTTGAGCTCGGATGAAAAGTTTGAGATCATACAAATCGCGCGACGGCCAACTGATTGAACCCTACCGGACAAAGAAGGCATTTGTTGCTCGGTCTGGGGTTCGGTTAGGGACAAGATCCCGATCAGCATCCACCAATGGTATAAGCCTAAGAACGAAGACCCTGAGGTGTCTTGTGTCAATGATATGCAGAAAAATGATCTTTGGACTGAGCTGAAGTCAAATTTTACCCTACCGCTAGAGGATGATCCGGAGAAGCCAGTAATAGAGCCATTAATCAAGTCTTTTGCTCTTAAGAAGATGGCAGAACTATTCAGGAATTGGAAGAAAGAACTCAATACGTATGTCAAAAAAAATGAGACACCAGAATTCAAGGGCAAATATGAGAAGATCGAGAGATGATGGCCCGCATTTGTGGCCTACAAGACATCGAAAAGAGTAAAAAGATGTCGGCGACAAACAAGAGAAATGTTGCGAAGAAGAAGCTTCACCATCGCACGGGTCGTGGCTACCTCGTAGCCCGCCCTAAGTGGGCCAAGGCTGAGAATGATCTGCTTGATAAAGGGATCGAACCAGAGACAATGAACTAGCCAGACCGTTGCCGGACTTGGTTCTTGGGGCCATGCGGATCCTTGGACCCTCTAACAGGGAAGTGCATTTGGACGGACGAACAATTGGACATACCAGTCAAGAGGCTTCAGCATTATATCGAAGCAGTGCAGCAAGGGAAGTTCGTTCCAGACAGGGAGAAGGACGAGCTCACAATGTCCCTCGGGAATCCTGAGCACCCTGGACCGACACGAGGCACGCCAGGCTCCGTTTCGTGGAAGGCTGGATTTCCGGACGCAGGGGGTTACAAAACCCATGAGAGGAGGAAGAAACTGGAGCAGAGCCTAATGCAGGCGCTGCACGAAAGGGTAATGGGGCTAGAGGAACGAGAAGAGGAACGAAGCAGCAGATCACAACAAACGACCTGCCAAGCTTCCCGGCTACCCCGCCATCTCAGCGGAGAAGCAGCGTGGCTTCCACCGAGCTGCTTCAGCGAGCAGCATGCCTTGACGGCTCCTGCCAGCTATCCCGTGGATGCTATCACGAATGCTGAACATTGCCACCTTATGGCGCAACGGAGCAATTTGAAGGTCAAGGCGGCTGTTGGCTCTGTTTATCCTACTAAACCCGACTCAACTTTTCACCGCCGCCGATTCCGAAGGATATGCTAAGGTGATGGTCGATGAAATAACGGAGGATTTGAGGACCTCGGCTTGACCACCCTACCGGTGAAGGGAGTATCGGCTGGGTTCTCTCTCAAGACTCCATCCCTATGGCGGAAGGATCTCATCAACCTTCCGAACTGGACGCCTCCGCCTCCTCCTCCTCCTCCGGCGAGTCAGGGCACTCCGCCTCCTCCACCGCCTCCTCCTCCGGCGAGTGACGATCAGGGCACTCGGCCGGCTCCTTCTCCGGCGCGTGGCGGCACTCCGCCTGCACCGGCGCGCCCGAGCAGCCAGCCTCCTCCTTCTCCGCCTCGTCAGCAAGGGCGGAAGAGACCCGCCGCCGCTCCGGCTGCTCCGGCGCGTCGTAGTCCTTCTCCTCCGCCTCGTAAGCAAGGAAAGAAGACATCCGCTCCGTCTGCTCTCTGCCGGTGTAGCAGTACAGCCAAAGGCGGAGGAGATACAGATTCGGTCCTTCTCTCAAGACTCGGAGAAGTTAACGTCGAGAGGAGCGAGGAGGAAAACGCGAAGATCGCGCAGACCAAGTGGATGACTGGTTTCAAGGGTTGAAAGCAAAGAGACATCCACCTCCGGAGGAGAAGGTAGATCCGGTCAAAGCGAAGCGCACTCTGGCTGCCCTGACAAAACCACCCAAGTCTCCGCCGAAAGGCAACTATGAGCGCATTATTGGAAAGGCATTTGCCGAAGCGGAGAGGTCGGGAAGTACTGTCAGTGATCAAAGGATGAAAGAACGACGAGCTGGGAAACAAATTGCCCAGCTCGGCGAACAAGCAATCGTGCCCCCCGCTCAAGGTGCCTGCTAGCGACATCGTCGATCCGAGGATGGTGCCCGGTTATGGCAATCCTGCAGATTACCTGCCCGACGATGTACATTATGATTTCTTGGAGGTGCAGATACAAAGATACGAGTACGGGAAGCCTCTCGTCAAAGATGAAAGCTCTCTATCAACGATGATGCGAAGATTGCATGATTGGTACATGAAAACCTGCAAAGAGTCTGAGGGGAGGAGTACTTTGTATGTGAGAGTTAAAAAGGAGCATGACCTCCTTGGAATTGAACTGTTGCCTATTCCATTTGAGGAGTTCTATCAGTTTTTCAATCAATTGGCCCTCGATAAAGCAACGGTCACCTGCTACTGTCTGTAAGTAGTACTACTTTTGTCATTAAGTATCTCTATATAACTCAGCTCTTTCATTGCATGTATTTATAAATATCCTCACTATATTATGCAGATTGAAGATCGCCGAAATGAAGAAAAGACAAGTGGGTGATATTGGGTTCATTAAGACATATCTCATAGATGCAAATGAGGTTAAATATCGTGCCGGAGAAACCGAGGCCAACTTGCTACGATCGTTGGAAATAAATGAACACAAAAATATAATACTCTTTCCTTACAACTACAAGTGAGTGTTACTGTCTTGTGGCATATTTGGTTTCCCTTATTAGTCCAGGTTATAGTAATGTAATTGATGAGTTATGCATGCGTTCATGAGGTTCCACTATATTCTCCTAGAGATTAAGCTTGAGCAGGAGTAGTAACTGTCTTAGACTCGAGACGAAAAGATCCCAAGGAGTATGCGGACATGACTGAAATGCTCGAGAAGTAAGTTAAATCGATCATTATCCACCATGTCAGCAACTTTGTTCATTTCTGATATCAAGTAATTGTTTTCTTTGTATGGCAGGGCTTGGGAAAATTCACCAAAAAGCTCCGGGACTACCAAGAAGCTGCAATTTAGACACCAAAGTAAGTACTATATAGTAGCATATTCCACGCATCTCCTAGTGATTCAAGCGCTAGTTTCATCAATACCATTTAGCATGCTTGCTAATTCTTAGTTTGATTGACCTCTGTTTCTTGTAAAGTGGTTGTGGCAGGAACAAGAGAATGGTTTCTGTGGATACTACGCTTATGCAGTCCATCCGCCACACGACCTATGAGAGGGCTACTCCGACAAACAATATGAAGTGCGTAAATAAAAATATTCACAATTTTATTTTATTACCATCATTTGTGTTGAGTTTCATTCATATATATATATATATATATATATATATATATATATATATATATATATATATATATATATATATATATATATATATATATATATATATATATATATATATATATATATATATATATATATATATATATATATATATATATATATATATATATATATGTATTGACCCTTTCTTAAAATTAGATGTTTGAAGCGGATGAACTCCTAGCACCAGATCGCATGCGAGCAATTCAAGAGGAATTGGCGGCATTTTTCTTGACCACGTGATCGCTGAAGATGGAGAATACTATGTGGACCACGCGTCCGTATGTTAGGAGATTATATATTTGTAAAAGATAATTATTGTATATATGTAGCCGGTAGTGTCGGATAGATATACGAGAACTTGTTGTTCGACCAATCTCTCGGAGAAGGAGAGGTGGTCGGTATCGCTTCTCTCTGTATGCATATATGTTCACGACGATCTTCTGTTTGCTTAATTACTAGCTAGCTAGCGTGTCTAGCTAGTCCTCTCTATACGTATGTATAGTACGTAGCGTCGACCAAGCACGGACAAAAGAGAGGACACTTTTCTCTATTAATTAGCTAGCTATAGCACAATATATGAAACACCTAAATTAACCCCCCAACCCCCCCCCCCCCCTCTTTTTAAGAAAAAAAACAAAAACCAGAGCCATAGAAATGCTGACGCGTGGATGCCTATTGGTCGCGGTTGGTGCCACCAATCGGGACCAAAGGCCCTCCTGCCTGGGCTCAGCGGACAGGCCACGTGGAGGCCCATCAGTCCCGGTTCTGGATAGAACCGGGACTAAAGGGCGAGGGTATTAGTACCGACCCTTTAGTCCCGGTTATTGAACTGGGACTAAAGGCCCTCACCAACTGGGTCAATAGGCCCCTTTTCTACTAGTGTCTGAGGAATAAAACCCAAGTTTCACCCTGCAAAAAATAAAAATAAAAAGTGTATAAATAGGAAAAAAAATTGAGGCAAGTGTATAAATAGATGGTTGAATGGGTATATGGAATGTACGTACATATTTAGGCCCAAACACACGATGCCATACATTACGAGTTTTCATAATGGTCATAAGACTATCATTCCCTTCTTAACAAAGAAGTCCTAATTCACACTGTTGATTGTTAAATGGGTGTAAACCAAAATTAAACACGTAGATAATGTCACACTCCCCGTAAAACAAAGTAATATGTCACACTTTCTTGTGGTGATCTTTTTAGTCAGTTACCTCGAGAAAGATCAGTTTTCATATTATTCCTCCACCGCATCCCCTTTGTCTTCCTCACTCTTCCCCTGTTGCATTCATCTTCCTCTTATCACCGTCAACTCGCCCTTTGGCATTGACCATGCATCATCGTCTCCCATCACCCGCTGCTGGCTTTGCTACCTTGACCATCCCCATAAATGCCCCTTCTCCAGCGTTGACGGCCCCTCCCCCTCCGGGGCGGATCCAGCATGGGGCATGGGTGTACATGTACACCCAATTGTTTTTGAAAAAAAGTATATAGGTATATACATATTATATGATAGAAACACCAACCTATAGGCCCAATAGGCTCAGTTCAGGAGTAGCTCACTAGCCCGAAAGCAAGCCAGCAAACCAGCCAGCCCTGCATGCACGCGCAAAATGAGAGAGGCCCTATTTCTTCTTCCTACGTATGAGGCGGCGCATGACCCTCTGTCAATGGCGAGCCATGACCAGGCGAGGGAGCCATCGGCGGTGGAGCCCCCCATTGTTTCGGTGGAGGATAGGAGCAAGGCCCACGGTGTTGTGCCCGCCGTCGGTGGTGGGGGAGGGGGGAGATGTGAATGGGATGCTGCAGCACAGAGGGTGGGAATAAATGCGGTCACGGCCACTGCGGTCGTCGATGTGCGGGTACCAGTGCAAAAAATGGTTCTGATAACCTCAACCTCTAAACCTAAGGTGAACCCCCATCCAATTTTGAAACCGCAGTAGTTGATTTGTTAATTCGATTCATTGTGAAATTCCCAACTGAATGTGTAGCCACTATTCGATTCAGGGAGAAATAGCTCTAGATGACACTATGGAGTAAGGTTCTTCTTGATTTATTAGCAAAAAAATAACAAACGAATTGTCTTTGAATTGTAGGCTTAGAGCATTCTTTGAATTGTAAGTTGTAGATGACAGTTGATTAAGCTTGCACATCTTTATCCTATATGGATTTCATAGAGGAAGATTTGATGCATGTCCCTTATCAACTTATACACTTCATTATTGATATGCGTAGAGATAAGAGGTTTAGCTCTTGAATGATTTCTTGGTTACATTTATGGTGGGGGTGGGGGGGGGGGCTGTTCTTTTTTTCAGTTGAAGGATGATGTTGTCATATCTCATTCTCAAGCTATGACAGAGTGTATCGTCGTGTTGTATTTTTTCCTATTTTGCAATTTCCTTATTTTTGTGATATTGTTGCTATTGTGAAATTTATATTTTGTGTTTGTGTTGTCGCTAATCAATTGGCTTCTTCATTAGGGTGCAATCTTTTTTTAATTCCTAGATCCGTCACTGCTACCCCTCCCTGAACCACATCATACCCAGACCTGTTAACGTCCGCCTCACCGCTATCGATACTACTGCAGACAGCCGCATGATCCCTGCCATTTTATGTGGTGCTCTGCACATACTCGCATGGATTCATCAATCCGAAAAACCTTGAAAAATGGCAAAGGCAAAAAAAAAAACTGAAGGACCAAAATCACTATATCGCCCTCTGGACCATTTGTCCCGGTTCAACAAGCGTGCTAGGTTTATTTATATATGGACAACGTGATTTCTCAAAAAAAGAAGTTATATATGGACAACGTTCACCTACAATAAAAATTAATGGACCGCATGCGACTGACCGAAAGCCCAGAAGCGCTGCCTCGACCGGGTCGCGATCTTCTTGGCGACCACGCCTCCGGTTCCGGGGCTTGTCGTAGCGGCCCCGTCACCTCCCTCGGCTCCCATGCCTATATAAGAACGTCCATCACGCAGCGGTCGATACCAACCAACACCAAGCAGTCAAGCACAACCCGTCCAGAGGAGAACGAAGAGCCATCGAGGACACGGCAAGATGCAGATCTTCGTGAAGACGCTGACCGGGAAGACCATCACGCTGGAGGTGGAGTCCTCGGACACCATCGACAACGTCAAGGCCAAGATCCAGGACAAGGAAGGTACTATATATATGTGAACGAATCACTACACCATCTCTTCCCTCTAGCCGCCGGCTGATCGTACGTCTTCAGCAGCGTTGCATCGGATCTTGCATAGTGTGTGGTTGCTTTAAAGCCCCTACTCACCGTCTCTCTTTGTTGATTTTACCGTGCGCCCCTCACTACTAACATGGTCTTGGTAAGCATCCCCATGTTGTCTTGTTGGACAATCTCTTCTCTGAAACAGAGCGGATAGCTAAGAAATTACAGAGGGAGTATCTCTCTGAGCTAGATAAAAACTTTACAGCTTATCCGACGTTAGATAGCTTTGGATCGGCTTGTTGGTTCCTGTGTGTTAACCCGCCGTAGGATGTACTCCCTCCGTTCCTAAATACTTGTCTTTCTAGAGATTTCAAAAAGTGACTACATACGAAGCAAAATGAGTGAATCTACACTCTAAAACATGTCTACATGCATCCGTATGTTGTAGTCCATTTGAGATGGCTAGAAAGACAACTATTTGGGAACGGAGGGAGTATGAACTAATTGTGGAAGTTTCTGTTTTGCTGTAGGTATCCCGCCGGACCAGCAGCGCCTCATCTTCGCGGGGAAGCAGCTGGAGGATGGCCGCACTCTGGCCGACTACAACATCCAAAAGGAGTCGACGCTTCACCTGGTGCTGCGCCTCCGCGGCGGCAGCAGAGGTCAATACCCCAAGAACCTCGAGCCCAACCTCCGCATCCTTGCTCAAAAGTACAATGAGAACAAACTAGTCTGCCGCAGGTATGTTGTGACCAATGTGTCCTTGTTGTTTTAGGTGTAGATTTGAATAGCTAGCCAAACAGAGGTTGATCGAGGCACCTCTCACCTTCAATAGCATCTTGTTTTTTTGCAGTTATTACTAGATTGTAATTCGAACTCACCAGCGGTTTTGTTTTGCATGGGTTTGTTGCTGATTTCTATGAACAATGGAATTAACTATATGGTTGATATGTAGATCATTAATTAGGGTGTGGCTAGATCTCAAACATATAAAAAGAAATAAAAAGATTTAAAAGAAAATTTTACGGATCTACATGTAAGATCTCATGAATATAGTGATTAAGACTCGTTAAATTTTAGCAATCCAGCATTAATTAACATGTGCGTGGTTGCTTTATTATCTTAACATATTTATCTATCTGGTACACTCTTTTTGGAAGAAAAAAAGTCAATCTAACACTCTAGTTAGGATTGTATATACTTTGCTTTTTGTACTCATAATTTGTGACATATCTAAGTTTTTCTTCATTGCGTTGCAGGTGCTATGCACGCCTACCCCTCAGGGCCACCAACTGCCGCAAGAAGAAGTGTGGGCATAGCAATCAGGTGAGAGAACCTTTTTTTCCCGTGTTATTGAAGTGTTTTACCCCTTTACACGAGGCTATCAAGTATCAATTGTCCATGTTCTTGGTTATCAGATCACTATATCTTCTTGCCTTCTCTTGAGCAATATGTCCCATTGTATGCTTAGAGTTGTTCTTGGTTACTATTAGATTTGTCAACTATTGTATGAAGTTGTCGTGCAAAATAATTACATACAGATGATAACTAACTGAAATATTTTGATTAATTTTTTATTTTTGTTCTGATAATTTTTACCCTTCTATTTCAGATAAGGGAAAAGAAGAGGTTTATGTCCAAGTTTGGGAGCGATTCTTGAACATTCGAAATGATGCTGAAGCAACCATCTACCGTCATATATATGGAGTTTAAGTTCTGTCCAGTTTGAAGTCATGTTAAATTTTGCTAAATCGTCTAACTCCACATATAATGGGGTCTAGTTTTGTCCAGTCTGAATTTTCAACCTATGTATATGCTTTACAACACTATCTATCAAATATCCATATTATACAGAGTTGTTTATTTTCAGAGCTTTTTTTAGTAATGTTTGTTTTGAGAGATATTTACAAGCTGTTTGTATTGACACTCGGGAACCCGGCCGATAGGTTAAATCTGCCCACTATAGTATCTGCAAGTCATTTCTTTTTCTGGTTCTCAAAGGCTCCAAAATATCCTTACCTTTTATACATGAAAAAGGGAAACGCAAACATGCCCATAGTAGACACCATTTGGGAAAGCAAAAGTGCCCCCAAGAAAGCATTCCCTCCCTGGGACGTGAAGTTTTTGCACCCAAAGTAAAATCGAAAAATATTTAAAAAAATCAAAAGTCTGAATTTTTTTATGGCAAACTTTGACAAATGTTCTAAGAGCTTACAAAGTTTCTTCATGAAATCACATTTGTGGAAGTCGTGGCAAAAAAACAAAATCCTGAAAATGATACTTTCGAAAGCATTTTGGAGCACTAATTTATTTATTTTTGCCACGATTTCCACAAATGTGATTTCGTGATGAAATTTTGCAAGCTCTTAGAACATTTTTTCAATGTTTTCCATAAAAAAGTTCAGATTTTTTTGAACATTTTAAAAAAATGAGTTACTGTTCATCCCGAGCTCATTTGAGCTCGGGTGTAGAAAGGGACTTTTGCATTCTATGCATCTCCATTACCAAACACGGAAACACCTAGTCGCTATGGTAGCCATATCCGTCAGTGTTCCCAACGAGCTCAAACTCGACGCTGCATGAGATTCCGCGCCGCCGCCGCCATTGTTCAAGCCACGAATACGATACTTTTGCTCGTCGTCTCTTTGTCTGCTTTGTTGTTTGCCTCATCAAGCTATAGAAATCCCAGGCAAATCGAATGAGGTATATATTGCCGGCTCGAAAATATGTGAAATTGAGCTAGACACGAAATCTCTTTATGGGAGAAAGTCAAGCATGTCTCTGGAGGTTTACACAAGTCCAGCCAGTGTTTTACGTGCTGATAGCTCAGATCCGGCCCCATCTTTGCAACAATGTGCTCATATCCCTGTAACAGAAGCCAGCAAAGTTCCGGGAAAAAAAAACACCGTCTAGCTCGGCCTGAGAAAAACAGTGCTCAGGGAACACAAATATTTTCAACACTTACTTTATATGACATCTGGTAAAGATCCAGTCATCTAACAGTGAATCTAAATAAGCAGATAGAAAAGAACGGTTTATTGCCAGTCCGTCTGTTTGTTCTTCCTTCTTTTTTCTGTCGTTTATTACATATATTGTGTAACAATAAACCAGAAAATATCTATCTAACAAAGCAGCACCATTAACTTTTGAGGAGGCGGAACATGAGCTGTCTGTTTTCTGCTCGAAGTTGGCAATAATCTTTACAAGAGTCTTTGAAAGATATTTTGAAATGGAAAGCTCATTTAGATTTTTTTAAAGCTCACACCATGCCAAACTTTATTTATGCAATTTATGTTCTATTTGTTTATAGCTCAAAACTTGTGTACTCCGTCCGTTTCAAAAGAACTGAATAGATTTGTCCCAAGTCGTATTAACCTAGGAATTTAGAACATCAAATTAGTCTTGAGATTTCCAAAAGAACTGAATAGATTTGTCCCAAGTCGTATTAACCTAGGAATTTAGAACATCAAATTAGTCTTGAGATTTCCAATTATGAGTATGAGAATCTGCTAAAAATATATACGAGTACCGAGAACCGAAAGACATGAAAATTGGTTAGTCAATCTTAAGCAAGTTTGACTTAAAAACAAACTTACTTTACTTATTTTGAAACAAAGGTTTTTGAATGTCTTTTTTTTTTGAGAAAACTGATCTATTCATCATGGCAGTATAAAGAACACATAAATAAGACAGGATCCAAACAGATCCACCGAAGACCAGCGCTCACCGAATCCCGAGAGATCTGCCGGATAAACACGAATCGCCACCGCCTCGTCTTCCTGAGCAAAAAGACAAACCCTAAAGAAACTCATTAAAACACCTGAAAACGAAGGAAGATCCCTCCAGCAAGGGCCGGGGTCCACCACACCTCCATGGCCCTAGGGCCATCGGAGAGGAGGCGGGCCGGCGGGAGATAGAGGAGCCCTAAGTTGGGAGAGGAGGTGGAGGCGGTGGCTGCGTTGCGGCTGTGGCAATCTGCTTACTGTTGTTAGAGTAAGCATATTTCTTTTGTGTTGCATGTCATATCACAATAAACCTTAGGAGAATACTAGCGTTGCAGATTATGTAATTCACGGGTATCTTCATGATGCATGCTTGATACTTCCTGTGCTGGTTCTTATATGCTGAAGATTACTGAATTCAAGTGGGACTGTTTGACACGAGAAAAATCTTATAACGCTCCGGATGAAGGGAAGAGGGGTAGTTTGATTTCTCTCATGCGCTGGGGAAAAGAAAAGTGTGCGGGCGTGCCAGTGTACATAGTACACAAAAAAATGATATGGGAAGCAAGTATTTCATTAATCTCATCGGATAAACAAAATTACAAGATCCCATAAAAAAGGAATGCGCTCCGTGGCCTACTAGCGCGGCCTGCCTGACTATGGTGATGTGCGGTCTCCTGGTTCCCGGGGCCTCGAAAAGCTCCCGGTTAATTACTCCCACGGGTTGCTCCGCGAGATTCCTCCGATTAAGCCATGTGGTCGTCTTCGCTTTGCGTTCTCCATGCATGATGATGATGGTGTGTGTGTATGGTGTGGGCGGCGGCAAAGCCCGTGTCCTCGTCGGTACACGTGCCGCTCAAAACATGGCTTTGTGTTGTCCACGTTCGCCCGGCCGTCGCGCCTCGTCGGTCTTGACAACGTTCATGTAGTCGGTGTTGAAGTTGCATGGGTCCTTCTTAGCTCGGACTTCTTTACGATGTAACGGCTTCATCGGGTATGCAAGGGGTTCGCCTCGCGGGAGTATTCTTATGGAGACCGGCGTTGGTGTAAAACCAACGCTCGCTCGTATCGGCAGTGCCGGTGTGGTTGGCGCCTCGTCTTGGCTGGACGCCGTGTTTACGGCGGTCCTCCAAGACAAGAGCACCGCCTCACGGGGCCATCGGGAGTTAGTGTTGGTGAAGTCACGTCGCCTCCTCGCCATCACGCCTCGTCTTCATGGGCTCCACGTCATGGAAAGCATCATGTGGCACCATCTTGTCCTCAAGGTCATGGACAGCACCGCATCTCTACTCCATGTTGCAGGAAGCACCAAGGGTGTGTGTTATCTTCTTAGCTCCGTGTCGCGGGCTCCATCTTGACGAGGTAGACATTGGTGGTGATGTTCCGCGAGCTTCATGCCTCCGTCGTCCTTCGCGGCACGCGGCGGCATCCTCGGGAGCTCCATGCCTCCGGTCCAGCTTTGATGATGTTGACGTTGGTGGTGTCCTCTTGTGAGCTCCACGCCGCGATTCTCCGCTGTACCAGGTGTTGGCGCTGGGCGTCGTCTTGGCGAGCTCCGCGCCGCCATCCAAGGCGGCACGGTGGCAGCATCGTTGCGAGCCTCCACGCCTTTGTCCTCCATGGCGCCGACTTGATGAAGAAGATGACGGGCGTCGTCCTAGCGAGCTCCGTCTCGCCATCCTCCGAGGCACGCGGCACCATCCCTACGTGCTCCGCGCCTTCGGGCTCCAGCTTGACGAAGTAGATGTCGGCGGCATCCTCAATGGGCGCCACGCTTCCGTCCTCTAGCTCCAGCATGATGAAGTGGATGGCGGGCGTCCTTCTTGTGAGCTCCTCGTCACGATCCTTGCGGCACCAGGTTGATGCTGTTGATATTGGCGTAATCTTGGCGAACACCGTGGCGCCATCGTCCCGGACCTCCAGGCCTTCGTCCTCCATAGCGCCGGCTTGATGAAGTTGACACTGGCGTCATCTTGGCGAAATCCGCGCCGCGATCCACTGCGGCACGGCGGCGGCATCCTCCGCGACACACGGCGGAATCCTTGCGAGCTCCGCGCCTCCGGGACTCCAGCTTGACGAAGTAGCTGTCGTCGGTCTCATCACCAAGGGTAGCCACCACAAAGGAGGCCAACGGGCTGCGCACCGGCAGCCCCATCGACACGCCCTCATCTTCCACGCCTTGGTGAAGTCCGGGATTTGCCTCGTCGTCTTGGTTAGCTTGAGGAAGATGATGATAATGCCAACGAAGTGCTGCATGATCGCGAGCTCCACCGCGCCACCACGTGTTGTGCATGCATGCAATAATAAAGGATGAAGGAGTGATTTGATGATAATTTTACCGTTCGGGAAGATCGACTTGGTGTTCTTGTTGCTGTCGAGGCGCCTGCTTCTTGTACGGATGATCGTCGGTGTTGTTGTGACGAGATGTCGAGGCCGATCTCTCTTCTCTCCTTCTACTTCTTGCTGCGTGAGTTCTGGTCGCTGGATGTTTCTGCGTGCCGTGGATGTGATCGATGGATTTGTGGATGTGTTGCTGCGTGGGTTTGTTGTGCACGTGATGGCGGCGACCGTGGTGGCTGGGTATCTCTCTCGTAGGTTTGCTCCTGAATTTATAGGTTGGTAGGGCCGGGGTCTCATGGAGAACCTACGCACAACCTAGCCCTCAAGGTTTCCTTTTCTAATTCTCCTTGACGCACAAGCCAACTCCATGTATGGAAAATAAGCTGAGACGGTCATGTATATGCCTTTGAATGATGATCTTCTCCTCTCTTTCCTATTTAAAGCTTGCCAATTGATTGAACTCTTTCCAATTTTTTTGTATTGCACCTCGTCTTGGTTGACCGACTGCTTGTTCCTGCAAAACAGAACCAAAGAAAAGGAAACATACCTGATCGGGAGTAGGGTTCGAAGTTTACTTGCCAACTTTTGAGCTCAAACGTGCGTGCCAAAACACGCACTAGTGCAGAACCGGGCTTTAGCGCCGGTTCGTAACGGCCTTTAGTACCGGTTCGGCAACCGGCACTAAAGAGTGGGGACTAAAGGTCCCCCCCCCTTAGTACCGGTTCATCACGAACCAGCGCTAAAGTGCCACCACGTGGCACGAGCCAGGCCTGGGTGCGTGTAGAGCTTTAGTACCGGTTGGTAATACCAACCGGTCCTAATGTTTGGGTGTGTTTTTTTCCTTTAGTTTTGTGTTTTAATTTTAATTTAGTGATTGTTTTACATTATAATGAGTTGTTAAATCATTAGGTGAAAGTACCACAGATTAGTTTCGACTGGATGCATGTGGATCCTAGCTGTAGCTAAGTGATCAAGTATATGCCATATATATCCATATTATACTTGATCAAGTATAATATGGATATATATGGCATATACTTGATCACTTAGCTAGGATCCATTCATTTGAAACTAATATGCGGTTTCTTTCAATAAATGATATAATAACTCATCATCATCATCATATTAATATATATATAAACTCTTGCATAATATCATCAACATCAATATATATACTACTCCCTCCGTTCCATAATATAAGAACGTTTCTGACACTAGCTAGCTAAAAATCATCATAGTCGTCATTATCACTATTTAATCATCATAGTCATTACCGCTATCTAATCACCACCAACACAACTTAAAGAAGAAACATTCACTTGTACCAGAAGCAAATATATTATCGAGTTCAACATGATGGTCATGATATTATAAGCGTTCATAACACCACAAAGCAAATCACTCTTTGAGATTAAGTTCAGGACGAAGAACACGGACATGAGAGGACAAGTATGTACTAAGAGCATGAACTAGCTAAATCACTCCTGCTCCTCTCTCTCAGGTAAAATAGCATAGAACATGTATAGCTCTCCTGATTCATCATACTGGAGCATGCAGATGAACATGTCTCCTAATCGTGGGTTGCACTTCTCATTGCTGCCCCCTAGTACTTCTCTGCGATCGTTAACAATTTTCCTCCAATCTTTCACTATTAAGCAGTCATCACTGCTAGAAGTCCTGAATGCACTAATGTGCAATGCAGGATATCTTGGCCGTAAGCTAACAATTGACATGCGACCTTTAATCTCGATTCACTAAGGCACAACTGTCATCGGGAGTCCCTGTTGAAGAACATCGTATAGTAATTAATATACTTAGCAATGAAAGTTTAGCAAAAAAATTATGTATGCAAAAGATGCACTGAGTAAAAATAGTAAAAATCTTACCATCATTCCTAAATAGATGTGACCGTAGTTCAATACGATCACTATTGGTCGCACGTTTTGAGTACTAACATTTCTAAGTGCAGGAAGAAAATTTGTCTTGATAGTATGAAGATCCTCAAGCCATGAAACATAATGATTTATCTCCTCGCAGTTTAGTTCGGTTCCGGGACAGTAGTAGGTCCTGTCTACCAAGCGCCGGACATGTTTGCTTGAACGGAAATAAGCTGTCAATAGAAATTAGTTGTCAACTATTTTTGAATAAACAATATCAAAGACATAAATATGGTTGAGAAGAACTCACATAATGGTAGAACTGGAGGCGTCTGCACATCGACCCAGATGTCTCTATTACCTTCAATATCATCTTCCGGACGAATATCAAAGGTGATCACCATATAAGCCTTACATAGTGCTTGCCAAGTTTTGCATCCAAAATACGTGTACGTGTTTGCATTATATACTTTGACGTTGAAAGTATAACCATGCTCAGTTTTCAGGTAAACTCTCTTTAGCTCCATAGTTTCCATAGCATTGAAACCTATCTTATCCAAGAAAAAATTTCTAGCATGGCAGGGGATGCGCTAGTAGAATAGTGAAAATTAAATATTATAAGTTGAAGCAAATGAAGAATATATAAGTCATGCTTAATTACGAAAAAAGACTTGTCATTGTGACTTACTGTATCGAATTCGAAGGTCTCATCCAGCTTGATGCTGAATCGCCTATCACCAACAAGGAAATTTCTGTCGCACAGGCCGCGCTGGTCTTCACAGTATTCGCACATAATGAAATCTTTTTCGTCGTCAAACGACATTTCCTATGTTCATATAGGTGACACATTAAACACTTACTAATTCTATTAATTAAACTAATTCAACTACTTCTATTAATTCAACTAGTTCAAATAATCTCATATACCTAAATTTTCTTACTAAAAATAAACTAGTTATATTAATTCAACTAGTTCAACGAAGCATTGACTAATAAAAATAAACAAGTTATATTAATTCAACTAGTTCACAACTAAGCATTTACTAATAAAAATAAACTAG
This sequence comes from Aegilops longissima, assembly GCA_021605205.1. NCBI lineage: Eukaryota > Viridiplantae > Streptophyta > Magnoliopsida > Poales > Poaceae > Aegilops > Aegilops longissima. Next base: position 44,832,693 of record CM038681.1, on the reverse strand, counting down.
TTATATTAATTCAACTAGTTCAAATAATCTCATATACCTAAATTTTCTTACTAAAAATAAACAATTTCTATTAATTCAACTAGTTCAACTAAGCATTTACTAATAAAAATAAACTAGTTATATTAATTCAACTAGTTCACAACTAAGCATTTACTAATAAAAATAAACTAGTTATATTAATTCAACTAGTTCAAATAATCTCATATACCTAAATTTTCTTACTAAAATAAACTAGTTCTATTAATTCAACTAGTTCAACTAAGCATTTACTAATAAAAATAAAGTAGTTATATTAATTCAAATAGTTCACAACTAAGCTTTTACTAATAAAAATAAACTAGTTATATTAATTCAACTAGTTCAACTAAGCATTTACTAATAAAATAAACTAGTTATATTAATTCAACTAGTTCAAATAATCTCATATACCTAAATTTTCTTACCAAAAATAAACTAGTTCTATTAATTCAACTAGTTCAACTAAGCATTTACTAATAAAAATAAACTAGTTATATTAATTCAAATAGTTCACAAGTAAGCATTTACTAATAAAAATAAACTAGTTATATTAATTCAACTAGTTCAACTAAGCATTTACTAATAAAAATAAACTAGTTATATTAACTCAACTAGTTCAAATAATCTCATATACCTAAATTTTCTTACTAAAAATAAACTAGTTATATATTCATCTAGCTAACAATTGACATTAATATTTAACAACTTTTCTATCTAATTCATCTATCATTAACATTCTAAAATTCTTATCTATGAAATTCATCTAACATTAATCCAAACAATAGAAAACAGAAAATAAGTAAAAAAAATGTGTGTGTGTGTAGTACTGTGCTGTGTGTGTATGCGTGTGTACGTACATGTGTGTGCAGTGTGTGTGTATGTGTGTGTATGTATGTGTGTGTGTGTGGGTAGTACGAGCGAGCCGGGGTGCGGCGGCGTACGGGCGGCAACGGGGACAGCGCGACGACGGGCGGCGGTCTGGGCGATCGACGGCGATCGAGACGGCGACGATTTCGGCGCGGCGCGGCGCGAGACGGCGACGACGGGACGGCGAGGGTGGCGGGCGACGAGCGGCGGGCGGCGGCGATGTCGCACAGCGAGAAGTGGAGACGAAGTGGTCGACGATGGAACTTATTTTTCGTAATTGTAGTATATATAGGAGGGGCCTTTAGTACCGGTTGGAGCCACCAACCGGTACTAATGGTCGTGCACTGCCACCCGCGGTGCACTATGTTTAGTCCCACCTCGCGGAGCGAAGGGCAGCCGCACTGGTTTATAAACCCAGCCGCGGCTGCTCTTTCGAACTCCTCTATATAGCAGGCTTCTGGGCCTATAACTAGGGCGCGCTGCCGTGTGAGCCTGCCGGCCCTTCTGGGCCTGAATTTGCACACCCTGGTCTGGCAGGCCCACCGGGCAACGCCCCAATAATTTTTATATAGTGTTTTTCTTTTCTACATTATTTATTTTCTTCTATTTATTTTTAAGTAATTTTTTATATGGTGTTTTATTGTCTGCTTTATTTTTTCTTCTACTTATTTCTGAGTAGTTTTTTTGCTATATTTAGTTTCTTTGTGAATATAGTTTTTTTTGCTGCATTTAGTTTCTTTGTGAATATTTTTGCTTTAGTTTCTTCAAATGCTGCATAATGCTTCATTTTGGAGTGATTTTCAATTTCAGAACATGTTGAAAATTGATGACGTCGCTTCGAATGCTTTTATTCATCGAAAAGAAAGGATCAAACTAAACTTTTATTCATTGAAAGCAAAAGATAACTATGGATCGAACTAAGATAAGTAAAGGCAAAAGATAGTGGAGGTGGTACGATACCGGGGCACCTCCCCCAAGCTTGGCGAAAGCCAAGGGGAGTGCCCATACCCGATACTCAGTTTTATTTTGGTGATGAAGAAGGAAGTGGTGGTGATGAAGTGGTAGTGATCTTGTTCTTCATGATCACAAGATTCTCCAGCCTACGGATGACGCTCCGGAGGTAGGAGATATTTATTTTGCACACGAACCGTTTCAATGATCCGAAAGGCTTCAATCTCAGTGGGGGTAAGATGATCATAGTAAGGTTTAAGGATATCTTTTCTTCCTCCTCGGCAGGCAGGGCTTGCTCGACCACCGGTGCTGGATCTGCGATGGCCTCCTGGCTATTGCTACCTTCGACAGGTTTTTCGGGCCCTGTCGTGGTTCTAAGTCTGACAGTAGAATAGCGGGGGTAGGAATGGAGAGGCAAGATCCTAGCTATGGAGTAGTTGTATACGCAAGATGTTTACGAGTTTAGGCCCTTCTCAGAGGAAGTAATAGCCCTACATCTCGGAGCCCGGAGGCGGTCGACTGTATTATGTGCGTATGAGTGACAGGGGTGCGAATCCTTTACACTGAGGAGGGGGGTGGCTTATATAGAGTTCGCCATACCCCTCCATCCCTTAGTTATGCAGGGTTTAAAGTACATTAAGATCGGGGGTTACTGGTAACGCCCCACATAAAGTGCCATGATGACCATAAAAGCTACTTAATGACCGACCGTTTGTGTGCAGACTGACTTTAGATCTTCTGGTGGTCGAGTGGTTTGCTTCATAGTCGAGTGTCTTCAAGTCCGTCGAGTGGAATACTTCTAGGTCGACTGACAGGTGGTTTCTTCTATAGATGTCCTTGGGGAGGGTGTCTTGGACAGGTCCATGACCCTACCCTAGGTACATGACTTCATCATTAGCCCCCGAATGGATCGAGGTTTGAGTGGGGAAAGGAGTGGAGAACTCTTCCGACCCACTTTTCGTGCGATGAGCATGTCTTGTTCTGGATCAATGAACTTGGGTGACGGCATCAACTTCTTTTTCAGTCGCCTTGATCCATTCTTTGTATTCGTCGAGTGAATTTGTTTACTTGGAGAACTCCGAATGACAGGGCGGAGGAAATCTTCTGTCTGATGATTTGCTCAGCGGCGCGCGGATTTAGCGGGATTCGAATTTCGGGAAACGAGCGAGGCGGAGGAAGCCGCAGTAATCGGATGGGATAAGGCAGGGATGCCTCGATCTTCGTGCCGCCTTTTTCGCCACGTATCGCGCGCACGACTATTGCGGGATTTGACAGGATCGCCCGGGCCTACCAGTCAGTCACTCGGAAGCAACCTCATATAAGGCCCCGGACGGGGTTTTTTTAACAGTGCGCTTTTCATTTTCTCCTCTCTTCCTCAAACTTATCTTCCGCATTCGCCTCCATCTTAGTGCCGCTGCTCTGTGCGCGTCTCGCCGGCGACGATGGTGAAGGAGAAGACGGCGGTCCTGGAGCGGGCGAAGAAGGCGACGGCGAAGGCGAAGGGAAGGGCGACCAGTCGGGGTGGATCTTCGTCGAGGGTCGGCCTGTCGCAGGGCTGGATCCAGGGCGACTGGATCCGCTCGACGATTCGTCAAGTGGATCTTGACGACCTGGCCAATGGAGGAATGATCCCTCATGGATCGGCACGGCTCCCGGGGAAGGAGTCTGAGCCACAGCCTGAGGAGGGTGAGGTCGTTCTCTTGGCCACTCATGTTGACCGTGAGTTTTCTTTGCCACCTCATCCTTTCTTTCGGGGATTTCTGAATTTCTTTGGGGCGCAACTCCACCACTTCACACCCAACACCATCATGTACCTCGCTGCTTTTGTGTCTTTGTGCGAGAATTTCTTGGGTTGCCGGCCTCATTGGGTTCTTTTCAAGCACATTTTCACCTGTTGCTCTCAGACGGTGAAAAAGGCCAATCCGAGTGACGAGAGAACACAAGTGATTCAGATGTGTGGGGGTCTTGGGGTTCAGATGAGGGGAAAAAGTGCTTTTCCGGCCAAGATCCTTCCCGACTCGGTCCGTGGATGGCAGTCGACCTGGTTTTACTGCGAAGACCAGCCAACGCCAGGGCAGTCGACCGGACTTCCCCCTTTTTCTATGGACCAAGTGAGGAAGCCTTCCTCTTTGAAGGTGATCCCGGAGGAGAAGGCGCAGGTTAAGATGTTGGTCGAGCGTGTAGTCCATCTTATCCGTTACGGGGTCACCGGCATGGATCTCTTGGAGGTCTTCCTCCGACGACTCATCCAGCCGTTTCAATATCGAGATCATCCGATGTGGATGTATTCTGGCACTAAGGACACCACTCGGATCCACCCAGAGGAGGTCGAGGAGGTCACGCTGGAGAGGTGGCTGGCTGCCATCACAGGGAACAAGGACAATCCTCGAGGGGCCCGGAGGATTCCTCCACTCGACCAATCATATGGAGTAGACAAGATCTGATTCTGCATCTCCGACTATGAATTTTTTATCTTTATTCTATTTGCTTAAAATCAGTCGACTGACTTTTGTCTTGTTCGTTGTCTTCCAGGCTACCACTGAGATGTACTCGATGCCCAACGGGGCGCAATAACAGGTCGAGGAAGAGGAGGCAAGAGGTGGTGAAAGTCAGGAGGAGTGGCAATCTGATGGCGAGGGAGATGAAGATGACAACGACTCCAGTGAAGAGGAGGAGGAGGAGGAGGAGGAGGAGGAGGAGGAGGAAGTTGACGCTCCTCGCACGGAGAGGCGATCCGAACTCACCCATGACCCCGCAGTCGAGCGTGGCAAAGCGACTGTGCCTGTTGGGCAGTCGACGAAATGCCCTCGGACGCCTCTCCGGTGCCGACTGAAAAAGCGCCGAAGCATCCCCGAGTGGCATCATCAAAGCCGCCGAAGGCCTTGCCCAAGATGAGAATGGCCATTCCCACCATTTCCGGGTAACAGTAGAACTTTCGTTTTCTTGTTTAGCATGGACAAACTCTTGGTCGACTCGTTGGCTAACCGACTGATTTCTGACATCCGCAGTGCTGCTACCTCCGAGACCTCAGCCAGGAACGAAGACCAGGAAATGGAAGATGCTGCCACCTCCAACCCCGGTATGATCTCTGTAGTTTCGCTTTTGGTCGATTGGATCTTCATTTTTAACTTTGAATCTTTCCTGTAGCCCCACCTCATGTCATTGATCTCCCTGATGATGACGATGAGGCGCCGCTGAGGTAGAGGAGGAATAGAAAGGCGCCTCCTAGCAAGAATGGTCATGTTGTATCAGTGCCTGAGACGCTGGTTCATGAGGGTGGCAACATCACTCGGACTCCTGTGTCTTTCGCTGTGCCGCTGACGAGTGTTTGGCCTTTGTCGTTGACTGCTGACCCGCCCTCCCTTTTCGCCACACACCACGTCCCAGAGGACCAAGTGGGTGCTGCTAATGAGGCTATACGCCAGGCGGGGATCATGATGGAGCAAGTGAAGGTGGTCCGGGAAGCCAGCCAGGCGGCCTATGATGCTAGCTCAGCTCTTCAGAACAACGTCCAGGTTAGTTGGTCACCGCTTATTCTGTTAGGATATGCTACCTGAAAACTCTTCTTTCTGAAGATCTTTGTATCTGTACACCCACTGGGTGTGTCGATTGAATTTTTGGATTGGTGGGGGCACGCTGAGTGCACCCACTGGGTGTAGTCCCCGAGACTATGGTGGACTGTTGGCAGTCGACTGTAGTCTTTATACTTTGAATTTCTTTGCTAACTTCTTCACTCGGTCTGGTCGGACCATGTCGAATGGAATCTTGGAAATGGTGGGGGCACGCTGAGTGCACCCACTGGGTGTAGTCCCCGAGACTATGGTCGACTGCTGGCAGTCGACTAAAGTCTGAAGAACCCCCCTTTTTTTAGATCATGATTATACCATGACTGACTGCTGGCAGTTAGCTATGGTTTAGGATCATAACCTTTTTGCCTCTGTCGGTCGACTGATCGAACCGAGTCGGTAGAACCAGTGGGAGCACGCTGAGTGCACCCACTGGGTGTAGTCCCCGAGACTACTGTTGAATATTTTGATTCGGCTGTAGTCTTAGAAATGCTACGAATTTTTTTAGTCACTCGAAAGCGACCTATCTTTGATGTGTTTCGACTGACCTTTCGCAGAAATCCTGCGAGCTTGTGGCTCGTTATACTGAATTGGAAAACAAACAGATCCAGCTCAACCTTGACTTGAAGCTTGCTCAGGAGAACTTTCAGAACGCGAGAGACGAAGCAAAAGGTATGGCTGGTGAGAACTTGACGACTGTTGAGGGAGTCCTGGATTAGGGGGTGTCCGGATAGCCGAACTATCACCGTTGGCCGGACTCCTGGACTATGAACATACAAGATTGAAGACTTCGTCCCGTGTCTGGATGGGACTTTCCTTGGCGTGGAAGGCAAGCTTGGCGATACGGATATGTAGATCTCCTACCATTGTAACCGACTCTGTGTAACCCTAACCCTATTCGGTGCCTATATAAACCGGAGGGTTTTAGTCCGTAGGACGAACAACAATCATACCATAGGCTAGCTTCTAGGGTTTAGCCTCTCTGATCTCGTGGTAGATCCACTCTTGTACTACCCATATAATCAATATTAATCAAGCAGGAGTAGGGTTTTACCTCCATCGAGAGGGCCCAAACCTGGGTAAATACATCGTGTCCCTTGTCTCCTGTTACCATCCTCCTAGACGCACAGTTCGGGACCCCCTACCCGAGATCCACCGGTTTTGACACCGACATTGGTGCTTTCATTGAGAGTTCCTCTGTGTCGTCATCCTTAGGCCCGATGGTTCCTTCGATCATCAACAACGACGCGGTCCAGGGTGAGATTTTCTCCCCAGACAGATCTTCGTATTCGGCGGCTTTGCACTTCGGGCCAATTCACTTGGCCATCTGGAGCAGATTGAAAGCTACGCCCCTGGCCATCAGGTCAGATTTGGGAGTTTGAACTACACGGCCGACATCCGCGGAGACTTGATCTTCGATGGATTTGAGCCACAGCCAAGCGCGCCGCACTATCTCGATGGGCACGATCTAGCTCTGCCGCCGAACAGTGTCCTGGAGGCCGCACCATCGTCCGCTCCGACCCTTAGCTCGGAGCCGACTCCACCGATCGAGGACGAGTGGTTGGACACCGCCTCGGGGGCTACGATATCTACGGCGATTGAGCCGAACTCCATCCCTGTCCTTTGCGAAGACCGTGACTCCAAGGTGCCGGACTCCTCTTCGGACTCCGAACCCTCCGCGCCCCTGCCAATCGAATCCAATTGGGCGCCGATTATGGAGTTCACCACCGCAGACATCTTTCAGCACTCGCCCTTTGGCGACATCCTGAATTCACTAAAGTCTCTCTCTTTATCAAGAGAGCCCTGGCCGGATTACGGTCAGGAAGGTTGGGATACGGACGACGAAGAAATTCAACGCCCACCCACCGCCCACTTGGTAGCCACTGTCGAAAGCTTAAACGACGTGCTCGATTTCGACTCTGAAGACATCGACGGTATGGACGACGATGTAGGAGACAACCATGAACCAGTACCTATAGGATACTGGACTGCCACCTCATCCCACGATGTATACATGGTGGATACACCTAAAGGAAGTGACGACGAGGAACAACGGGACACTATGAAGGATCAATCCCTCGAAAAGCAGTCAAAACGGCAACGTAAACGCCGCACCAAGTCCCGCCTCGACAAAGATAGCAGCCACACAGACCCAGCCATAGAGCAGGGCGAACCGTGGACGCATTTAACATGCTATCGAGCAACCGTCCGAACAGGACAACTTGGATAAACAACCCGTCCCCGGCGAAGATAACAATCCGGACGATCTCACGCCGGACAAATTGTTGGAACAGAAGAACCTCCACAAAAGGCTCGTCGCCACCGCGCGTAGCCTGAAAAAGTAGAAGCGGAAGCTCAAAACAGCGGAAGATGCACTCAGAATCAGATGGAGCAAAGTACTCAACACCGCAGAGAAATACGGCGGCAGTCGCCAAACAAAGAGCTACCCGAAGCGCAAATTACTGCCCGAATTCGATGAGGAGGCCGTAGAGCCCCCGCAATCAAAGAACAAAGAGGCCGCCTGGTTGGATAGACGACCACATGGCAAACATAGAGCGGCAAGCGGCGCCGCACACAAGCCGGCATGCGATCCGCATAAGGATTCGCATCAAAAGGATGGCCCAGTCAGGTCCATCTATGGGCCGAGAAAGCAACCTCTTCCAAGAAATGCAACACGCCAATTATCCGAACATCACTGCACACCTAAATATAGGGGTGCCGCACACCCCCTATGTTTCACCGGTGAGGTGCTGGATCACGAATTCCCAGCGGGATTCAAACCCGTAAACATAGAGGCATACGACGGAACAACAGACCTTGGAGTCTGGATTGAGGATTACATCCTCCACATACACATGGCTAGAGGAGATGATCTCCACGCCATAAAATATTTACCCCTCAAGCTCAAAAGGCCAGCCCGGCATTGGCTCAAAAGCCTCCCTGAAAATACCATTGGAAGTTGGGAAGAGCTCGAGGATGCTTTTCGGGAAAATTTTCAAGGGACTTATGTCCGCCCTCCGGATGCAGACGATTTAAGTCACATAACTCAACAACCCGGAGAATCAGCCCGCAAATTCTGGAACAGGTTCCTCACCAAAAAGAACCAAATAGTCGACTGTCCGGATGCCGAAGCCTTAGCAGCTTTCAAACACAGTGTCCGAGACGAATGGCTCGCCAGACACCTCGGCCAGAAGAAGCCGAGAACAATAGCTGCACTAACAAGCATCATGACCCGCTTTTGCGCGGGAGATGATAGTTGGCTGGCAAGATGCAGTACCAGTGACCCAAGTACATCCGAAGTCAGGGATGGAAATGGAAAACCACGACGCAGCAAGGACCAGCGCCGGACAAAGGGAAACAACCTGAAGAGCACGGCAGTCAACGCCGGATTCAGAAGCTCCCGGCAGAATCATAAAAAACTGACCCTCAAGGAAAACAGCGACGAGCTATCCAACCTAAACAAAATTTTGGACAAAATATGCCAAATCCACAGTACTCCCGGGAAGCCTGCAAACCATACCCACAGAGATTGTTGGGTCTTCAAGCAGTCCGGCAAACTCAATGCCGAACACAAGGGGCTCGACACACCAAGCGAGGACGATGACGAACCCCACAAGCAGAGCACAGGAAAACAAAAGAATTTCCCACAAAAAATCAAAACAGTGAACTCACTTCAAGTGACAAAAGGGAAAAACAGAGCGGCGCCCATAGAAACACGCGCCGCACGGTCTATCCCAGCAGAGTCCCAATGATGGTTGTCAAAACCAATCACCTTCGATCATTAGGACTATTCCGGAAGTATCCGGAACGCAGGATGGACTGCCTTGATATTAGATCCTATAATCGACGGACTCCAATTTACCCAAGTCCTAATGGACGGAGGTAGTGATCTAAACCTGCTATATCTGGACACAATCCACAAAATGGGGATAGACCCAACCAAAATTCGCCATAGCAACACCTCCTTCAAAGGGGTATTGCCAGGCCTATATGCCCATTGTACGGGCTCCCTACTGCTAGAAGTTGTGTTCGGCTCATCCGACAACTTCCTCCGCGAAAAGTTAACCTTCCACACACTACTAGGAAAAGGCCTACTAATGGCGCACCTAATTTGGCCATTAATGGCGCATTAGTGGTGCGCCATTAGTGCCACGCCATTAGTATATTTTACTAATGACGCACAACTGGTGCGCCATTAGTATCTGGTATACTAATGGCGGACCTCAGATGCGCCATTAGTATATACAACAGTGCGCCATTAGTATGCCTCCCAGGGGGGCATGTATACCCAGGTGCTTTGGCATACTAATGGCGCACAACAACAAGATGCGCCATTAGTAACTTCGGCATACTAATGGCGCACTGTTTAATGATGCGCCATTAGTATCCTTTGGCATACTAATGGCGCACTGTTATGTGATGCGCCATTAGTATGAATATTAGGTTTTTTTTTCTGTTTTTTGCACAGGTTACAAAATGTATAATTGGACAAAATATAGACAGCACACATCAACAACAGATTCATCGAATACAATAGAAGATTAGTCTCTGAATACAATTCATCATATTAGTCTCCGAATACAATTCATCATATTAGTCTCCGAATTGAAAAGACCGAACAAAGATAGAACATTATATTACAAGTCTCGAGACCACGAGTAGCGAGTTTGTCTTCACATTACAAGTCGATATCGATCATCTAAACTACCATCACATAGAAGAGAGCTGCGGTCATCACGATGGGCATCATCACGATGAAACTCGCCTTCATCCGGTTCCTCCAACGCCCTCCCTCTCCGCTAGATAGCGGGCGATCTAGATTCGCCTCGCCCTAGTGGTGTACCCTTTGTAACTGTTACCGCTGAATCGGTGAACCTGTCTCCGACACTCCTCCCAGCCGTCGAGACTCCGGGAACCTTGCCCTTGTACACGACATACGACGGCATCGATATGCACTAGCCAAACGTAAACGTTAGTACCAATTCACGACAATACATAAGAAATATATAAGTATGCAACAGAACGATCGGAAGAGAAAACCAAGACATTAATAGCATCGATTACATCTAAGTTGAACGACTCTCAAACCAAAGAGACATACTACAAGTTCATTAAAGTTTAATTACAACATGAGCCAATCGATGTTTCGAACTAGACACAGATCACTGCTTTCGACTCGACTCAAGGGACCGGAGCGTGGATGAAGCCGCCGCTCACCGTGGGAGTCATGAAATAACGGGCGTTGTCAGCCTGCATTTGTAGCATTGTGTCGATGTCACCGTTGGACGGTTGATTTCGAGGTAGAACTGCCCCGAGGTACGGCGACATCTTGATGGATGATTTCCGCAAACTCCGATCGGATGTGAAATAATTCTTGTCCGATGTCCGCGTCCTGGATTGCCGACACGCCGCGCCCAATCTTTGAGTTTACTCGGTAGCGAAGTTGATGATGGTCCCGCACGATCGCCCGCATGTGATGGATGGCGAGTAGGCACCCTTCGACTGCCAGCGGCTGCTTGACGCAGCGAACGTCAGACAGGGGAGAACACGTGCTTGCCGTGCTTACGAATAGGCCTGGTGAAGGTGCCTCCAGATTTGGCGTGGCGGGAGAACATCATCAAGAACCTTCTTGACATTTGTGTAGTCTACGCTCGATCGACGGTCCGGTCGAAATACGTGGCCATGGAATATTTGGCGCTTAGGAGGATGAGCGTGCAATGTGTGTCACTGCAAAAAACACGGAATGTTAAAAGAAAAACGATGGAAATCTAAGAATTCATATGTTACGGGCCGGTTGAGGTCAGGACTTAATCGGGAAAGTAAGGCACGAGGAAGTTATCCTTATCTTGGTTTGCCAGAATGACGCCTTCGAGGTAAGAACACGCGACTTGCCGGTCCCCAGCGCTGCCCAAGATCTTGGCACGCATGTAGAAGGGGTCGACTATCACGAAGTCCGGGGTCTTGTCGCGAATGATCCGCATCTCCATACTCAGCGAAAATAGCCGAACGAAGGTGTAGTGCAGCGGATGAAGGTTCAACATAGCGTGGATGTCATCAAACCGCAGGACGATCGTACGCCCGATGGAGTTATCCACAAAGCCCTTGCCCTCGGCACCTTGGCCGCAAAACCGGTATGCCACATCCTTCTCTACGAGACGCCGCTTCTCCAAAGAAAGAACACCATCATGCAGACTCCGCATAGCACCGGTTGCAGCATTGGGCATATTTGTCGGTAGCATCGCCCTACCCGCCACATGCACCCTCCTCGAGATATCCTCAGGTGAAGGTGGCCCGTCCTGAGCACGGATCGTACTCGGTGCCGGCGGGCCCGCACCCTTGTTAGTCTTTCTTTTGCGTGCCTTCTTCTTCTCCTGTAATGGGACCGAGTTCTGCTCACAAACCGCCTTCTTGAGTGTGTTGGGGCTGATAATATTTGGCACCTCGCCTATCTGATGCTCGGTGAAGTCGGCAGCTGGAGGCGTCTCCTGAGAGCTGAATGGCAGACGACGCCTGTTGCAACTTGGCTTCTCCACGGTACCATGATCGGCAAAGTACTGATCGACGTTGCCAAATGTATCGTCGTCGTCGTCGTTCTGATCCTGTGCCATATGCATGTTTGGATCCAGTGGCATAGGGATGTCCGGCACCGTTGCGGCGGTCTTGCCATGGGGCCGACTTGGCGCCGGCATGACTGGCGGTGTTGTCTTTGGCGTGGTGTCCCCCGCCCCCAAACGAATCTGGCTCTTCGGCCAAAGCAGGGGCCAGCTCAGGCAGACGCTGAGGGTCATCACGTCATCATCGTCGGACCCGACGGGTCGAATCGGAGGTAACAACTCGTCGCAGCCTAGCAGCACCCGAACCAGTTGAACCCTAATCAAGTTGGGTGGCATCTGGGTACCGTGGAACAAGGGTTGCCGGTTGAACGATTTTGCCCTTGGCGACATCGACCAACTCGTTGTTCACGGCGCGGGAGAGTGCACGGAACGTCGGCAGCGCCCTGCGAAAACATGTAGGGCGTCGAGGATGCCCAACAAAGGCAAGGAGATGAAGTCCTCGGCGAGAGAGGCTTAATTAGTTACCGTGATGATGGCGCCGAGCTCAGCTAATGTCGAGGCACCGCCAACGGCGGGCGGCAGCTTGACGGAGGGGCCTCTTGCTTTGGAGAGGTGGCGGCGGCGTACACCCGGTGCATTAAGCTCCGTGCGGCGCCGGAGACACCAATGCCGCCTCGCCGGAGACACCAATGGCCCCGCCATCGCTTCAGCGAAGTTGCTGGCCGTGAAGCTAGGAATCGGGGCGGCCCTGTTGGCGCCCGCAATCCACGACTCAACCCTCGATCAAGGTAGGAACAATGGCGGTGATCGCCGCCCGAGTTGTTGTTGCACTTGCTCTTGGACAATCTCCGAATCCGCGCCACCGTGCCTTGAGTTCTTGAACCTCGCGCTACCGCTTTCCGAGCTGGTCTTTTTCTCCTTTCGCCCACCGGTGTTATAGTATGACGACCATTTTGTCGACAAGCCTTTGCCGCCACACGACCAACGGACGCCGTCTTCTCGAGCTTATCCTTGTTCTTCATTACATTCAACCCCTATTTAGAGTGGTGTCCCAAGGGTTGCTCTTAGTCGACCCAGCGCTCTGCTTTCGATCGCTGCGGAAGGAATGTGAACCATTTAGAAATTTGGCTTCATTAATTAGAATGCAACCATATGGATCTAATTACGCTGGGTGTATTCCTTACGTAACAAGCTCAAGCGCCCTGGTCTTCGGATCCGTGGTAAGCTCCTTTGTTTTCGGTCCTTCTTGTGCCGGGCCCGACAAAGTTCCTGGTCTGCTTGTCACCGATTTATCGAAGAGGGCGGTAGGCCTTGCTCGCACGGTCCGCCTCCTCCTTGTCCCATATAGGCTCCACCACTCTGAACCGCCGGGACCGAGTGTGTGTTCCCTAAGTTCAGCTCCGCATTTCTTTCCCCACTGACTTGATTGGGAGTTTGCGGTGCTCGAGCAATTGATCTTGAAGTCGTTGTAGTCATCTTCGGTGATCGAAGGATTTTCTCCTTGATCTTCTCATAACTCTCACCTTTCTCGATCATTCTCTTCACATTGCTTTTCCAAGTAGACAGGGCCTTGCTCATCTTCGTGAGGGCAGCATTGTTCACTTTATTCCCTTTGAGGCTTGTGTTTTCAAATTCAGCGGGAACTTGTATCGCTCGTGCAGCTTCGTGAAGAGGAGGTTGCGCAAATTCCCTCGGTCAGATGCCTCGTGTTCTCGGTGTTGATCGAGACGGTGCTCGGAGAATGCACCCGAGCTGAAGCGAGTACCCTTGACTATTCGCTCGGGCGCCATTGATTCCGTCGAGTCCACTTCAGAACTTCCTCCTTGAGGGTGCGGAGCACGGTCAGCGCCGTCCTTCCGCTGCCTCTTCGGTTGGCTGCCATCTGTGCGTGCGCCGCCATCATCAGTGGTGGCATCCTCGGCGGCACCATCAGTGGTGGCATCAGTGGGGTCATCCTCGGCGGTACAATCAGTGGTCTCAGGATCGGTGGGGAAGGCAGTGTCCTCATACAAGTGAGGTTGTTCCTCCATTTCCTGGGACAGCTCCCAGAATGCCTTGCCGCCCGAACCCCCGGCCTCATCATTGTTGGCCATATTTCTCTCTAAATAGGAACATAGTTTGTTCAAAAAGTTGGTTATTGTCAAGGAACAAGATCATGGTCTCATCATTTAGGGTTTGTCGACACCGAGGCATCCTAAAAGCTAAGCTTTTATCATTGAGGGTTTTTCGACGCCGAGGCACCCTAAAAGCCTAAGCCTTCATCATTAGTCACAAGTACCCCGGCCCATGCATTAGTCACAAGTACCCCATATGTCCTATTTTTAGCAAAGTCATGCTAAAATTCACGGAAAATTTCAGCATGACCTTTGCTGAAAATAGGACATATGGAGTACCCGAATTTGCTGGAACGGAAGTTAATCGACATTCCAGCAAACTCAAGGGCCTCTCGGGTGGACAAGGCAAAAAAGGCCTCCATCACAACATGGAAAATACATTGGCATGTGAAGAGGTGAAACAATATATGCATCTCCAAGCAGTATCATTCAACATTTTGGACAAACCACTACAAGCAATACTGGATCAGAATGTTTTTTATACATAACTGCTAAAACCCTAGGAGTTAACCGAGCCACCAACAGAATGTGGACTTAAAAAGAGAGAGTCACGGACAGTGACATGATACATTTTCATAAAATTAGCTAGTTTTACTTATGGTGCACAAAGGAACAAGTACTGCAGTGCACTTAGAAAAAAATGAAGGAACTTCTCTCTACTACACGTAATTTGATTCTTTCACATTGCTTGTCTTTTCCTTTTTTATTCAATAACGGTAAGCACTAATACTCTTAACTGCACTATAGAAACTGAACCAAATGAACTCCTTTTAAATTGCTGGAAACCATGGGATGTTTCTGACTTTTTTGTTGCCTTGGTCATCTTACGTTGTCTTGACTTTTTTTCTTGTTGCATTTGTCTTTTAAAAATATAGTGATATTTTTTGCAGCCTTTTTTTGACAAACTATGGGAAAAATATTTGAATGATGTTGCATGCATACAAAAAAGATATTTCAGTGTGTTTGAAATGTTGCAACATTTAATATTTATGTCTAATAAATTCCCTAGCTGAGCATTGTTGAAATGGATATCAGAGATGGGCCTACATATCGTCCTCTCCTGCCCCCTTGAATGGATATATTGCCCTATAGGTATAAGATAGTGTGGTTGCTGGGCTATAAGGAATCATCGACACAGGCCCACCCACCCGTACTTTTTATCAAAAGAGAAATGGTCTCCAGGAGAAACTATCACGATCAAAAGATCCTCTAATGCCCAAAGTGCGACGTGGCACAAAAACACATAGTGCAAACCTATAGAGGGCAGTAAAAGTACACTAATAAAACTCAGGAAAGAAGAAGTAAAAGTACCCTCAAAACAAGTATTAACAGACTAGTACTGTGTAAATTTGGAAATTGCAGAGGGTAATATTGCATTTGAGATTGTAATACCGACAAGAGTAAAACCGGTACATGTTACTAGTAGGTGTATAGAGAGTGCAGTGGAAAAAACAAGTACTGCAGTGCACCAAATTCTGGACCTTTCATTTGATATATACATGAGCATCTTGAGAAAGTCCCTGCTCGCTCATGATTTAAAAATCCGTATCTTGAAGAACTCGCTGCTCACTCATGAGCATGTATGTATGTATGTATGTATGTATCTTGAAAGAAAAAATAAGATTTGTTTGATTTAGAAAACTTGCTGCTAGAATAGAATGAGCATGTATCTTGCCACTGTACATACAGTAATAACTAGGCTAAAAAAATGTTCGATTTGATGTGCTGCTGAACCTTGGTGCCACAAACAAATTTTGAAGTTGAGAAAGATTGATACTTATTTCCCATTGCATTTGACCCAGCCTAGACCAGAGAGGAGGAAGAATAGAAGGGGGTGGGGGACTCACCTATGTTTGTTGTAGCCGAGGCTGAAGCACCACCAGTCAGAGCCGAGGCGACGTGGCCCTCCCCTCCCGGCGTCGTCCTCGTCCTGGTCGCTCGCCGGCGCGCTCTACCTACAGAGCAGAGACGACACGAGGGTCAGCTAGATGGAGACGGAAATGGAAAATGCAGGTTGACATTTCATCTAGTAGTGAGCAAGCAGAAAAATAAAGGCATTGGGAAAACTAGGTGCACTGTATTTTGGGTAACATGGCCACATGTTCTCGGTTTGACCACAATTCAAGCATTGTATTCTTGGGTCAATCTGGGTCACATGGTTTGCAATTCAACCAATTTTGGGTCAATGTGGGTAACATGGTTTGCAACTGAACCAATTTTGGGTTTGTTTGACTTTGCTGCCACTGGGTCACATGTTACTGATGCTCTATGTGTATTCCTTATCTGAACATTTTAGGGAAAGACAACACCTGAGACTGAATAACTCTTTACATTCAGCCTCAGCACCAATACCTACATGCAGTTCCTTACAAAAACACTTCCATGCAGCCGGTGATCGTGTAGTATCAACTCCGTGACCAACCTGTGAGCGCAAGCCTTGAGATCATAATGAGAAAATCAATATCTATGGTGTGTCTGTTATTGTAAATTTACAAGTGTGCCCAGCTATCTGGTTGTTCCAAGTCTAAACATACAACATCATTTGTTCCTCATCTATTTACCACATGAGTGAGCTTTGAAAATCAGGCTATATTTTCACTTGATCCTGCAATGTAAATAATCATATACCGCATCAATAGATACTGCGGCAGTGAATCACATTTGTAGCTCCCTTAATTAAATCTAACTAGCTACTACATGCATATATGTTCTATGCAACTGAGTTCATCAGCAGCTCATGCTTTAACCAGAGCTCATTATTGCTTGTTCATCCATTCACAAGGAGGGCCTCTGCTAATGCTGGTTTCGACTCCTTACTGAAGTAGTAAAGGCACTACATACACATAGCTAACGGAAACCGATTTAGCAATGGTGAACAAAGACCGATTTTGCAAAATAGCAGCATAACAAACATAGCAGACAGAAAATTGCAAAGGCTATGAGACAAACCAAAAAATGGTGGAAATCCTGAAACTGTATGCACTATGCAGACAATGAACCATGAAATGGCACCAAGAATTCAGGTTTGCTTACTTACCTTCTATCTTATTTCCCTAAAACAAAAAGAATACAGGAATGCCTATTCTCTAAACTGATTATTGCCTACCTACCCTCTATCTCATAACCTACAGAAACCCACATCATTCCAAACTGCTTATTGGCCTACTCTTCTATCTGATTTGCCTGCGAAAAACACACAGTATTGCCTATTCTCTATTTCTGATTTGCCTGCAAAAAACACAACACGTATTTGCATACTTATCTGTGTCTAGTTGCCTACAGAAAAAACATCCTCAAAACTGTTGTGCCTACGTACTGGAAAAGGAAAACAGAGGATGCCGCATCCCAAATGGCATGAAAAAAACTACAGACATCCCCTCCCCTACCCCCGACCCTATCTCTCCATTTGATTCGCCATGCGGTCGTTGATGACGACGAGGGCGTCGGCGACGAAACCCCAGCAACCACGAGATGTGCGGACGAGGGGGGCGTAGGTTAAATTGACCTCGGGGCGTTGAATCAGCAGGATCTCGCGTATCCGGGGCGTCCGTCGCCCGTGCAGAGCTTCGTCGCTTCCTTCTTCTCCTTCCCCGTCGCTGCTTCCTTCTCCTCCTTCTCCGGCACGCGCGCGCTGCTCTCCCGTCGGATGCTGGGCGGAATCCTTCGCTGGGCGTCTCCTTTCTCCGTCAATTGACTCTTCGCCGGCTAGCTCGCCGCGAAGCCCTAGGGATTTTGTGGGGGATTTGGGGTTTCGGGAGAGGAGAGGGGAAGGGGATCGAGGGCGAGGGCGAGGGAGAGAGAGGGGATAGGTTTGGGCCGGCTGGGGAGGAAATATGGATGGGGGCGGCATAATAGTAATGTCGCACCACCCCTCGGTGCGCCATAAGTACATCCATACTAATGGCGCACCTCGCCCTGGTGCGCCATTAGTATTTTTTTTTGATTTCTGCTCGAGCCAACAGGTTATCTTCCACCTGACCTGATCCACATCAAGTTCCCTCTACTAGCTCGACTGGTCAGCAGCTAGTTCTCACACCAGGAGGTCCTGGGTTCGATTCCCAGGTTCCACAATTTTTTTATGCATTTACAATGCTGTTTGATACTTATTTGAGTTTAAATATGTTCAAACTTGTTTAAATCATAACAGTAATATTTTTTATAAGACAGTAATAATTTTTAAAAATATCATCAAACAGTAATGCCGGTGGAGCGGGGGAGGTGCGGGGGTGCGGGGGGTCGGCGGCGGTTGAGTAGGGGAATCGAGGGTGCAGGGGTCGGCGGCGGCCGGTGGACGAGGCGTGCTCGGCGCGGGGGACCGGATCTGGCGAGGTGGGATGGCGATCGAGATGGAGGGGGATCGAGATCGAGTGTCCATGAAATTTAAAAATATTCATGATAGTTCAAAAAGTGCCCATGAAATACAATCGAGAAATGAAGGCTACGATTTAAATACAATCGATCTTAGCTAGCTATCTGTTCACAATCTTCTTGCCCTTCTTTTTCGTAAATGGAGTTCTTCTGTGGAACGGACGTCCTTTAGGTAGGGTGGTCCTGCTTCTTCTTGTGGTGTATGCTGCTACTTCATCATCGTCGTCATGTTCGATCCTCGGTCGCCGTGCTTGTCAAGTCTTGCTCATTGGCTACTCCATCCATTCCGATGATCTTCCTTTGCCTCTCCTCACGACAACACGACCGGGCTTTGACGGTCGGTAATGAAGAAGCATTGGTCAACTTGGGAAGCCAGCACCCATGGCTCATTTTTCGGGTGACGCTTATGCCCGGGTCTTGGATTTGGCTTTGGGTATAACCATGGTGGTGAAATACCGTCTTCTTTTAGGACACTCTTCGCCCATCGACACGGAACATCGGACCTTCTCTCCAACGTAGCTCAGCTCCCAGATCTCCTCGATCCTTCCGTAGTATCTGTCCTTGTCATTACCGTGTAGGATTCCATCGTTACCCCGGAGTTTTGATAACCATCGCCTTCATGTCCTTGGCCTCGTGTAGAATGTGTAGTCGTTGATATCGTGACGCCTCATAGGTCATCAGGTTGTGCTCGGCGCCCTGTGACAAGGCGAATATGAGTTGTTCTTCCGCGGGAGAATCCTCATGTAAAGGGTACGACAGAAGCTTCTGCTTGAACCAACGCGTGAAAGATGAGTTGTGCTCTTTGATTATATCTCCGTCCGTCCTCTGTTGGCCTCGGTCATTGTACGTCTTCTTAATAAAGGTTTTGTGCTCTACCACCCAAGGATCAACCACGTCTATGTGTTGCAGCGCGACTAGGTTTGCTCTTTCAAAGTCGGCGAGTCGACCCTCTAAGTCGACATGCATTTCGCGACGACCCTCACGGTGACCCCATCCAGCGAGCCTGCCGAGGTGCCTGTTGACGGGCAGACCAACGGGGTTCTCAATGCCTATATAATTCGTGCAGTAGGAGATGCACTCTTCGATCGAAAGCCAGCTGGCTATACTTCCTCTCGACGTGACATGTTGCGAACGTATCCTTTGATGACACCATTCATCCTTTCGAACGGCATCATGCTGTGCAGGAACGCCGCCCAAGTTGGATGATATCCTCCACTATATGGACCAGCAGATGCACCATAACGTCAAGAATGCGGGCAGGAAGTACATCTCAAGCTCGCATAGTATCACCACGATCTCTTCCTCGTAGCCTTCGAGTTGCCTCACGCCAATCGACTTCCGAGAGATGACGTCGAAAAAGTTGCATAGGCCAAATAGCGTTTCACGGACGTGCGGCGTCCATGATCCCACGGATTGCAACCGGAAGTATCTGCGTCATCAAGACGTGATACCGTGAGACTTCATCCCATCGAACTTCGCTTCACTGGGTCTAGGTATCCGCTTATCTTCCCACAGAATCAGAAGGAAGTTTTACTCCTAGGAGGCAGGTGAAAACTGCTCGATCTCCTCCCGACTTAGAGTGAAGCACGCGGAGGGTAGTCATTTCCGGTCTTCTTGGCCTTTTTGCCTTTGCGATGACTTACTGTGTCCTGCTTCGCCTCATCATCATCATCATCATCATCATCATCATCATCATTAGCGTGAAGCTCCTGCCTGATGCCCATTGATTTCAAGTCTGCCCTTGCTTTCGCCCATCTTTGGTCCTCTCCGCATGTTGAGCAGGGTACCAAGCAGACTCTCGCACATGTTCTTCGTGATATGCATGACATCAAGGCTGTGAGGCACACGGTGGATATTCCAGTACGGCAAGTCCTAGAAAACAGACCTCGTTTTCCATACCTTCAGCAGCGGCTCGCGCTTTCGCTTCTTTCTCGGCTCGCGCGCTTTTTGCTTCTTTCCCGCAGTGGGCAGTCTTTCCAATTTTTCAACAGCTTGTCTATTTCCTCGCCGCTCCTCGTGACAGGCGTTTTGAGGGTTCGGTTTCACCATCGAACAGATCCTTGTGTTTCCTCCACAGGTCATCGTCGCGAAGCCACCTTCGATGTCCCATGAACACGGTTTTCAAGACCCGGATCTCTATCTAGCTGGCGATACGCCAGTCATCCATGCACCTTACGCATCCAGAAAATCCGTGGACTACCTGCCCCGCGAGATATCCGTAACCGAGATAGTCGTGCACCGTCGTGAGCAGTGCGGCTCTCATAGGGAAATATTCTTTCTCTGTGGCGTCCCACGTATTGGCTGGCGTTTTCCACAGCGTGTCAAGCTCCTCTTTCAGCAGCCCCAGATACAGATTGATGTCGCTCCTGGTTGTTTCGCCCTTCAATTAGCATACTCATGTGAATGTACTTCCTCTTCATGCACAACCAGGGGGGAAGGTTGTACATCCACACAAACACAGGCCAGGTGCTATGTGTGCTTCTCTGGCTGCCAAACGGATTGACTCCATCGGTGCTCACGCCCAGCACGATGCTCCTTGGATCGTTCCCAAATTTTGGGTCTTCGAAGTTCAACGCTTGCCACTGGCTCGCATCCTTAGGGCGACTCAGCATCTTGTCTTTCTTATCTATCTCCCGATCATTTGCGTCATCTTCTCGCTTCTTCTCCTCCCTATCCGCTTTGCTACCTTAGGGTCCGCGAAATACCGCTGCAGACGAAGGAGTGATCGGAAAGTACCACACCACTTTTCGAGGAGCTTTCTTCCTCTTCTTGTATCGAGTGACGCCGCACACCGGACATATGGTAGACTCCGCGTGCTCGTCCCGATAAATGATGCAATTGTTCATGCACACATGGTATTTCACGTGCGGTAAATCCAGAGGACACACGATTTTCTTCGCCTCCTCCAAACTAGTCGGGCACTTGTTCCCCTTGGGAAGACGTTCGTGCGTAATGACATGTTCTCGCCGAAGCATCGCTGGTCATTTTGTGTTTTACCTTCATCTCCGAGCCATGAGCGTTACTTTCAAAGCGGGTATCCTTGGGCCTGCATCCTTCATACAATGGAGTAACCGCGCCTAACTCAAGTTGATCCATCTTGGCTTTCTCTCGGCGGCAGCTCTTGCGTTATCCGTCTCGCTTGAGAAGCAGCTCTTGAATATGAGGGTCCTGCACCCAGCCCATCGATGGTCCAGCGTTGTCGTCGCTCCGCCGCATCATCATCTTCATGATCATGCCCGCCGTCTGCTCCGCATCTTCCTCATCATCATGTCCTGCATCTTCTACATGATGACTGTGTACAACATCACCGCCGTGATCATCTCCGGGATTCTTCGTCTTCTCGCCCGCCCGAGCCGCTGTGGTTGTCTTGCTGCCCTTCCTCATTTCTTGCCCGACCCCATGGACGACTTCGTAGTCATCTTCATCACCTTGCCACCGATAGCCATCCATGAAACCACGCAAGAGCAGGTGGTCCCACACCTGCCCGGAATCCGGGTCCGCAATAAGGCTCTTCAGCTTGCATCTTCGACACGGACATCTTATCTCCGCCTCGTTCTTTTGAAGCATCTCGCCTTCATGGACCTCAAAAACCTATTCACGATGCCTTCGGTCATCGTGCGGACTATGGTCGTCAAGGGTAGAGCAAAACGATATTTTAGAACCAAGAAAAATTTGGCATGACTTTCCTAAAATAGGACAAAAGAATGCTTAATGCCAAAATTCTCGCCGAAACGGAAATGAATCAACATTCCGGCAAAATATAGGCAACTATCGCATTTCAAATACCGGCACACCTCCAAACACAAACACATATGCAACACCACAAACATATGCAACACCACGAACATACATAGATCTAGCTAGGCCATAAAAAGTGCATGTGCACATTGTTGTAGGGAGAACAACATAAATATTGCTTCCCCTCTTACTTACCTATCAAAACAAGGTAATTTAACCACTTAATTTGAATGAATCTATGGTGGAAATGAGGTGAAAAAGAGGAGGCACCCGAGACAAGGAGGAGGTGGAGAGAATGAAGTGGGGAGAAAGTGAGTGTGGGTAGGAGAGGTTGTCCAAAATATCTTGTTGCTGCCCACTTACTAATGGTGCACCAACTCTAAATGCGCCATTAGTAATCCAGGTTACTAACGGCGCACCTTCTGGTGGTGCGCCATTAGTAGTTTTGCAAAAAAAAACATTCTAATGGCGCACTGTTCCACAATGCGCCATTACTAGTTTAAACTAGTAATGGCGTAGGGTGGAACAGTACGCCATTAGTAGTTTTGCCAAAAAAGGAATAAAAAATATAATAAAAAAACAACATTAGTGGAGAACTTTCCGACATGTGCGCCATTACTAGTTACAACTAGTAATGGCGATCGAGTCTGGATGCGCCATTAGTATGTTTGGACAGCGCACTAGTTCAAAAAAATTTTGATACTAATGGCGCACCTTGGGCCAAAAGCGCCATTAGTAGTTTCAACTCTAATGGCGATCGAAGGTGGTGCAGCATTAGTATATACTAATGGCGCACCGCTTGTCTGGTGCGCCATTAGTGTCAATCCCATCTATAGCCCTTTTTCTAGTAGTGACATCGCCCCATTCGAAAGTAGCTATCAAGCACTACTGGGACGTGAAGCTTTCGCCTGCTTTAACGCAATACCGCATTATGCATCTCTTACACTTAAAATGCCCGGTCCACGCGGCATCATCTCAATAAAAGGGAGTATTATGTTACTCGAGCACGGAAGAACGTGAGACTGCCTTGACAGCCCCACACTAATCCGCCCGCTAATCAAAGCACCTGAATAGGTCATTCAACCCGGACATGGCTAGACGAGTCCGCATAAACATATAACGCTTACTAGCGGCATACCCCGCATAAGGGCTGCACGATGTACAACAAGAGACAATAAAGCTCAATTTTATTCACTTTTCGAACCGCATTCTGTTTAATTAATATAAAGTACATTTTTCGCATGATATTTTTTTTTTTCAACTAAGTTCTTCTCTTTACAGATGAACACCGTGCTACACCCGGCCCAGGATACGGCACAAGGGAGACACAGCGAGACGCAGTAGGGACCCGCTGTAAGGATTCTTTGCAGATTAAGACCCTGCGTAAACCTTTTTTACTGTCTCTTGTTGATACACATCCCCCGGTTTCTTGCTATAACCGAGGAGGAGGCTGGTGTTTTGGCATCGGCCGCACCAGAATTTTTGCGCGTACCTGGACACCAGGGGCTTAGGGCATTATTCTGCCCGTTTTCATAAAGACCGAATACCTTAGGGAGTGTTCGCGTCTCGAAGTTAGGCCTTATATGCATCAGCTCTGAATCATGTCTTTGGTCAAATGTTGGGTTTGCCCGGCCCCTGTGTTTTGCTGCCTTACGCCCGCTTCTATCGGCTAACGCGCACCGAGAGAACTACTGCGACAGTGTGCCCCGGTTCGGCCAGGTGAGCACCTTAGTAGAGAAAGCCGAAAACTGACTGTCATGATATAGCGTGAGACTGGTCCTTTTTGCAAACACTCCAGCACTATGTGCGTGGGGGCTGAAGCCGAAGACTGCCATCTTTCAGGTTATATACACATATACATCAACGGCCGCACAGGAGGTGTTTTAATACTTGAACACACAAGTATAAAAAGCTCTTGTATTATATTGAAACGTTGTTTTCACAAATCATACATGACATTAAAACATAATATCCTTCGAGCACTGCGTCTCTATTAAACGAAGCGCCTGCAGACTTCCTCAAAATAGTGCTCGGCAGTACTGCTTCGTCAATCTTGGGATGCAACGTCGGTGGCCTTCATCTCCGCCCAGTATGTCTTGACATGGGCAAGAGCCATCCGCGCACCCTCTATGCATGCTGATCACTTCATTGCATCGATATGCGGCACCGCACCAAGGAACTGTTGCACCAAGCAAAAATAACTCTTCGGCTCGGGCCTTTTCGGCCACAAATGAGTCACGACAGCCTTCATGGAAAGTCCGGACAACCTATTCAGCTCAGCCCATTCGGCCAAACGATCGGTTAATGAAAGTGGACGCTCCGGACTATGGAACTGCGACCAAAAAAGCTCTTCCATTCCGTGATCCTTTTGACCTCGGAAGTATTCGGCCGCGTCTGCAGCACTCGCCGCCAAGTCCAGATAAGCATCCTCCGCACCCCACTGCCGGTCCAATTGAGCGTACTTAGGATCCGTGAATTTCCTCCGCAGCAGAAAGGGCTTTCTAGCCGCAATATGTCCGGCCTGACGTAGCTCCTCCTTCATAGCTCTCATTGCAGAGCGAGTGTCCTTGGCCTCGGTGGCGGCCTTTTTCAGGTCCTCTTGTTTCGCTCGATCTTCTTTTTCAAGAAGCTCGCAACGGACAGTAGCATTCTTCAATTTCATGGCCATCTCGGCCATTTCATTCTTGCTTCGGCAGTGAGCAGCCTGTTCGGCTTTTAGCTCTGCGGCCGCCTTTAAGGCCGCCGCATCACTTTTCTTGGCTTGCTCCTTGCCTCGGGCGAGCTCCGCCTGAAGGTTCTCCATAGCATCGACACCATCTGCATTAAGCATACATGTTGTAAGGCATGTGCGTCAAGCTCCATTACCAGGTGTCCGCGGAGAAGTTGCATACCTTGTGACTCGTCAAGCCGCTTATTCACAAGTGTATCGACCCGACCCAAAATCGGTCAAGTCTCTGTGTCTGTACCATCCCAAGATCATGCTGGCACTCACAGTACATTGATGAAATAATCAAAGTTCGATCACACCTGAATTTATTACACGATTCTCATATCGAGTCTTTATTACAATAGAATAAATTTGGCCGAAGGCCAACTCATGAGAAATAAACTAAGTAAAGCTGCGGAAGCGTAGAAGAATAGCAAGTCCATCCGACTCCAAAGGGCAATCGCCAAGCGCGGAGCGTAGCCTCACTCCTGATCGGAATACTCCTCTGCAACATAAGACGTTGCAGCCGTGTAGGTCAGCATTTTGAATATGCCGGCAAGTCATGAAGAGAGAATAACAATACAAATTACTAACACTATATGCAATTTGGCTGTGGGGCTCTAAGTTTCATCATTTTATAAAAGCCGTTTTTCCTACAATATGGACTTGTTTGCAAAACTACAAAATTGTTGGTAGTTATTGAGATGGTTCCGCCAACCAATGTCTCATTCCCAATTATTAAATAATAACCCCCTCAATTAATTTATTAATTTCAATGTTGAGATTTCCGAATTACTCCAAGTTCCAGAGGCTCAAATTGTCCGTGAATCGGGACACGGCTAATCGATTAGATCTTTTCTCCGCAGAGGTTTATGACTTTACTCAAGAAGAGTCGCTCCTCCCTTAATTCTTCGTGACTTCATGGTGTTTGAAGACGGACGAACGAAACAGGGTCTTCCGAAGAGTTCTTCTGGCCACTGCCGGTACCCATCCAATCCTACCGTTCTTCTACATCTCGTAGCACCGTCCGGCCAGAGTCACGACTAGGGTTGACCAAGCCAGAGCCCATAATGGCTTGCGGCTGCACAGTAAGCTTCCGTCAATGGGGTATACATCCGTCTCTTCGTGGCTGGGTGAAGCTTTCCGCAAGATGTCATGGCGCTTCTCCATGCATCCCGCCAACCACTGGGTTCTCCAGGTGCCCGTCAACCGTCCTCCACCCAAGAGTGAATTTCAAGTCCATCTTGAG
This sequence comes from Aegilops longissima, assembly GCA_021605205.1. Classification (NCBI taxonomy): domain Eukaryota; kingdom Viridiplantae; phylum Streptophyta; class Magnoliopsida; order Poales; family Poaceae; genus Aegilops; species Aegilops longissima. Next base: position 44,806,561 of record CM038681.1, on the reverse strand, counting down.
CTTGAAGTTCATGGGGTTGTCATCATCTTGACTCTCACATCTCCCTTATGAATTCACTCAACCAACCCCGTCTACGAGCATAGCAAAAATAAACTACTTCGTCCCGGGTCATGGTAACAAGGGAAATTGGGTTCATCCTACCTCATGATACTACTCAAGAACATAACTTCAAAATTTCACCTACTGCATGCATGGTGGGGAGGTTTAATTTCTAATGCAATAAAATCATAGGTATAGTAAAGAAAACATGGTCAATGACTTGCCTTGCTGATGATCTTCGAAAGCTAGGGACTCGTGGTAGCAAGCTTCGCACTCCGGAAATTCTACCGAGGCAAACAACAATCATAATAAGCATATAGCATATGATCACTTAGCATAACAGCATAGTAATACGAAACACACAAAACAAACGAATCAAAAACCAAAGAAAAACTCGAAGAAATCCAAATCATTGTTTTCCTACATCAAGCAACAACTAAGAATAGTTTTACACTACAAAAAATTTTCTTAACAGAACCTAAGCATGGGTTTATGCTACCTAACAGAAAGGAATTCATCATGCAACTAGGAGCAAAAAGAATCACCTTAAAAGCTATTATAAAACTCCTTTTAGGCCTAAAACAATCCTAGCAAGAAAAAATAAAATAAAAGTTTTATTTATTATAAATAAAAGTTCATGCTCTAAAGTTACAGAAACTAATCAGGATAAACTAACACATAGGAGAAATAAAATTATTTGCTAATTAAAACAATAGGAAAACAGTAGCTAGTTAAATAAATAGGAATAACATGATTCTGATTAGAACTATTTTTTATTAATTTCTAACATGCCCAAATAAATACCTACGGTTAGGCAATGTCAAAACAAAGTTGTGACAAAAAGAATCACTAAAAATAATATTCCTAACTCATTTTATAGCAGAAATAGTATTCTGTCTAAATCTAAAATAAAGCAATTTTAAATAATTTTAACATGAATAATTATATTTTCTACAGAAACTACAATAAATTTTCAGACCAACAAAAAAGAATCACCTAAAAATATTAAGTAGATTAAAAGATATGAATTTTACAAAACTGAAACTATTCAGTTAAAACAGAAAACTAAAAATAAAACTAAAACGGAAAACTGGCTAATGGGCCTATCTAACGCTTTGGCGTTAAATAACTAAACTACGCACACGGTTTAACAGAAAACAAACCGCGTCGGCCGGTCCAACTAAACCCTAATAAAAACCGATCTAAACCGGAATAAAAACGGTTCACTTGAAATAAACCTGCCCCTTCGGGGGGGGGGGGGATCTAATCTACGCGTCCGTTCTGGATCTAACGGCGGCGGGAGCTCCGGCGACTTACCGAGGCGGCGACGGCGTCGGCGGCTCGGGCGGCGACGGCTCCGGCGGCTCCGGTGGTCGGGGACGTCGGCGGGGACCTCCGGCGGGTTCGGTGGAGCAAGGGGAGCTCGGGGGTGGGGTCGGGTGAGGTCGAGGATGGCCGGGGCGGTCGGTGCGAGGCTAATGGCGGCGGCGGCGTCTCGGGTGCTCCGGCGGGGTTTTGCGGCGAGGGGAGGGGATCGAGCGAGGGGGTGAGGGGGGAACGGGGTCGAGGGGGGTATTTATAGGAGGGGGACCTCGACTTGGACGAGGGGCAGGTCGGGAGGGGATCGGGATGAGATCCCGGATCTCGCGAGATCCGGCGAGCGGCGGCGCGCCGTTGGCTTGGGGAGGAAGAAGGTGGGGGCTCGGGTGTCAGCGGGTGAGGGGAGAGGCGCGTCGGTCGGGCGACCGATGCGGGAGGGTTTCGGGCGAGGGGCTCGGCTGGGCCGGCTCATTGGCGCTGGGCTTGCTCGGTATTGGGCCAGGGGGCCAGCTCGGTGGGCCGCCAGTCTGGCTGGGCCACTCGGCTGGTGGCGCTGGGTCCTTTTCTATTTTTTTTTGAATAATTAGAGAGAGAAAAACATATAAATATAAATATTTAATATAGGACATATATATATCAAAATGATCAGGAATATTCCTATGATTTGAACATTTTCCAGGGCAAAATCCAAACTTTATAAAAAATCATTTTCTAAAATTCCAAATAAAACTCAAATTTGAATCCAAACTTTTTGGCAATGTTTTTCCTCTGATATTTTTGGAGTGTCATGTTTACTCCTCTCATACTTTTTCTCAAGTATTTATCAGGCATAGTTTTGAAATAATCTCCACTGCCAAAATTTGAATTCAAATTCCAACAACTCCAAAACTTCTGAAACTTCAAATTCCACTCAAATTCAAACAATATGCATAGATGCTTAGCTATAATTGTAAAACATTCCAAATAGGAAATTTGGGATGTTACAACCAGCGTGATGTCGGCATCCGCCACGTCAAGTTGCTGCTTCAGTTCGGAAATTCGTCAGCCCGGCTAGCCACCGGACGCTTCGCCATCTACATAGGAAGTGCGCATATTATACCTGGGGTAATGATCCTCGGCCCGCCGTCATTTTTGACACCGCACCAAGTCTCAGGGGCTACTATCTATACAGGGCGCGTTTTATATGCAGAACTGTCAGAAGGTACATCATTTTGCGTACCTCAAAACCCGTCAGTAAACTTGCGACGGCTTCATGCAATCCGCTGTCAGTGGATGAAATTCTTTCAATCACCGTACCCATTAACGTACGGTGATCTTCCGAGATAGACGCTCGCCCGAGCAGATCCTTCAGCTCCTCCGACCGTACACCCGTTGGTGCCGGACTCGTCCGGTGGCCTTTTTCGAAGGCCGGACACGGAGAGCTTTGAGGGGACATGCGGCTGCCTTCTGGCCCTGCCGGATTCGGGGAAGCCCTCCGCGACGACACCTCAGGGTCGTCCACCTCGCATAACGGTACGGCAGGCGGAGGCGTTTCGCTCTCCATCATCTCCGGATCAAGATCCCCCGAAGACGAGCTCTGCTGTGAAGGGTTGAGATCCGAACTACAAGGTAAACCTTCGGTTACCTTCAGAAATAAAATGGGGATGTCTCTCTTTTAAAGAAAAAATGCCCCCCTTTATTTACGGCTCGTTGGAGGGCTGATCTCCTTGGGGAAATAGTGTGGCCGGGGCATCTCCCGCCGCAGGACCCTCTGGTGAAGATTTCTTCCCCCGCTTCGAGGCTTTGGTCTCCAAATCTTCAAAAGCGGTCCTCTTCTCCCCTAGGAGGGAGGGGTTCTCGATCCCCCCTTTCTTGATTGCCTCCTTCACGGAGGTAGTAGTTCCCTTGTTCCCCCCTTCGCCTTATTCAAAAGGCACAACCTCTAGCATCCTGGTTAATACAGGATCCGGCGTGGTCTCAGGGAGGGGGGCCGGACACCTGATCAGTTTTGCTTTTTCTATCCACTCCTGCTTAAAGGATAGCTCTTTTAAGGGCAAGTTTATGATAAATATGCGGATAGCATATCCGGGTACAGGACTACTTACTTGAGTATCCGGGCGATTGTAGCTTAGACATGCGTCCTTGGATAAGTCCGGACACATTGCTTGTGATCCGAAGAACAGTTGGTACATCTCCACGGGCGTAACGCCCATAAAATGTTGGAGAGCTCGTGGTCCCTCCGGATTAAACTCCCACAGGCGGAGGGGGCGACGTTCGCAGGGCAAGGTGCGACGAATCAGCATGACCTGCGCTACTACAACCAGATTGATCTCCCTCTCTTGGAGGTCTCGAATATGGCCCTGCAACAGAGGTACGTCCTTGGAAGGTCCCCAGACGAGCCCTTTATTGACCCATGAAGTCCGCCACAGTGGAGGACCCGAGCGGAAGGCAGGTGGCGCCGCCCATTTGGTGCCCCTGGGAGCGGCGATATAAAACAACTCATGTTGCCATAAATTAAGCTCCTCTTGAAAAGAGCCCTCGGGCCATGGAGCGTCAGCATTCTTGCTTATAACAGCCCCTCCGCACTCTGCCTGATGCCCTTGATCATCTTGGCTCCACTTTGAAGGTCTTGAGCCACAATCCAAGTGAGGGTAATGCGGAAGAAGGCTTCACATACGACAATGAGCAGCGAAGTGGAGGATGGACTCCGGATCCAAGTCATGGAATTCCAGCCCATAATAAAACATGAGCCCCCTCACAAAGGGGTCTGTCGGGAAGCCTAAACCCCGAAGGAAGTGAGACACGAATACCACTCTCTCACCAGGCTCGGGAGTGGGAATAACCTGCGCTTGGGCAGGCAGCCTATACGCAATTTCGCCGGTTAGACACCTGGCGTCTCTCAGTTTTAGCACATCTTCTTCCGTGACAGATGAAGACATCCACCGGCCGTGCAGGTCGGAGCCGGACATCGTTGAAGGTCCGAAGCACCTAAATCTGGAGCTTTGGGTGTTGGAACTCGAAGCGAGGGGCGGATTCGATTGAGATTGAAAGAAAAGAGCGGGCCTTGGTCTCGTTATAAAGAGGCTGAATACCCAGAGCCCTCCCCGTGACCGTTCGGGACTCGCCTTCAATGGAGGTGGCGTGCCAACGGGCACGACTGGGTTACCCACGCCCGTATTGATGAGGATCCCGGAATAAGGGGGCACGACCTCCGCTCTGATAAGACGTGCCAAGGAAACCGCCTCGCTAAACGCGCTGAGGTGGAATAGTAAAAACGATTCATATAAAGGCCTGGCCGTGGTGTGTGTCAGGACCCCGATTCCAAGTCACATTGATCTAGCCGGTAACACCTCATATCACTTTGCGGCCTCACGCACGGTATTCCCACGGGTGTCATCTTACCATGGCCTGGGACCGTTTGCGCCTTTTGGCCCACGTATATGATAGTGTCGCTAGCATCCATATGACAGAGAACCCAGGCCGACATGGCTAGTCGTGAACCCAAAGCGGCACTAACCCATGGGGACAGGCATATATGAATCAACTTCGAGCATGTCGGTCAGCAGCGTGTGAATCCGGGCTGTAGCACTGGGCTAACAGGACTCCGGGAACCCGGGCTGTAGCAGGCTAGGCAGGACTCGGATGTCATCTGCGTGACATTTCCCGAAGGACGGAACCACGAGAACGAAGTGAAACACATGCCGGCCAGTCAAGTGTCCTGAGCAGTAGTGCTGGGCTAGCAGGACTCCGGTGAACCGGGCTGTAGCGGACTACTATGGCTCAAGGAAGCACTAGACTACATTTCCCCATAAGAGAGGCTGCCAAGGATAAACAACTAGATTGTCGGATCCCACACATACCAAACATTACAAACATACACACAATATGCTCGATATGTGTAAATACAACATGGCATCACAACATAACTCTACGACTCAAGTATTTATTCATTAGGCTCCGAGGTTCGAGACATTACAAACATGGGTCTCATGACCCAACATACAGAGCATACAAGCAACAAACCCATGTGGAAGCTTAACATGTCTGAGTACAGACATCTCCAAATGGAAAAGGCTGAGAAGCCTGACTATCTACCAGATCCTGCCGAGGGCACAAGATCGTAGCTGAGGTAACAAGCTAAACATCGAAGTCCATGCGGAACTACCAGAGAGACTGACGTCTCTCTACAAAAACATAAAATAGGCAAACGTGAGTACAAATGTACCCAGCAAGACTTACATCAGAACTAACTACATATGCATCGGTATCAACAAAGGGGTGGTGGAGTTTAACTGCAGCAAGCCAGCTTTAACTCGGTGGCTATCCTGAACTACGACTGCAAGTAACTCTTTTGAGATGGCGCACACGAGTCCAGATATTCACCATATCAATACACCACTATGGATCCGCTCCCGTCTCCCTACGAGAACGCCATCCATAGCACTCACGCTTATCTTGTCCATTTTAGAGTATCCACTTTCACTTGTCTATGAACTGTACAGGCAACCCAGAAGTCCTTTACCGCGGACACGGCTATTCGAATAGATCATATTAACCCTACAGGGGTGTACTTCTTCACACACGCTCTCGCCACTTACCGCCATGTACACCTCGTGTATCTCGGCAACCTTCAAGCGGAAGCCTGGCGAGGGAGTCGGCCACGACCTGATTAACCACACAAGTCTCTAGTCCAGGTTTATTGCCTATTCGGGTTCCATCCGCAAGGAGATCCGGCCGGGGTGTCGCTCACGGCCCCAAACGATGTGAGCAGGGTTCCCAAGCCCACCTCGACGGGTGGTTCTACGCTTGGTACACCGTGCCACGGTGCCTAGTCTGTCCCAAGCCCACCTGAACCGGGTGCCACTTGGTAGACTACTAACACTACCTACAAACGCCAGAAACTAGTTGCAACTCCTGGACAGAGATCAAGTTGATTAATAAGTCGAGAGAGCTTGGAGCGCCCGGAGCCCAATGTGTGGTAGTAACTGTTCATGGATCACAAACACAGAACTCAGTTCCTGAGGACGGTTTCAATGAGACAACGCACCATGTACTCCTACATGGCCTCTCACCGCTACCTTTACCAAATCGTGTTCACACACTTAGCTCTCAACAGTAGGACATGTTCACACACCTCCAATTCATCCCCGATGAATCAGACCTGACCCAACTCTAAGCAGTAGCAGGCATGACAAACAAGCATGAATGAGTAGGCACATCAGGGCTCAAACAACTCCTACTCATGCTAGTGGGTTTCATCTATTTACTGTGGAATGACAGGTCATGCAGAGGATAAAGGAGTTCAGCTACCGCAACAAGTAACAGATGAATCGTTGTTGTCCTAATGCAGTAAAAGAGAGCAGGAGCGAGAGAGTGGGATTGTATCGGAATGAACAAGGGGTTTTTGCTTGCCTGGCACTTCTGAAGATAGTATAGCTCTTCATCGGTGTCATCGATCACATCGTCAAAACCACGTCTACCGAGAGGGGACAAATACCGGCAAACAAGAAAGAACATAATCAATGCAATGCAACATTATGATGCATGCATGTGACATGGCAATATGCTGTTGATTGGCCTAATGCAACTAGCAACAAGTTAAATGAAGTTGGTTTGAACCTAAGATTCAAATTTAAACTCCACATGTGGTTATTTAAATGCCATTCATTCCATTTGTCCTAAACAGTAGTCATAAATTGTTCTAACATGCATGAATCCAGTACAGATGGATAGATTTGATTTTTCTGATCATTTTTCATATATATAATTTATTTCATTTGGAGTTACGGTTGAATTACTATGATTTTTAGAAGTTTAAACTGTTTTCTAGAATTTCCTGGATTATAAAAACGCCAGAAAACATTTCATCGTCACAAGATGACGACAACTTCGCGTCGACAAGTCAACTGGGTTGACCCAGGTCAAACCTGATACGTGGGACCCACTGGTCAGTGACCCAGAGCTGCCTAGGTCACAGACAGGTAGGGTCGGGTCAACGCCCACATCAGCATAGTTAAAGATGACACGTGGGCCCACTGTAATTAGAATAATCTTAATCATACTTAGTTAGCCGGTTAGTTAGGCGGTGGGGCCCGATATGCATGTCCTGTGGTGTTACTAATCGCGCATTAACCCTAACTAATCGTGCCCACGTCGGCGTCGCGGATTAAGCGCCGGTGACCATATCCATGCGTAGGCTCGCCGGAGTTGCTCGGGCTCGCGCTACAGGCGGTCGTTTGCGACGCGGTTTGGCCCTACGGAGAGCTGGTGTTTGCGCGCATCTGGTGAGCGAACGGGAGGAGCTGGGGTGGCCGGAATCATGGCCGGCGATGAGGTTTGCGGCATCCGGAGTTCAGGTTAGCGCGGGCGAGGTGCTACGCTTGGCTGACGAGCGAGCTAAGCAGCGGGGCGGACTCCTGGGAGCTCCAGGAGCATGCTGGTGCCACTGGACCGAGCGGAGGTGCTCAGGAGTGAGGACCTCATCGGCCATGGCGGACGGCGGCGCTCGGGACTCGCGGGACGGTGGCTAGCGCGCAAATTAGAGCACTGGGGTGAGGGGAAAGACAGAGGAGCTCACTGGAAATCCAATGGAGGACTCGGAGGGCTCGGGGATGCGTTAGAGTGGGAGCACGGTCGCCGGCGATCTCGGTGACCCGAGAGGTTGAAGACAACGCCATGGTCGTGGAGGCGACGGTGGAGGAGCTTCCACGCAACACGGGGAGGCGAGAGGGGGTCGGGGAACGCGGTGGTTCACGGCGGCGCTTCCATGGCCGCGTCGGCCGTCGCGGGAGAGGGCGAGGGAGAGGAGGGGATGGATGCGAGAGAGAGGGAGGGGGCCCAGGGGGGTGCGTGGCGCCGTCCAGAGGAATCCAGGCGAGCAGGCAGAGAGGAGGTGGAGGCCTCGGGCGTGCAGGCGTCGACACGCCTCTGCCTATTGGCAGATGTTGAAGACAACCGCTCCAGCCAGTGGGCTGGGCCGTCCAGCTGGCCGCGCCAGGTAAGTGGCCCAGGTGACTCTCTCTCTCTCTGTTTATTTAATTTGTTCTGTTTTTCTATTTTTGCTATTATGTTTTGATTTAGTTCAAAGACCAAACCATTTCCAAAATTCATGGAAATAATTGTGTGAACTAAATGGGCTTTTCCAAAGCTATACAACAGTTTCCAGAATTATTGAACATATATTTATTATATAACAAATATAGATCCAATTCAAATATTTATTGGATTAATTCAAAGGCCCAAAATAATTGTCTCCAAGATTCTATAAATATTGGTTTGAATTTTATCCCTTGCCAATATTTCCAGAGATTAACAGGAACATTTTTCTTGGACTCATTTGATGAGATTTAAATGTTGGTTATTTTTAGAGGTCTTCTGAGGCTTTGAAAATTCCTCAATTCAATTTCATTTGAATTTAAACATGATGCTTACATGAAGGGCTAGCCTAGTGCATGCCAGAACTAGGGATGTGACAGTGTGATGTCACGCCGCGGAATACATCAGCAGATCTGTGCAAAGGTTATTCTCTATACGGTAGTATGTGGAACTTGTTTTGCAGAGCCGGACACTATCCTTGTGTTCAAAATCTTCTATGAAGTATTCGGAGGAGGAACCCGCCTTGCAATGCCGAAGACAAGATGCGCGCCGGACTCGTCGTCATTGAAGCCTGGTTCAGGGGCTATTGAGGGAGTCCTGGATTAGGGGGTGTCCGGATAGCCGAACTATCACCGTTGGCCGGACTCCTGGACTATGAACATACAAGATTGAAGACTTCGTCCCGTCTCCGGATGGGACTTTCCTTGGCGTGGAAGGCAAGCTTGGTGATACGGATATGTAGATCTCCTACCATTGTAACCGACTCTGTGTAACCCTAACCCTATTCGGTGCCTATATAAACCGGAGGGTTTTAGTCCGTAGGACGAACAACAATCATACCATAGGCTAGCTTCTAGGGTTTAGCCTCTCTGATCTCGTGGTAGATCCACTCTTATACTACCCATATCATCAATATTAATCAAGCAGGAGTAGAGTTTTACCTCCATCGAGAGGGCCCGAACCTGGGTAAAAACATCGTGTCCCTTGTCTCCTGTTACCATCCGCCTAGATGCACAGTTCGAGACCCCCCTACCCGAGATCCGCCGGTTTTGACATCGACAACTGTCTTTATCTTTCTGCCCATTCCTCATTTTGATCTCATTGTCATTTTGCAGATAAAATGGAGGAGGCTCTGAAGAAGAAGGACCATGACCTTGCCGAGGCGCAAAAAGCGGATTTGGACAAAACAAAGCTCGCGGAAGAAAAACTGGCTTCAGTCGGTAAACTTGAAGAGGAGAACGCCAATCTGAAAGCTGCTCTCGAGGCGGCCAACAAGGAGGTCAGCCGACTGAAGAATGACAAGATAGCTCTGAGACAAGGCTGGTGAACTGGCGGGGAAGAAGAACGATCTGGAGGCTTATCTGGGAGGGCTCGCCAAGAAGTTATTCCTCATGCTTGAAGGTAATCCCTTCTATCTGACTGACTTGTTATCGCTGACTCATCATAGAACCGTTGGCTTAAACTCGAGTTGTGTTTACAGAGTTCTGCCAGAACTTCGAGGAGGAGACCAGTCGAGTGGAGACAAGCCTGGACCCCATTAACTCTCCTGTGAAGGATGAAGCCGCTATGAACGTGCTTTGAATGGAGTCTCGTGTTGCTGGTGTGGTGGACTACCTCGCTCGACTGAAGGTTGCGGTGTCACGAATCGACACGACACTTTGGCCAGGCGAGACGCTTCAAAATGACCTTGAGTCTTTAATGACTCGACTGAATGACGTTCCAAGTCGAGTGCAGGAATGGAAAAAATCTTCTGCTAGGTGTGGTGCGAATGTTGCTCTGTCCCTGGTCCGTGTCCACTGCAAGGAGGCGCAAGAGGAAAAGCTGGCGTCCATCAAAGTTGCCAACACCAAGAAGTACGACTTCCAATCTTTCATGGAGACCTTCATTGCTGCTGCCACCCGGATTCCTGACGGAATCGACCTGGACTAGTCTGTCGCTCCTTCGAGTCCTCCACCTGAGGAGTAAAAAACTTCTATGCTTCGTCTTAAATTTGCCTCGGAATGCCGAGTGGTTTTGTAACCGATAAAATTTTATAGGCCTGACGCCTGAGCACTTCTGAATCCGTAGTATGTTATCTGAACTTGGCTTATCATTGAATATGCTTTCATCTGCCTTCGAGCGAACTTTATTCTTCACTCAGAATATACTTCAGTGCTTGAGACACAGCTCTGAGGTGGAAAATCAAGTCGACCTGCACTTCATCGTTCTTGCAGGTAGGGATGAAGCACAGATTGCAGTCGACCTGCGTCCTTGCGGATCGGGATGGAGTGCGCGTTGGACTTGTGGCGCAGATCTGAAGGAGAAGGTAGCAATCGACACCTCGTCGTCCTTGCGGATCGGAATGGACCGCACGTTGTACTTGTGGCGCAGCTCCGAAGGAGAAGGGTAGCAGTCGACCTGCACCTCGTCGTCCTTCTGGATCGGAATGTATTTCATACTTAGGCGAGTACTCGGACTCCAGCTAAGCCTCCGAGTGGGAGGATTGCTCTCCACTTGGTAGGATTTTTAAATACTTAGGCGAGTACTGGACTGCAGCTAAGCCTCTGAGTGGGAGGTTTGCTCTCCACTCGGTAGGATTTTTAAATACTTAGGCAAGTACTGGACTGCAGTTAAGCCTCCGAGTGGGAGGGTTGCTCTCCACTCGGTAGGATTTTCAGATACTTAGGCGAGTATTGGACTGCAGCTAAGCCCTCGAGTGGGAGGTTTGCTCGCCACTCGGTAGGATTTTTTGTGGCGTAGCTCCGAAGGAGAAGGCAGCAGTCCACTTGCACCTCGTCGTCCTTACAAAGCGCACATTGTATTAAATACTTAGGTGAGTACTGGACTGCAGCTAAGCCTCCGAGTGGGAGGCTGTCTCACCACTCGGTAGGACTTTAAACACTTAGGCGAGTACTTGGACTGCAGCTAAGCCCCCGAGTGGGAGGCTGGCTCACCACTCGGTAGGATTTTAAACACTTAGGTGAGTACTTGGACTGCAGCTAAGCCCCTGAGTGGGAGGCTGGCTCACCACTCGGTAGGATTTAAACACTTAGGCGAGTACTTGGACTGCAGCTAAGCCCCCGAGTGGGAGGCTGGCTCACCACTCGATAGGATTTAAACACTTAGGCGAGTACTTGGACTGCAGCTAAGCCCCCGAGTGGGAGGCTGGCTCACCACTCGGTAGGATTTTAAACACTTAGGCGAGTACTTGGACTACAGCTAAGCCCCCGAGTGGGAGGCTGGCTCACCACTCGGTAGGATTTTCAAGTACTTAGGTGAAACGCATTCGCAGCTAAGCCCCTGAGTGGGAGGCTGGCTCACCACTCGGTACGGATTTTTTTTTACAAACTTAGGCGAAACGGATTCGCAGCTAAGCCACCCACTGGGGGGGTTTCTCATGTAAACAAAAAGTAATAACAATCACTAGGAAAATTATAACATTCTTGTCTTCGATAAACAAACTACAGAGGTACTTTTATTACATCTCATCCGAGTGAGTACTTAAGTATAAAAGGGGCGGAGCAGCTCCGTATTCCAAGCTTGAGGCTCATCAATCTGGCGATCGACGTTGTAAAGATGGTATGCTCCATTGTGGAGAACTCTGGTGACGATGAAGGGACCTTCCCAAGTGGAAGCGAGCTTGTGTGGTTTCTGTTGATCCACTCGGAGGACCAAGTCTCCTTCTTGGAAGGCTCGACTCGTCACATTTCTGGCATGGAATCGACGCAAGTCTTGCTGATAGATAGTCGAGCGGATCAGGGCCATCTCTCTCTCCTCGTCTAGGAGGTCGACTGCATCCTGTCGGGCTTGTTCCGCTTCATTTTCAGAGTAGAGCTCGACCCGGGGCGCATTGTGAAGCAAGTCGCTCGGCAGAACTGCTTCAGCTTCATAGACCAGAAAGAATGGAGTTCGTCCGGTTGACCGATTAGGGGTAGTCCTCAATCCCCAAAGAGCCGACGGGAGTTCGTCGACCCATGCGCCGGCTGCGTGCTTGAGATCATGCATCACTCGGGGTTTTAGTCCTTTGAGAATTAGACCGTTTGCTCTTTCTGCTTGTCCATTCGACTGGGGTGAGCGACTGAAGCGTAGTCGACTCGTGTGCCTTGAGAGGCGCAAAAGGCTTTGAATTTGTCAGAATTGAAGTTCGAGCCGTTATCAGTGATGATGCTATGCGGAACCCCGTATCTGAATATCAACTCTCCGACGAAACTGATAGCAGTGCAAGCATCAAGATTCTTGATAGGCTTTGCTTCAATCCACTTAGTGAACTTGTCGACTGCCACAAGTACATGGGTGAAGCCACTCCTGCCAGTTCTCAGTGGTCCAACCATATCCAATCCCCAAACAGCGAAGGGCCAGACGAGTGGAATGGTCTTCAAGGCTGAGGCGGGTTTGTGTGACATATTGGAATAGAACTGACATCCTTCACACTTGTCGACCATTTCCTTCGCCATTTCATTTGCTCTTGGCCAGTAAAATCCCGCTCGGTATGCTTTAGCCACAATGGTCCGAGAGGATGCATGATGAACACAGGTCCCCGAGTGGATATCATCAAGAATTATCAGACCTTGTTCTGGTGTTATACATTTCTGGCTGACTCCAGTCGCGCTTTGTCTGTACAACTGTCCCTTGACCACAGTAAAGGCCTTGGATTGGCGGACGATCTGTCGAGCCTCTTCTTCGTTCTCCGGGAGATCTTTCCTTAGGATATACGCGATGTACGACACTGTCCAGTCAGGAGTGATGACCACAACTTCCATGATAAGGTCGACCACAGCTGGGACCTCAACTTCAGTCGGATCAGTGACACTGTTTGGCTGTGGGGCTTCTTCGGTGAAAGAATCCTATTGAACTGACGGTTAGTGGATGTGTTCCAAAAACACATTGCTGGGAATGGCTTCTCTCTTCGAACCTATTTTTGCTAAATCATCAGTTGCTTGATTTTTCAGTCGGGGTATATGGTGAAGCTCTAACCCCTCGAATTTCTTCTCCAGCTTTCTCACTGCATTGCAGTAACCGGTCATGGCTGGACTTCTGACATCCCACTCCTTCATCACTTGATTAACCACAAGATCTGAGTCGCCATAGACCATGAGGCGACGGACGCCGAGTGAAATGGCCATACGCAACCCATATAAAAGTGCTTCGTATTCTGCTTCATTGTTGGAGGAATCAAAGTGGATCTGGAGCACATATCTGAGCTTATCTCCTCGGGGGGAAACCAACACTACCCCAGCACCGAAACCATTCAGCATCTTAGAACCATCAAAGAACATGGTCCAGTGCTCCGAGTGAACTCGAGTCGGTAGTTGCTGTTCAATCTACTCGGCGATGAAATCTGCTACTGCTTGGGACTTGATGGCTTTCTTTGCCTCAAACTTGATATCAAGGGGAAGGAGTTCAATCGCCCATTTCGCCACTCAACCAGTTGCATCTCTGTTGTGCAGAATCTCTGACAATGGGGCGTCGCTAACGACTGTAATGGAATGGTTAGAGAAGTAATGAGCAACCTTCTTCGTGGTCATATAAATTCCATAAACACGCTTCTGATAATGAGGATATCTTTGCTTTAATGGGGTAAACACTTCAGAAAGATAATATACTGGGCGCTGAACTTTGAAGGCCTTTCCTTCTTCTTCCCGCTCGACCGTAAGTACTGTACTGACGACTTGTCTTGTGGCTGCAATGTAAAGCAGCAAAGGCTCTTTGCTGATTGGGGCAGCAAGCACCGGCTGGGTGGAGAGCAGAGCTTTTAGCTCTGCAAATGCTGCATCAGCTTCGGGGGTCCACTCAAACTTGTCTGACTTCTTCATCAGTCGGTAAAGAGGCAATGCCTTTTCATCGAGACGAGAAATGAATCGACTTAAAGCGGCCAAGCATCCAGTAAGCTTCTGGACATCGTGCACACGCACACGGCGTTTCATTCGGAGTATAGTACCAACTTTTTCTGGGTTGGCGTCGATTCCTTGTTCGGAAACGAGAAAACCGAGTAACTTTCCGCCAGGAACTCCGAATGTGCACTTTGATGGATTGAGCTTGATATCATACCTCCTAAGATTGGCAAATGTTTTAGCAAGGTCAGTCAACAGGTCGGAACCCTTCCGTGATTTGACCACAATATCATCCATGTATGCTTCCACATTCCGACTGATATGAGTGAGCAAACACTTCTGAATCATCCTCATGAACGTGGCTCCTACATTCTTGAGGCCGAATGGCATGGTGACATAGCAGAAGCACCCGAATGGAGTGATGACAGCTGTTTTGATCTCGTCAGGTCCATACAGACGGATCTGATGGTACACGGAATAGGCGTCTAAAAAAAGACAACCGCTCACATCCCGCAGTCGAGTCGACTATTTGGTCGATGCGGGGGAGAGGAAAATGATCTTTCGGGCAGGCCAGATTGATATGTTTGAAGTTGATGCACATGCGAAGTGACTTGTCCTTCTTGGGGACCATGATAACATTGGCGAGCCACTTAGAGTGGTAAATCTCTCGGATAAACTCTGCTGCTAAGAGCCGAGCCACCTCCTCGCCAATGGCCTTTCTCTTCTGGACGGCGGACTGTCGAAGATGTTCTTTGACAGGTTTAACTTTTGGGTCGACTCGTAGACGGTGCTCAGCCAGCCCCCTGGGAACACCTGGCATGTCAGAAGGCTTCCATGCGAAGATGTCCCAGTTCTCACGGAGGAACTGGATGAGCGCTTCTTCCTATTTGGAGTCGAGTGTTGTAGAGATATGAGTCGGAGCAGCATCGGGGTCGGTCAGGTGAATGTGAATCGGCTTTGTCTCACCGGACGACTAAAAGGCTGATTCTGCAGCGGGCTTCTTGGCTCGCAACAAATCACTCGGGTCTGCAGTTTTCTGGTATTCCTGCAGTTCTACCACTGCCATCTTAGCATCGGCGATCTTCGAGCCTTTCTGTAAACACTCTTCCGCTTTCTTCCGATTGCCAGTGATAGTGATCACACCTTTGGGGCCTGGCATCTTCAGCTTAAGGTACACATAACATGGTCGATCCATGAAACGTGCATACGCCGGCCTTCCAAGAATAGTGTGATGAGCACTCTGGAAATCCACGACCTCAAAGGTCAACTTTTATTTACAAAAATTCTTGGAATCACCAAAAACCACATCGAGAGCAATTTGGCCGAGTGACTCAGCCTTCTTTCCAGGAATGACTCCATGGAAGCTCATGTTGCTGGTACTGAGTCTGGACATCGGAATGCCCATCCCTTTCAATGTCTCTGCATACAGTATATTCAGGCCACTGCCACCATCCATCAAAACTTTAGTTAGTTGAGTGCCTTCGACGACTGGGTCGACCACCAAAGCTTGCCTCCCAGGGGTGGCTATGTGCGTCGGGTGATCAGACTGGTCGAATGTGATGGCGGTCTGAGACCATTTCAAATAACTGGGTGTCGCCGGAGCGACCATATTCACTTCTCGGTTGATAACTTTCAATCGACTTTTGCTTTCAACATCAGCAAATATCATTAGGGTGGAATTGACCTGGGGGTATCCACCATCACTATCTTCCTTGTCCTCCACTTTGTCCAACTCCTTTTCCTTATCCTTGGGCTGCTTCCCCTGGAACTGCTGGATCAAGAGCCGACACTGTCGAGTGGTATGCTTTGGGTAAATGAGTTTACCCTCTTCATCTTTCTTTGTGTGAATGTGACATGGCAAGTCCAATACGTCATTTCCATCTTGGTCTTTCCCTTGGGTTTCCCCTTAAACTTTCCTGGAGTCATGGCCAAGGCTTCTCCAGGAGCAGCTGGCTCGGCTTTCCGCTTCTGCTTCCGACTGGAGTTCCCTCCCCCGGTTTCATGAGCGGCTGACTTGTACTTGCCACTCCGGAGCCGATCCTCTTCTTCACCATTGGCATATTTGGTGGCAATCTCCATCATTCGACTCAGGGTCATGTCTCCGGTCCGACCGAATTTGAAACTTAGCTCTCTGTTCTTAACACCTTCCTTGAAGGCACGGACTGCCTGGTGATCAGATACATTCTCTACCGTGTGATGCAACGTGATCCATCTCTGGATGTAATCCCTCAGAGTTTCATTCGATTTTTGCACGCAAGATTGAAACTCTGTCAACCCTGATGGTCGCTTGTAAGTTCCTTCAATTGTTCTGACAAACACTCGGGAAACATCTTCCCAAGTGTAAATGTTGCTGGGTGCCAACTGGTTCAGCCACGCTCTGGCCGAGCCCTCCAACATAAGAGGCAGGTGCTTCATGGCCACTTCATCATTACCGCCGCCAATCTGAACAGCCACTCGGTAGTCCTCAAGCCAAGTATCGGGTTTGGACTCACCAGTGAACTTACTGACTCCAGTCGCCAACCTGAAGTTGGGAGGAATCACTGCGGCCCTGATGGCTCTGCTGAAGCACTCTGGTCCTGAGACGTGCACTCTGCTGCTGGTGGGGGCATCTCTGTCATGACCTCCTCGGTGAGCTCTGTTCCTGTCGACCGAACCCTGAACAAGAATGGATCTCGCATCAAAGCCTGGTTCTCTAGGGTCGAATGGAATCCTTCGCCCAGCACTGTGAGGGCGTCTGTCATCCTGCTGTCGAGGCGCGTACGATCCACCCCTTGGGGGAGGGGTGGGCACTCGACGTCGATCATCACGATCGAATCGGTGATCATACTACTCACGGTCCTTGTACTGATCATCCCGCCGGCTTCCATGTTCCTCACGCCTCGGGGGCGACCTTGGACTATGGGCCGACTGGACTATATTCGCAGCGACGGATCTGCTGTGAATCCTATTCCGCGACTGCGATACAACTGAATTTTGATCTCCTGCTGCCCGGAGTAAATCTCTGATCTTTAGCAAACCCCTACCACCCTCTGACTGGGAAGGCTGAATAGACTCTGCTATACGGGTTGCAGCTGCTATATTCTGAATCGGAGTTCGATATACCTGAGTCGGTGGTGGAAAGAGTTGACATCGACTGGACGACGGGACCCGTTGTCGCGCTCGTTCATCAAGTACTCGCTGGAGATTCTCGGTCGAAAAGGCTCAACCAAGTTGGCTGCTGCGTCTTCTAAGGCACGGGCCTCGGGGGTTTCTCTAACGATAGGAGTGTGAAGTGCATCCATGTTCCGGCGGCGAAGTTCCTCCCTCTGCAGCGAAGTGAGTGGCTCGGGCAAGTACTCTTCATGGGCTTGCGACGGATCGCCCTTGCCGTCGCCACCGTCGGCGCGGGGAAAGCCGGGCGGACTGCGTGGCCCATCGACCATCAGGACTTCCGCCGCTGGATCACTGCTGTCGCACTCTGATGCAGTCTCTGTGGAGCCAGTCGAACAGGCCGTAGAGAGATTCGTCAGGCTCGATTGTCGCGACTTGATGAGTGGCCGACTGGCGGGCCACCGCATGCCTCACCCACAGCTGAAGCGTCGACCGACCAGAGCGCTTGCGCCGGCGGGAGACTGGGAGGGAGGACGGCACAGGAGCCGACCAATACTGGGTCGACGGTTGCCGCAGGAGGACGCCGCAGACGCACGCGCGAAAGTGTGTTGCCCCGCGGACGGGGAGCACGTCGACGTCGAGTGGAGCCTCCTGAAGCCAAGCGGAGTCGTCAGCGATGAACGTGAGCGCGCCGAGACTGATCTCGCGGCCCTCAACCAAAAATCCACCTGAAACGATGATGAAGGGGATCGGAAAAATTGCAACTTCTCCAACAAGTCGCTAAGACACCTGCCCCACGGTGGGCGCCAACTGTTGCGGTTCTAAGTCTGACAGTAGAATAGGGGGGTAGGAATGGAGAGGCAAGATCCTAGCTATGGAGTAGTAGTATACGCAAGATGTTTACGAGTTCAGGCCCTTCTCAGTGGAAGTAACGGCCCTACGTCTCGGAGCCCGGAGGCGGTCGACTGTATTATGTGCGTATGAGTGACAGGGGTGCGAACCCTTTACACTGAGGAGGGGGGTGGCTTATATAGAGTTCGCCCGACCCCTCCATCCCTCAGTTATGCAGGGTTTAAATTACATTAAGATCGGGGGTTACTGGTAACGCCCCATATAAAGTGCCATGATGACCATAAAAGCTACTTAATGACCGACCATTTGTGTGCAGACTGACTTTAGATCTTCTGGTGGTCGATTGGTTGGCTTCATAGTCGAGTGTCTTCAAGTCCGTCGTGTGGAATACTTCTAGGTCGACTGACAGGTGGTTTCTTCTAGAGATGTCCTTGGGGAGGGTGTCTTGGACAGGTCCATGACCCTACCCTAGGTACACGACTTCATCAGGCCCCTCTCTCTTTAGCTCGATTTTCATCAACCAAGCATCATCTTCTACTTTGTTGGAGGAGGGACAAGACATGATGCCTGGCTTAAATATCTGACATGATGCCTGGCTTAACATATCTGACATGATGCCTGGCTTAACCCGTTTTGTTGTGATTTACTGTTTCACGGTCATTTAGCTCTCTAAACAAATTGGTAAATGACTGAAAAATAGCAAATGATGTCAGAACGTGTTGGAAATTGATGACGTCGCTTCGAATGCTGCATAATGCCGGCTCAAAAAAAGTCTGGAGTTCAAATAAGATAAAAAAATGAAGTGCCCGTGTAACAGATGAGTTCTCGTCCGAAACCCTGATACTCTGAGAGAGATTGTCCAGTTTGTACACGAAGTGCGTCCAGTTTTGAAGTCAGTGGAGAGAGTGAGGGCGTAAACATGTAAAAATATACATAAAAAGTACATTGATTATCAATGATCTTTTTGTGTACAATCTGAATTGTCAATATGAGTCCTCAGCGGTTTAGAAACCGGTGAAGACTCATATTGAGTCCACATATTATACACATAGAGTTCAATGAAGACCAAATGCTTGTAATAGTTTGAGAAGTAACATATTTAAGGTGGTAAAAATCTTGCTTGGGGAGCGAGGTGGGACTAAAAATAGCCTGCCACAACCTCTTTACTACCGGTTCGTGCCACGAACCGGTACTAAAGGTGATGCACATCTTTAGTACCGGTTCGTGGCATGAACAGGTACTATAGATTAGCAATGAACCAGTATTAAAGCTCTCCTCCCGCCTAGCCATTTGAACCGGCACTAATGGACACATTAGTGCCGGCTCAAATGCAAACCGGGACTAATGTGTCTCAGATTTGACCCTTTCTCTAGTAGTGACGATTATATTCCAAATACGTAGCATACTTAAGCTCACAGATATTTGGATATATACGCGTGCGAGCTCGCCGAAGGACATACGAGTATAAATACATACACCGACGTACACTACTAGAAAAGGGGGCAATGGTCCAGGCCGGGTCAGCCCATTAGTCCCGGTTCAATCCAGAACCGGGACCCAAGGGGGCATTGGACCCGGTTCGTGAGCACCGGGGGCCGGCCGGGCCACGTGGGCCATTGGTCCCGGTTCGTCTGGACCTTTTGGTCCCGGTTGGTGGTACGAACCGGGACCAATGGGCCTCGCTCCTGGCCCACCACCATTGGTCCCGGTTGGTGGCTCGAATCGGGACCAAAGGCTGCCCTTTAGTCCCGGCTCATGCCACTAACCGGGACCAATGAGGTGCCTATATATATACCCCTCGCCCGTGGGCAGAGCACTTCACTGCTCCGTTTTTCTGCCTGGCCGTTGGAGAGCTTTGTGGTGCTCTAGCTCACCTCCTATGCACACGAGGTGTTCGATGGAATGCCCGAGCCACACTACTTAACTTTCTCCTCTCCAAGCTCGACCTCCAAACTCCATTTTCCTCAATATTTGTCTAGGTTTAGCGGTCTGTCACGTCCCGTCTCCGTCTTCACCGCCGTCGATCGCCCGCGCCGATCTCATCGTCGGCACCACCGTGGTGAGCCTCTTGTTCTTATCTTCTTTCTGAAAGGAAAAATATTCTTACTTGTATGTTTAGATAGATACGTGTATTATTTTCTTACTTTTATTATTGCATCTTATATAGTGTGATGGTTTTGGTATCCGCCCCCGTCGGCCCTCGTCCTGTCTATGATTCGGATGTGGTATATGTTATCTTTTCATAACTATTGGTTCATTTATTGTTTATGAAAATTATGCCGACCAACGTGACATAGATTTTATTTATCTAGGAGGTTGTTGAACCGGAAGTTCCAACCGACCCTATTGTCGACAGGTTAAATTTAGTTGAAGAAGAAAACAATTTCTTGAAGGAAAAAATAAGAAAATTGAGGAGGAGAAGATGATATTGGAGTTGCATGTTGCAGATGTCGTCGATGATCACAAGATCAAGATGGATGCAATGCGCTTGAAGATTAGAAAGATTAGAAAATATGCCATTCATACCGAGGCTTGGTATCATTATGCCGTTGGATCAGTTGTTACCTTGGTTGCGATTATGATTGCATTTGTTTTCGCATTGAAATGTTTTACATAGTTTCAATGTATGGTTTAATTAATGTAGATGCTCTGCAGAGCTTTATGTTGTTAGATGAGAACTATGTATGTACTTTGGTTTTAATTCAAATTTTAATTATTCAAATTTGAAAACTAATGGCACTAACAGAAAGTTTATAATTTTTCTAAAATTAATGGCACTAACAGAAAGTTTATAATTTTGCTGACCTAAAAGAAAAAAAGAATTAAAAATAAAGCAAAAACAAAAGAAAATAAATAATGCAGAAAACAAAACAAAAAACTAGAAACAAAATAAAAATATCAACAATAAGTATTTTGTTGTAAGTAGAAACAAAATAAAATAAATAAAGCAACAAATAAAACAAAAAAACAAAAAAAGTGTTTTCAAATTTGAAAACTAATGGCACTAACAGAAAGTTTATAATTTTTCTAAAACTAATGGCACTAACAGAAAGTTTATAATTTTGCTCACCTAAAAGCAAAAATAACTAAAAATAAAGCAAAAACAAAAGAAAATAGATAATGCAGAAAACAAAACAAAAAACTGGAAACAAAATAAAAATAGTAACAATAAGTATTTTGTTGTCAGTAGAAACAAAATAAAATAAATAAAGCAACAAAGAAAACAAAAAAACAAAAAAGTGTTTTCAAATTTGAAAACTAATGGCACAAACAAAAAGTTTATAATTTTTCTACAACTAAAAGCAAAAAGAATTAAAAAGTAAAGCAAAAAACAAAAGAAAATAAATGATGCAAAAAACAAAACAAAAAAACTGGAAAATAAATAAAAAAAATGCCACCTATTGGGCCACCACGGCCTGAATACGACAAGAAACCCAACCTGGGCCAGGATTCAGGCACGCAGAAGGCCTAATAGGCCCACAGCCAGCACAGTGTGAGATTAGGCTCGTAAGCCTGCATTTGAGAGGAGCTCGAGAGGGTAGCCACCGTGGGGCTTATAAACCACTCCGAGCCCCTCTCAACTAGCGAGGTGGGACTAAACTTTTGGCCGCCGGCAGCACAAGGCATTTGGTCCCGGTTGGTGGCACCAACCGGGACTAAAGGAGGGCATTGGTCCCGGTTCGTGGCACCAACTGGTACCAATGCCCTCCTTTAGTCCCTGTTGGTGCCACCAACCGGGACCAAAGGCCGCCGCTTCCCGCCCTTTGGGCTGCCGAAAATTGGCCTTTGGTTCCGGTTGGTGGCGCCAACCGGGACTAAAGGGTGCATTAGTCTCGATTGGTGCTATGAACCGGGACCAAAGGCCTGGGTATATAACTAGCACTTAGGAAAATTTGACGAAATCATCGCCAGTTGCCCCCCGGCCCGCCCGGCGACGCCGAGCTCATCGACGCAGCCAGGCTGCCCAGATCAATGCCTTCCGCTGCCCAGCGCCGCCCGCCGCCCTGCCGTCGCCCCGCCCGGCAGCCGTCGCCGTCGCCCATGCGTCGCCGTCGCCGTCGCCGACGTCGTGCCGAGCCAGCGCCCTGCCCTCGCCCGAGGGCGCCTTCACCGTTGCCGTCCCGAGCCTTCCTCGTCCCTAACGCCCCCGCCCCACGCGCCACGGCCTCTCGCCTCAGCCGGCCCGCCCTTGTCGCCCCGACACTGTCGCCGCCCGCGTCGCCCACGCCATCGCCGCCCAGACGCCGTCCCCTGCCCGCGTGCCACCGCCTCTGCCGCAGGCCGGCCCTGACCTCGCCGTCGCCGCCGCCGCCCATAGTGAGCCCCAGCGCCTGCCCTGCCCCTGCCGCCACCGCCGCCCATAGCTAGTGATGCTTTTTGCATATATGTTGATGATGTATGTATGTATGTTTTACTTTCCTGCATATATATATATATATATATATATATATATATATATATATATATATATGCTTTTTTGCTAGCTAGGAAAGTATGTATACTTTTTTGTATATATGTATGTATGTATGCTTTTTTGTATGTATATATGTTGATGAAATATGAACAATGCATTAGGCAAAACCTTTACTTTTTGAAATTTTCTATTTGAACATTTAAAAAACAAGCAATACTAAAAGAATGAGAGGAAAAGGAAAATAAGAAGAGGAAGAAAGGAGGAGAAGAGGAGAAATAAATAAGAAGAGAAAAAGAAGAAAAAGAAGAGGAGATGAAGAAAGGAATAGACAAGAAGAACAAAAAAATATTTTATTTTTTCTTCTTCTCCTCTATTCCTTTCTTCTTCTCCTCTTTTTTTTTCTTTTTTTTTTCTTCGATCTTCTCCTATATTCCTTTTTTCTTCTCCTCTTTTTATTTCTTCTTCGTTTTCTTATGTTTTATCAGGTCTGCCGTCGTCCATATACCCCTCCCGATAACTTCAACACGTGTGGGGGGTCGATATACCCCCTCCCTGATAATATTATTTTCATGTACGTATGTCGTGTCGATATAAACTCCCGATAACTTCAACACGTGGGGGGGGGGTCGATATACCCCCTCCCAATAACTTCAACACGAGGGGGGGCGATATACCCCTCCCGATAACTTCAACACGTGGGGGGGCGATATACCCCCTCCCGATAACTTCAACACGTGGGGGGTCGATATACCCCCTCTCGATAACTTCAACACGTGGGGGGTCGATATACCCCCTCCCCGATAATATTATTTTCCCATGTACGTATGTCGTCATTGTCGATATAAACCCCTCTCGATAACTTCAACACGTGGGGGGGGGGGTCGATATACCCCCTCCACGATAACATTATTTACTAACTAATATGATTCCTCACTGTGATTAGCTAGCTAGTTCTACGTTTGCCACTATCTAATATATCCATCTGTCATTTTTGAATAATAATTGCCATGTTGTAAAAATTTTGTAGAAACTATGGACACCCCCTGCGACGAAGCACAAGAAGCGTTGTTGGGGGACATAATCGCACAAGGAAGTGATGCCGTCTTCTCGTTTCTGAACGACACCAATGGTCTAGAAGGACAGGGTGAAGAAGCAGGCTATGATTATGATGGCTCCGGTGACCCAATGACGGTGCAAGAAGGAGACCGTGAGGACGGTTCCGGTGACCCAATGACAGTGCAAGAAGGAGACCGTGATGACGGCTCCGATGACCGAACCGAGTCCGGCCAGGTATATATATTTGTTAAGCCTGTGCTGACTAGCTAATTGATGCATTCATTGTTTTGGTATATGTACACATATTAATTAACTCTCGTCTTTCTTCTTTTTTTCTAGCCCTCCGGATCGAGCACAACTTCGGTAAGGAGACGAGGCCCGATTGAGATCACAGCAATCGCGCGCGACGGCGAACCGATTGAACCCATCCAGACAAAGAACGCATTTGCTAATCAGTGCGGGGTTCTTGTTAGGGACAGGATCCCGATTAGCATCCACCAATGGTATAAGCCTAAGAACGAAGACCCTGAGGTGTCTTATGTCAATGATATGCAGAAAGATGATCTTTGGACTGAGCTGAAGGCAAATTTCACCCTACCGCCAGAGGAGGATCCAGAGAAGCCAGTTATAGAGCAATTAATCAAGTCTTTTGCTCTTAAGAAGATGGCAAGCCTATTCAGGAGGTGGAGGAAAGATCTGAAAAAGTTTGTCGACAAAGAAGAGACACCAGAATTCATCGGCAAATATGAGAAGATCAGAGATCACTGGCCCGCATTTGTGGCCCACAAGACATCAGAAAAGAGTAAGAAGATGTCGGCGACAAACAAGCAAAATGCTGCGAAGAAGAAGTTTCACCATCGCACGGGGTCAGGTGGCTACCTCAAAGCTCGGCCTAAGTGGGCCAAGGCTGAGAATGATCTGCTTGATAAAGAGATCGAACCAGAGACAATGAACTGGCCAGACCGTTGCCGGACATGGTTCTTCGGGGCTGACGGAACCTTGGACCCTGTATCAGGGAAGTGTCGTTGGACGGATGAGCAACTGAAAATACCAGTCAAGAGGCTTCGGCAATATATCAATGCAGCGCAGCAAGGGACGTTCGTTCCATACAGGGAGAACGATGAGCTCACAATGGCCCTCGGGAATCCTGAGCACCCTGGACGGACACGAGGCACGCCAGGCTCCATTCCGTAGAAGGTTGGTTTTCCGGACGGAGTGGGTTACAAAACCCAGGAGAGGAGGAAGAAAGTGGAGCATAGCCAATTGCAGGCGCTCCACGCAAGGGTACAAGGGCTTGAGGAACGAGAAGCAGATCGCAGCAAATGACCTGCCGAAGCTTCCCCCGAAGCTACCCTGCCATCTCAGCGGAGAAGCAGCGTGGCTTCCACCGAGTTGCTTCAGCCGGAGCATGTCTTGACGGCTCCTACTAGCTACCCCGTGGATTTTATCACGGAGTCTCAAAATTGCCACCTTATGGCGCAATGGCAGAACTTAAAAGTCAAGGCGGCTGTCGGCCAAATTCGACCTTCTGAACCCGACGCAACTTTTCACTGTCGTCCGATTCCAGAAGGATATGCTAGGGTGACGGTGGACGAAATAACAGAGGGATTTGAGGACCTCCATCTTGACCACCCTACCGGTGAAGGGGAGACTCGGCTGGGTTATGCTCTGAAGACTCCATGCCTATGGAGGAAGGAGTTCATCAAGCTTCCGAACTGGACGCCTCCTCCTCCTCCTCCGGCGCGTCAGGGCACTCCGCGTCCTCCACCGCCTCCTCCTCCGGCGAGTGACGAATAGGGCAGTCGGCCTCCTTCTTTGGCATGTGGCGGCACTCCGCCTCCTTCTCCGCCTGCGCCGGCGCGCCCAAGCAGCCAGCAGCATCCTCCTTCTCCGCCTCGCCAGCAAGGGCGGAAGAGACCCGCCGCCGCCCCGGCTTCTCCGGCGCTTCCTAGTCCTTCTCCTCCGCCTCGTAAGCAAGCACGAAAGAAGACAGCCACAGCTGCTTCGTCTGCTCCGGCGTCTAGCAGTACAGCCAGAGGCGGGAGGCAATACAGATACGGTCCACCTCTCAAGCCTCTAGAGAAGTTACCGTACAGGATGACCGTGGAGGAAAACAAGAAGATCGTGCGGACCGAAGTGAAGGACTTCTTTGAAGGGTTGAAAGCGCAGAGACATCCACCTCCGGAGGAGAAGATAGATCCGGTGAAAGTGAAGCGTACTCTGGCTGCCCTGAGGAAACCACCAAATTCTCCGCTGAAAGGAAACTATGAGCGCATCCTTGAAAAGTCATTTGTCCAAGCGAAGCGGTCTGGAAGTACTGTCACTGATCAAAGGTTAGCAGAACGACGAGCTGGGAAAAAAATTGCCCAGCTCGGCGAACAAGCGAACTAATCGCTCCCCCCGCTCCATGTGTCCGAAGATAGCGTAGCTAATGATCCGGGCGGGATGGTGCCGGGTTATAACAATCCTGCAGATTACCTGCCCGACGATGTACATTATGATTTCTTGGAGGCGGACCAACACAGATACGTGTACGTGAAGCCTCTCGTCAAAGATGAAAGATCTATAACAACGATGGTGTTCAGATTCCATAATTGGTACATGAAAACCTGCAGAGAGTCTGAGGGGAGGAATATTTTGACGCTGAGTGTTAGAGAGGAGCATGACCTCGTTGGAATTGAACAGTTGAATGTTCCATTTGAGGAGTTCTTCGCGTTTTTCAATCTAAAGGCCCTCGATAAATTAATGGTCACTTGCTACTGCCTGTAAGTAGTACTTCTTCTGTCATTAATTAAGTCTCTATATATAGGTCAGCTCTTTCATTGCATGTATTTTTAATTATCCCCACTATATTAATTATGCAGATTGAAGATCGCCGAATTGAAGAAAAGACAAGTCGGTGATATTGGGTTCATTAACACAAATCTCATAGATGTATATATGGTTAAATCTCATGCCAAAGATACCGAGGCCAAGCTGCTACAAACGTTTCTATTAAATCAAAACAAAGCTATAATACTCTTCCCTTACGAAGTCAAGTGAGTGTTACTGTCTTGTGCATCCCTTATTAGTCGAGGTTGTAGTAATGTAATTGATGAGTTATGCATGTTTGCGCAGGTTCCACTATATTCTGCTAGAGATTAAGCTTGAGCAAGGACAGTAACCGTCTTAGACTCGAGACGAAAAGATCCCACGGAGTATGCGGACTTGACTGAAATTCTAGAGAAGTAAGTTAAAACGATCATTATTGCACCATATCGGCAACTTTGTTCATTTCGTGATATCAAGTAATTGTTTTCTTTGTCTGGCAGGGTTTGGGAAAAATTCACCTCAAAATTTCCGGGACTGCCGAAGAAGCTGCAATTTAGATACTCGAAAGTAAGTACTATAGTAGCATGTTCCACGCATCTCCTGGTGATTAAAGTGCTAGTTTCATCAATACCATTTAGCATGTTTGCTAATTATCAGTTGGATTGACCACTATTCCTTGTAAAGTGGTTGTAGCAGGAACAAGGGAATGATTACTGTGGATACTACATTTGCGAGTCCATCCGCCACACGACCTGTGAGCGGGGCTACTCTGACAAACAATATGAAGTGCGTAAATAATAATATTCACTATTTTATTTTATTATCATCATTTGTGTTCAGTTTCATTTATTCATATATATGTATTGACCCCCTTCTTCAAATTAGATGTTTCGGATGCGGGATGAACTACTACCACCAGATCGTATGCGAGCAATTCAAGAGGAATTAGGGGCATTCTTTCTTGACCACGTGATCGCTAAAGACGGAGAATACCATGTGGACCCTTAGTTTGTTTGGAATTAGGAGATTATATTGTAAGAGATTATTATATTGTATATATGTACCCAGTAGCGTCGGATAGATATACGAGAACTTGTTGTTCGATCAATCTCTCAGAGAAGGAGAGGTGGTCGATATCACTTCTCTCTGTATGCATATGTTCATGACGATCTTCTGTTTCCTTCATTTGCTTACTAGCTAGCTAGAGTGTCTAGTCCTCTGTATACGTATGTATATAGTGTGTAGCATCGACCAAGCACGGAGATAAGAGAGGACAATTCTCTCTATTAATTAGCTAGCTAACACAAACACCTAAATTAACCCCCAAAAACCCCCAAACCCCCCTCCCCCCTTCAAAACAAAAAACAAAAACACCATCCACTGAAATTCTGACGCGTGGAAGCTTTTTGGTCCCGGTTTATGTCACCAACCGGGACCAAAGGCCCCCCTGCTTGGGCTGCCCGCAGCGGCCACGTGGATGCCCATCTGTCCCGGTTCGTTTAAGAACCGGGACTAAAGGTGGGAGGCATTAGTAACGACCTTTTAATCCCGGTTCAAGAATCGGGACTAAAGGGCCTTACGAACCGGGACAAATGCCCTGTTTTCTACTAGTGGTACCTTCATGCATGTACATGAACATCTTTTTTTTTTGCATCGAATGTACATGAACATCTAAATTGCAAGAGCTTGAATGTCACGTACATGACCACCAGGTGCATGACTCTCCCTTTGCCTTCTTTTCTTTTTCTTACATGTATTCGGGCACATATACGCGCGAGCTTGCCGGCCGCAGATACCGAATACATACATGCAGTGTATATGTACGAACTCCACGCAGAAGTGTTGCCGCATGCGTGTGTATTGAATGTATTAAATGTACGTATGCATGTAACGATGCTGGGCCAATTAACTAGCCGGCCATTAGCCCATTAACCATTACTTTCGGCCAAGAGTACTTCACACGTATGAGCACATGCAATATAGGTGCGTACATAATATAGGCACTTCTTGCTCCATGTGTACAGCTAAATATCATGGGTTCAAGTCACCATTTAGACAACTTTTATTTTTGCATTATCCTCCATCCTTATTTTCATATTCTTTGTAGTGCAAAAAATCTCATAGAACAGGGACTTATTTGGAAAGAATTAAACGCAACTCTGAAGATTGGGGTTCCGACGATGGTAAGGAGTCAGGTATAACACCTAAGTTTGATTGTGTTAAATCTTTTATGGATACCGATGCTTTTCGTGGATTTAGCACTAAGTATGGACTTGACTCTGAGATAGTAGCTGCTTTTTATGAATCTTTTGCTACTCACGTTGATCTTCTTAGGAGAAGTGGTTTAAATATAATCCTCCCATTGAACTAAAAGTAGTTGCACCTATTAGAGTTGAAGAAAAGACTGTCACTTATAGTGATCCTATTGTTCCTACTACTTATGTTGAGAAACCTCATTTTCCTGTTAGGATAAAGGATCATGCTAAAACTTCGACTGTTGTTCGTAAGAGTAATACTAGGACTTATACACCTCCTGAGCAAATTAAAGTTGAACCTAGTATTGCTATGGTTAAAGATCTCTTGGATGATAATTTAGATGGGCATGTTATTTATTTCTGTGGTGAGACTGCTAATATAGCTAGACCAGATGCTAAGATGCATAGACCTATTGTAGGCATGCCTGTTATTTCTGTTAAAATAGGAGATCATTGTTATCATGGCTTATGTGATATGGGTGCTAGCGCTAGTGCAATACCCTATGACTTATATAAAGAAATTATGCATGATATTGCACCCGCTGAATTGGAAGGTATTGATGTTACTATCAAGCTTGCCAATAGAGATACTATTTCACAAGTTGGGATTGTTAGAGATGTTGAAGTCTTGTGTGAGAAGGTTAAATATCCTGTTGTTTTTCTTGTTCTTAGTTCCCCACAAGATGACTTTTGTCCCATTATTTTTGGTAGACCCTTCTTGAATACTGCTAATGCTAGGATTGATTGTGAAAAGGATACTGTTACAATTGGCTTAGGGGATATGTCTCATGAGTTTAATTTTGCTAAGTTCCGTAGACAACCCTGTGATAAAGAATCACCTAGTAAGGATGAGATTATTGGTCTTGCTTCTATTGCCGTGCCTCCTACTGATCCGTTAGAACAATATTTGCTAGACCATGAAAATGATATGTTAATGAATGAAAGAAGGAAAATAGATGAAGTGTTCCTTCAACAGGGTCCTATTCTGATACACAACTTGCCTATTGAAATCCTAGGGGATCCCCCTCCACCCAAGGGTGATCCCGTGTTTGAGCTCAAACCATTACCTGATAACCTTAAGTATGCTTATCTTGATGAAAAGAAAATATATCCTGTTATTATTAGTGCTAACCTTTCAGAGCAAGAAGAAGAAAAATTATTGAAAACTCTGAAGAAGCACCATGCTGCTATTGGATATACTCTGGATGATCTTAAGGGCTTTAGTCCCACTCTATGCCAACACAAAATTAAAGTGGAGGAAGATGCCAAACCAGTTAGAGATCCTCAACGACGATTAAATCCTAAGATGAAAGAAGTGGTAAGAAAGGAGATACTAAAGCTCCTGGAGGCAGGTATAATTTATCCCGTTGCTGATAGTGAATGGGTAAGTCCTGTCCATTGTGTTCCTAAGAAGGGAGGTATTACTGTCATTCCTAACGATAAAGATGAATTGATCCTGCAAAGAATTATCACAGGTTATAGGATGGTAATTGATTTCCGTAAATTAAAAAAGTCTACTAAGAAAGATCATTACCCTTTACCTTTTATTGATCAAATGCTAGAAAGAATATCCAAACACACACATTTTTGCTTTCTAGATGGTTATTCTGGTTTCTCTCAAATACCTGTGTCAGTGAAGGATCAAGCAAAAACTACTTTTACTTGCCCTTTCGGTACTTTTTCTTATAGACGTATGCCTTTTGGTTTATGTAATGCACTTGCTACCTTTCAAAGATGTATGATGGCTATATTCTCTGACTTTTGTGAAAATATTTGTGAGGTATTCATGGATGATTTCTCCGTTTATGGATCCTCTTTTGATGATTGCTTGAGAAACCTTGATCGAGTTTTGCAGAGATGTGAAGACACTAGTCTCTTATTGAATTGGGAAAAGTGCCACTTTATGGTTAATGAAGGCACTGTCTTGGGGCATAAGATTTCCGAGAGAGGTATTGAAGTTGATAAAGCTAAAGTTGATGCTATTGAAAAGATGCCTTGTCCCAAGGACATACAAGGTATAAGAAGTTTCCTTGGTCATGCCAGTTTTTATATGAGGTTCATTAAGGACTTTTCTAAAATCTCTAGGCCTCTGACTAATTTATTGCAAAAAGATATTTCTTTTGTCTTTGATGATGATTGTGTAGAAGCATTTGAAATACTTAATTAAGCTTTGATCACTGCACCTATTGTTCAGCCACCTGATTGGAATTTACCTTTTGAAATTATGTGTGATGCTAGTGATTATGGTGTAGGTATTGTTCTAGGGCAAAGAGTTGATAAGAAATTGAATGTTATCCAGTATGCTAGTAAGACTCTTGATACTGCCCAGAGAAATTATGCTACTACTGAAAAAGAGTTCTTAGCAGTTGTATTTGCATGTGATAAGTTCAGACCTTATATTGTTGATTCTAAAGTTACTATTCACACTGATCATGCTGCTATTAAATATCTTATGGAAAAGAAAGATGCTAAGCCTAGACTCATTAGATGGGTTCTCTCGCTCCAAGAATTTGATTTGCATATTATTGATAGAAAGGGAGCTAAGAACCCCGTTGCAGACAACTTGTCTAGGCTAGAGAATGTTCTTGATGACCCACTACCTATTGATGATAGCTTTCCTGATGAACAATTAGCGGTCATTAATGCTTCTCGTACTGCTCCTTGGTATGCTGATTATGCTAATTACATTGTTACTAAATTTATACCACCTAGTTTCACATACCAGCAAAAGAAAAAGTTCTTTTATGACTTAAGACATTACTTCTGTGATGACCCACACCTTTATAAAGAAGGAGCAGATGGTGTTATTAGACGTTGTGTACCTGAGCATGGACAGGAACAAATCCTACGCAAGTGTCACTCTGAACCATATGGAGGACACAACGCTGGAGATAGAACTACACATAAGGTATTGCAATCCGGTTTTTATTGGCCTACTCTCTTCAAAGATGCTTGTAAGTTTGTCTTGTCTTGTGATGAATGTCAAAGAATTGGTAATATTAGTAGACGTCAAGAAATGCCTATGAATTATTCTCTTGTTATTGAACCATTTGATGTTTGGGGCTTCAACTATATGGGACCTTTTCCCGCCTCCAATGGTTACACACATTTTTTAGTTGTTGTTGATTAAGTTACTAAGTGGGTAGAGGCTATTCCAACTAGTAGTGCTGATCATAACACTTCTATTAAAATGCTTAAAGATGTTATTTTTCCGAGGTTTGGAGTCCCTAGATATCTTATACTGATGGTGGTTCACATTTTATTCATGGTGCTTTCCGTAAGATGCTTGCTAAGTATGATGTAAATCATAGAATCGCATCTCCTTATCACCCGCAGTCTAGTGGTCAAGTAGAGTTGAGCAATAGAGAGCTCAAATTAATTTTGCAAAAGATTGTGAATAGATCTAGAAAGAATTGGTCCAAGAAACTTGATGATGCATTATGGGCCTATAGAACTGCATATAAAAATCCTATTGGTATGTCTCCGTATAAGGTGGTTTATGGAAAAGCATGTCACTTACCTCTTGAACTTGAATATTTTGCATATTGGGCTATTAAAGAGCTCAATTATGACTTCAAACTTGCCGGTGAGAAGAGGTTGTTTGACATTAGCTCACTTGATGAATGGAGAACCCAAGCCTATGAGAATGCCAAGCCATTCAAAGAAAAAGTTAAACGGTGGCATGACAAAAGGATACAAAAGTGTGAGTTTAACGTAGGTGATTATGTGTTATTATTCAACTCTCGTTTAATATTTTTTGCAAGAAAACTTGTCTCTAAATGGGAAGGTCCTTACGTTATTGAGGAGGTCTATCATTCCGGTGCCATAAAAATTAACGACTTCCAAGGCACAAGTCCGAGGGTGGTGAACGGTCAAAGAATCAAACGTTATATCTCAGGTAATCCTATCAATGTTGAAACTAATATTATTGAAACCGTAACCCCGAAGGAATACATAAGGGACACTTTCCAGAATGTTTCAGACTCCAAAAAGGAATAGGTATGTGGTACGGTAAGTAAACCGACTCCAAAACAGTTCTAATGGCAATTTTCCTCCGTTTTGAAATATTTAAGAATTTCGGAAAGCAAGAAGTAATCCGGGAAGGACACGAGGCCTCCACGAGGGTGGAGGGCGCGCCCACCCTTACTAGGCGCGCCCCCCTGTCTCGTGGCCACCTCGTGTGCCTCCCGGACTCCGTTTTCTTGTAGGTTACGTATTTTGGTCGGTAAAAATTCATTATATAATCTCAAGAACGTTTTGACCACCGTATCACGCAAATATCCTCTGTTTTTGTTTTGAGTTGTTTCTGCTACAGATTTAGAGCAATATGTCGTCTCAGGATTCGGAAGGGGAGAGCTATGTGGCTGATTACCTTGCAGACCCTAAGGTCTACGGGGACTTGAAGCATAGTGGCTGGACCACTGAAGAAGAGGAAGACTATGAGCCTAAGGGAAAGGAGGAGATGAGTTCAGACGAAGACGAAGCCCCATTGCCTCAACCTGGGGACATGCATGTGGAGTTTAAAAAGTCAAGCCTCCCTGAGAGAGCAAAGAAGCCAAAGATCGAGTTTATCCCTTTTCGTCTTTTGCAGGAAAATAAACAGGAGTTATGCAAAATAATATAAAGTCTTGAGCAAGAGATCGATGACCTAAAGGAGCAAAATATTATCCTCAAGCGTAAAATTGAGGAAGAAGCCAGCATCATCAACCACTCCTACTTCACCACCTCCGAGGACATAATCACATGGGTATGGGCACTCCCCTTGGCAACTGCCAAGCTTGGGGGAGGTGCCCCGGTATCGTATCACCATCACAATCCTACCTTTACCGTTTTACTTAGTTCGATCCTTTTAGTAGTATCTTTATCTAGTAGATTGAAGTTTTGGTATCAAGTAGTTTTGAGTTTTGCTTTGTGATCTCTTTATGTAATCGAGTCTGTGAGCTATCTATAATAAAGATTAGTGTTGAGTCAAGGGCTTTGCTATCTTGCTATGATCTTGAGAAAGTAGAAAGAATAAATAGAATAAAAGAGTTCATATTGATCTTATGGATAGTAATGACTTCACATATAAAAAGTATGAGGCATAAAAGTTGTTCAGAGTTGAAAAACATAGTTTTGGTCATCGTTGCAATTAATAGGAAGTAATAAGGAAAGAGAGGTTTTCATATACAAATAAACTATCTTGGACATGTTTTATGATTGTGAGCACTCATTAAGTATGACATGCTAAAAGAGTTGATGTTGGACAAGGAAGACAACGTAATGGTTTATGTTTTCTCACATCTCAGTTAAAGTATACTAGTCATCAACCCGTGCGTCTGCACGGGCTAGATAATGTTTTATCTTAATATTATTATGCACTTTCATATAATAGTATATAATTTATATTGTGGTAGAATTTAATGCACGTGTTAAGTTTATACTAAAATGGTGATTATATTAATCTAGAATGGATAGCAAAATTTCAAACCCTATATATTTTAAATAATGTCCAGTTTGCACATGTTACATATATGTAGATGTATATTTAGTTATTTTCAATCATGTGTGTGTGTCATATTACATAAATTTAAATTATCAAAAGAGGTGCCTAGCGTTTTTAAAATATTATTATACTGGCTACTATTAGCTGGATAAGTGTTCAATTTGTTGTTAGATTCCTTTATCTAATCTTGTATCGGTTTTTCGTGGGTGGTGTACATATATACCATTATTAATTTTATCATTTGCGAAATCTCCGTTCCATCTTAGTGCATAGGGAAGTAGTCATTCTTTAACTTTATTATTAAAAATTTCTTATACTTCATCAAGAATGTATCTATCATGTATCAAATTAAATAGTGGAGTATATTGTAATACTTGGAATTTTATATTACCAAGTAAGATTAAATTTGTAATGGATGTGGTTAGGGAATATTTCAATTTAATATGCCCATAAAAAATAACAGGTTATTTTCATAAATGAGTTTCCTGTGTCTGATAATTTATGTATATTTGCCTAGTTATATTACAATTTAGGTGATTTATATATTGTGGGACGTCATATGGCAAGGTACGATAAAAATTTCTTATCCAATCAGGCGTCGACTCTGTCTTTTTATAACCTGATGCTGGAGGAGTATTTATTTGTATGAGTCATTTTTATTTTTTCTAACAAATATGTACTTTTTTCTATGGGAACTGGGACGTGGATACTACTATGACGTGGGGCTTGTGGAGTTTTTTTGTGTGCATGGTGGGGCTTGTCGAGTTCTCATTATACGTGCTTTTTTCCCATCATGAAAGGAGGAGGACCGTGGTTATTTTTTTGTACGTGGGTAGTGGGACGTGGATTCCTACTCTAACGTGGGGCTCTAGGATTCCTCATTGTAGTTACTCAAGAAAAAAAAGAATCCTCATTATACGTATTTTTTCTTCCATCGCAAAGGGGAAGGCACATGGATTTTCCATTGGTTACAACTTAACGTGACTATTAAGGGCTCTTTGGTGTACGTGGTTATTGTACGTTCTGTTTTCTATATTGAAAATCTTGTACGCTTTTTTAATAGATCTTGACCATTAAATTTTAAATCTGATGGCTACATTAAATTTGCTGATGTGGATTAATATAAATGCTCAGAAGGTGCCTCCAATTAGTAAATATAAGATTGTCATTGATCTTCCCAACATGTTGATCTTGCCTTTTCCCCTCATGCTAGCCAAATTCCTTGCACCAAGTAGAGATACTACTTGTACTTCCAAATATCCTTAAACCCAGTTTTCGCCATGAGAGTCCACCATAACTACCTATGGATTGAGTAAGATCCTTCAAGTAAGTTGTCATGTTGCAAGCAATAAAAAAATTGCACCCTAAATATGTATGACTTATTAGTGTGGAGAAAATAAGCTTCATACGATCTTGTTATGGAAGCAATAAAAGCGACGGACTGCATAATAAAGGTCTATACATAAGTGGCAATATAAAGTAACGTTCTTTTGCATTAAGATTTTGTGCATACAACCCTAAAAGCACATGACAACCTCTGCTTCCCTCTGCGAAGGGCCTATCTTTTAATTTATGTTTTTACTTTATGCTTGAGTCAAGGTGACCTTCATCTTTCCCTTTTTCATCTTATCCTTTGGCAAGCTCCCCGTATTTGAGAGATCTTGATATATATATATCCAATTGGATGTAAGTTAGCATGAATTATTATTGTTGACATCACCCAAAGGTGAATACGTTGGGAGGCAACACAATAAGCCCCTATCTTTCTTAGTGTCCGGTTGATACTCCATAACGACAAGTAATGTGTGAGTGTTAGCAACTGTAGAATACTATATGATAGTTGAGTATGTGGACTTGCTGAAAAGCTCTATTCTTGACTCTTTCTGATGTTATGATAAATTGCAATTTCTTCAATGACTGAGATTATAGTTTGTTAGTCCTCAATGAAGTTTCTTAACCATACTTGATATTGTGAACTGATTGTTACTTGAGCATAAGAAACCATTTGACAAAATCTATATATGTTGTTGTTATAAGAATGATCATGATGCCCTCATGTTCGTATTTTATTTTTATCGACACCTCTATCTCTAAACATGTGGACATATTTTCCGATTTCGTCCTACGCTTGAGGACAAGTGAGGTCTAAGCTTGGGGGAGTTGATACGACCATTTTGCATCATGCTTTTATATCAATATTTATTGCATTATAGGCTGTTATTACACATTATGCCTCAATACTTATGGCTATTCTTGAAGGAAATATGCCCTAGAGGCAATAATAAATGTTATTATTTATTTCCTTATATCATGATAAATGTTTATTATTCATGCTAGAATTGTATTAACCGGAAACATAATACATGTGTGAATACATAAACCTACAGAGTGTCACTAGTATGCCTCTACTTGACTAGCTCGTTAATCAAAGATGGTTATGTTTCCTAACCATGAACAAGGAGTTGTTATTTGATTAATGGGATCACATCATTGGTTGAATGATCTGATTGACAAGACCCATTCCATTAGCATAGCACCTGATCGTATAGTTTGTTGCTAGTGCTTTTCTTCATGACTTATACATGTTCCTATGACTATGAGATTATGCAACTCCGTTTGCCCGAGGAACACTTTGGGTGTTACCAAACGTCACAACGTAATCGGGTGATTATAAAGGTACATTACAGGTGTCTCCGAAGGTACATGTTGGGTTGGCATATTTGAGATTAGGATTTGTCACTCCGATTGTCGGAGAGGTATCTCTGGGCCCTCTCGGTAATGCACATCACATAAGCCTTGCAAGCATTGCAACTAAATGTGTTAGTTGTGAGATGATGTATTACGGAACGAGAAAAGAGACTTGCCAAGAACGAGATTGAACTAGGTATTGGATACCGACGATCGAATCTCGGGCAAGTAACATACCGATGACAAAGGGAACAACGATGTTGTTATGCGGTCTGACCGATAAAGATCTTCGTAGAATATGTAGGAGCCAATATGGGCATCCAGGTCCCGCTATTGGTTATTGACCGAGAGGTGTCTCGGTCATGTCTACATAGTTCTCGAACCCGTAGGGTCCGCACGCTTAACGCTTCGATGACAGCTTACTATGAGTTTTATGATGTTGATGTACGAAGGTTGTTCGAGTCCCGGATGAGATCACGGACATGACGAGGAGTCTCGAAATGGTCGAGACATAAAGATTGATATATTGGAAGCCTATGTTTGGACTCGGAATCACTCCGGGTGAAATTGGGAATTTTATCGAGTACCGGGGTTACGGAACCCCGGGAGTCAATGGGCCTTGATGGGCCTTAGGGAAAGAGAAAAGGGGGCCATATGCTGGCGCAGCCTTCCCCTTCCCTAGTCCTATTAGGATTAGGAGAAGGGGTGGCTCTCTCTCTCTCTCCCTTGGTCAAACCCTAGTTGGACTAGGATTGGGGGAATCCTACTCGGTGGGAGTAGGACTCCAGCGCAGCCATAGGTGGCCGCCAGCCCTCCCTTCCCTCCTTTATATACAGGGCAGAGGGCACCCCATGACACACAAGTTGATCATTGAGATCGTTCCTTAGCCGTGTGCGGTGCCCCTTCCACCAAACTACACCTCGAATATACCGACGCGGAGCTTAGGCGAAGCCTGCGCCGGTGGAACATCATCATCGCCACCACGCCGTCGTCGACGAAACTCTCCTCAACACTCGGCTGGATCGGAGTTCGAGGGACGTCATCGAGCTGAGCGTGTGCAGAACTCGGAGGTGCCGTGACGCTCGGTACTTGGATCGGTTGGATCGGGAAGAAGTACGACTACTTCCTCTACGTTATGTCAACGCTTCCGTTGCTGGTCTCACGAGGGTGCGTGAGACAACACTCTCATCTCGTTGCTATGCATCACCATGGTCTTGCGTGATCGTAGGAAAATTTTGAAATTACTACGTTCCCCTTCAGTGGCATCCGAGCCTGGTTTTATGCGTTGATGTCATATGCACGAGTAGAACACAAGTGAGTTGTGGGCGATACAAGTCATACTACCTACCAGCATGTCATACTTTGGTTCAGCGGTATTGTGAGATGAAGCGGCCCGGACCGACATTACGCGTACGCTTACGCGAGACTGGTTTCACCGCTGTGAGCACTCGTTGCTTAAAGGTGATGGCGGGTGTCTGTCTCTCTCACTTTAGTTGAACTGAGTGTGGCTACGCCCGTCCTTGAGAAGGTTAAACGGAGTCTATTTGACGAAATATCGTTGTGGTTATGATGCGTGGTAAGAACGGTTCTTGCTCAGCCCGTAGCAGCCACGTAAAACTTGCAACAACAAAGTAGAGGACGTCTAACTTGTTTTTGCAGGGCATGTTGTGATGTGATATGGTCAAGACGTGATGCTATATTTTATTGTATGAGATGATCATGTTTTGTAACCGAGTTATCGGCAATCGGCAGGAGCCATATGGTTGTCGCTTTATTGTATGAGATGCAACGCCATGTAATTGCTTTACTTTATCACTAAGGAGTAGCGATAGTCGTAGAAGCAATAGTTGGCGAGACGACAACGATGCTACGATGGAGATCAAGGTGTCGCGCCGGTGGCGATGGTGATCATGACGGTGCTTGAGATGGAGATCACAAGCACAAGATGATGATGGCCATATCATATCACTTATATTGATTGCATGTGATGTTAATCCTTTATGCATCTTATCTTGCTTTGATTGACGGTAGCATTATAAGATGATCCTTACTAAATTATCAAGAAGTGTTCTCCCGAGTATGCACCGTTATGCGAAAGTTCTTCGTCTTGAGACACCACGTGATGATCGGGTGTGATAGGCTCTACGTTCAAATACAACGGGTGCAAAACAGTTGCACACGCAGAATACTCAGGTTATACTTGACGAGCTATGCATATAAGATATGACCTCGGAACACGGAGACCGAAGGTCGGCGTGAATCATATAGTAGATATGATCAACATATTGATGTTCACCATTGAAACTACTCCATCACACGTGATGATCGGTCATGGTGTAGTTGATATGGATCACGCAATCACTTAGAGAATTGGAGGATATTTTTCTAAGTGGGAGTTCTTAAGTAATATGATTAATTGAACTTAAATTTATCATGAACTTAGTACCGATAGTATCTTGCTTGTCTATGATGTGTAGATAGATGGCTCGTCTGTTGTTCCGTTGAATTTTAATGCGTTCCTTGAGAAAGCAAAGTTGAAAGATGATGGCAGCAATTACACGGACTGGGTCCGTAACGAGGATTATCCTTATTGCTGCACGGAAGAATTACGTCCCGGAAGCACCGTTAGGTGCCAGGCCTGGTGCAAGGGCTGCGCGAAAGTTGTGAACGTCTGGCAAAGCAAAGCTGATGACTACTCTATAGTTCAGTGTGCCATGCTTTACGGCTTAGAACCGGGACTTCAACGTCGTTTTGAACACCATGGAGCATATGAGATGTTCCAGAGTTGAAGTTAATATTCCAAGCGAATGCCCGGATTGAGAGATATGAAGTCTCCAATAAGTTCTATAGCTGTAAGATGGAGGAGAATGGTTCATCGGTGAGCATATACTCGTAATGTCTGGATATAACAATCACTTGATTCAACTGGGAGTTAATCTTCCGGATGATTGCGTCATTGACAGAATTCTCCAATCACTGCCACCAAGCTACAAGAGCTTCGTGATGAACTATAATATGCAAGGGATGACCAAAACTATGCCCGAGCTCTTCGCGATGCTGAAAGCATGGAGGTAGAAATCAAAAGGAGCATCAAGTGTTGATGGTTAACAAAACCACTAGTTTCAAGAAAAAGGGCAAAGGAAAGAAAAAGGGAAACTTCAAAAAGAGCGGCAAGCAAGTTGCTGATCAAGAGAAGAAACCCAAGTCTGGTCCTAAGCCTGAAACTGAGTGCTTCTATTGCAAGCAGGCTGGTCACTGGAAGCGGAACTGCCCCAAGTATTTGGCGGATAAGAAGGATGGCAAGGTTAACAAAGGTATATGTGATATACTTGTTATTGATGTGTACCTTACTAATACTCGCAGAGCACTGGTATTTGATACTGGTTACATTGCTAATATTTGCAACTCGAAGCAGGGCTACGGATTAGCGAAGATTGGCTAAGGACGAGGTGACGATCGCGTGGAAATGGTTCCAAAGTCGATGTGATCGCAGATCGACACGCTACCTCTACATCTACCTTCGGGATTAGTATTAGACCTAAATAATTGTTATTTAGTACCATCGTTGAGCATGAACATTATATCTGGATCTTGTTTGATGCGAGACGGTTATTCATTTAAATCAGAGAATAATGGTTGTTCTATTTATATGAATAATATCTTTTATGGTCATGCACCATTGAAGAATGGTTTGTTTTACTTAATCTTGATAGTAGTGATACACATATTCATAATGTTGAAACCAAAAGATGCAGAGTTGATAATGATGGTGCAACTTATTTGTGGCACTGCCGTTTAGGTCATATCGATGTAAAGCGCATGAAGAAACTCCATCTTGATGGACTTTTGGAGTCACTTGATTATGAA
Source organism: Aegilops longissima (assembly GCA_021605205.1). Taxonomy (NCBI): domain Eukaryota; kingdom Viridiplantae; phylum Streptophyta; class Magnoliopsida; order Poales; family Poaceae; genus Aegilops; species Aegilops longissima. The sequence continues at coordinate 44,765,800 of CM038681.1, read as the reverse complement.
TCACTTGGCACTTGCGAACCGTGCCTTATGGGCAAGATGACTAAAACACCGTTCTCGGAACTATGGAGAGAGCAACAGATTTATTGGAAATCATACATACTTGATGTATGTGGTCCAATGAATGTTGAGGCTCGTGGCGGATATCGTTATTTTCTCACCTTCACAGATGATTTGAGCAGATATGGGTATATCTACTTAATGAAACACAAGTCTGAAACATTTGAAAAGTTCAAAGAATTTCAGAGTGAAGTGGAAAATCATCGTAACAAGAAAATAAAGTTTCTACGATCTGATCGTGGAGGAGAATATTTGAGTTACTGAGTTTGGCCTACATTTGAAACAATGCGGAATAGTTTACAACTTACGCCACCGGAACACCACAACGTAATGGTGTGTCGAGCGTCGAATCGTACTTTATTAGATATGGTGCGATCTATGATGTCTCTTACTGATTTACCGCTATCGTTTTGGGGTTATGCTTTAGAGACGGCTACATTCACTTTAAATAGGGCACCATCTAAATCCGTTGAGACGACGCCTTATGAACTGTGGTTTGGCAAGAAACCAAAGTTGTCGCTTTTGAAAGTTTGGGGCTGCGATGCTTATGTGAAAAAGCTTCAACCTGATAAGCTCGAACCCAAATCGAGAAATGTGTCTTCATAGGATACCCAAAGGAGACAGTTGGGTACACCTTCTATCACAGATCCGAAGGCAAGATTTTTGTTGCTAAATTCGGAAACTTTTGGAGAAAGAGTTTCTCACGAAAGAAGTGAGTGGGAGGAAAGTAGAACTTGATGAGATAATCTGTATCTACTCCCTTATTGAGAAGTAGTACATCACGAAAACAGTTTCGTGACACCTACACCAAATAGGGAGGAAGTTAATGATGATGATCATGAAACTTCAGATCAAGTTTCTACAGAACTTCAGAGATCAACCAGAGCAAGATCCGCACTGAGTTGTACGGTAATCCTATTTTGGAAGTCATATTCTTTGGAACATGATGAACCTACGAACTATGAAGAAGCGATGGTGAGCCCAGATTCCACAAAATGGCTTGAGGCCATGAAATCTGAGATGGGATCCATGTATGAGAACAAAGTATGGACTTTGGTTGACTTGCCCGATGATCGGCAAGCAATTGAGAATAAATGGATCTTCAAGAAGAAGACTGACGCTGATGGTAATATTATCGTCTATAAAGCTCGACTTGTTGCAAAAGGTTTTCGACAAGTTCAAGGGATTGACTACGATGAGACCTTCTCACCCGTGGCGATGCTTAAGTCCGTCCGAATCATGTTAGCAATTGCCGCATTTTATGATTATGAAATTTGGCAAATGGATGTTAAAACTGCATTCTGAATGGATTTACGGAAGAAGAGTTGTATATGATGCAACCAGAAGGTTTTGTCGATCCAAAGGGAGCTAACAAAGTGTGCAAGCTCCAGCGATCCATTTATGGACTGGTGCAAGCCTCTCGGAGTTGGAATAAACGTTTTGATAGTGTGATCAAAGCATTTGGTTTTATATGAGACTTTTGGAGAAGCCTGTATTTACAAGAAAGTGAGTGGGAGCTCTGTAGCATTCCTGATATTATATGTGGATGACATATTATTGATCGGAAATGATATAGAATTTCTGGATAGCATAAAGGGATACTTGAATAAAAGTTTTTCGATGAAAGACCTCGGTGAAGCTGCTTACATATTGGGCATTAAGATCTATAGAGATAGATCAAGACGCTTAATAGGACTTTCACAATGCACATACCTTGATAAAGTTTTGAAAAAGTTCAAAATGGATCAGGCAAAGAAAGGGTTCTTGCCGGTATTACAAGGTGTGAAATTGAGTAAGACTCAATGCCCGACCACCGCAGAAGATAGAGAGAAAATGAAAGATGTTCCCTATGCTTCAGCCATAGGCTCTATCATGTATGCAATGCTGTGTACCAGACCTGATGTGTGCCTTGCTGTAAGTTTAGCGGCAGGTACCAAAGTAATCCAGAGTGGATCATCGGACAGCGGTCAAGAACATCCTTAAGTACTTGAGAAGAACTAAGGATATGTTTCTCATTTATGGCGGTGACAAAGAGCTCGTCAAAACAGTTACGTCGATGCAAGCTTTGACACTGATCCGACGATTCTAAATCGCAAACCGGATACGTATTTACATTAAGCGGTGGAGCTGTCGGTTGGTGCAGTTCCAAACAAAGCGTCGTTCTGGGATCTACATGTGAAGCTGAGTACATAGCTGCTTGGAAGCAGCTAATGAAGGAGTCTGGATGAAGGAGTTCATATCCGATCTAGGTGTTGTACCTAGTGTATCGGGTCCAATGAAAATCTTTTGTGACAATCTGGTGCAATTGCCTTGGCAAAGGAATCCAGATTTCACAAGAGAACCAAGCACATCAAAAGACGCTTCAACTCCATCCGGATTTGGTCCGGTGGGAGACATAGAGATATGCAAGATACATACGGATCTGAATGTTGCGCACCGTTGACTAAGCCTCTTCCACGAGCAAAACATGATCAGCACCAAGACTCCATGGGTGTTAGAATCATTCTTGTGTAATCTAGATTATTGACTCTAGTGCAAGTGGGAGATGAAGGAAATATGCCCTAGAGGCAATAATAAATGTTATTATTTATTTCCTTATATCATGATAAATGTTTATTATTCATGCTAGAATTGTATTAACCGGAAACATAATACATGTGTGAATACATAAACCTCTGAGTGTCACTAGTATGCCTCTACTTGACTAGCTCGTTAATCAAAGATGGTTATGTTTCCTAACCATGAACAAGGAGTTGTTATTTGATTAATGGGATCACATCATTGGTTGAATGATCTGATTGACATGACCCATTCCATTAGCATAGCACCTGATCGTATAGTTTGTTGCTAGTGCTTTTCTTCATGACTTATACATGTTCCTATGACTATGAGATTATGCAACTCCGTTTGCCGAGGAACACTTTGGGTGTTACCAAACGTCACAACGTAATCGGGTGATTATAAAGGTACATTACAGGTGTCTCCGAAGGTACATGTTGGGTTGGCATATTTCGAGATTAGGATTTGTCACTCCGATTGTCGGAGAGGTATCTCTGGGCCCTCTCGGTAATGCACATCACATAAGCCTTGCAAGCATTGCAACTAAATGTGTTAGTTGTGAGATGATGTATTACGGAACGAGAAAAGAGACTTGCCGATGAGATTGAACTAGGTATTGGATACCGACGATCGAATCTCGGGCAAGTAACATACCGATGACAAAGGGAACAACGTATGTTGTTATGCGGTCTGACCGATAAAGATCTTCGTAGAATATGTAGGAGCCAATATGGGCATCCAGGTCCCGCTATTGGTTATTGACCAGAGAGGTGTCTCGGTCATGTCTACATAGTTCTCGAACCCGTAGGGTCCGCACGCTTAACGTTTCGATGACGGTTACTATGAGTTTTATGATGTTGATGTACGAAGGTTGTTCGAGTCCGGATGAGATCACGGACATGACGAGGAGTCTCGAAATGGTCGAGACATAAAGATTGATATATTGGAAGCCTATGTTTGGACTCGGAATCACTCCGGTGAAATTGGGAATTTTATCGAGTACCGGGGTTACGGAACCCCGGGGAGTCAATGGGCCTTGATGGGCCTTAGGGAAAGAGAAAAGGGGCCATATGCTGGCGCAGCCTTCCCCTTCCCTAGTCCTATTAGGATTAGGAGAAGGGGTGCGCTCTCTCTCTCTCCCTTGGTCAAACCCTAGTTGGACTAGGATTGGGGGGAATCCTACTCCCGGTGGGAGTAGGACTCCCAGGCGCAGCCATAGGTGGCCGGCCAGCCCCTCCCCTTCCCTCCTTTATATACAGGGGCAGAGGGCACCCCATGACACACAAGTTGATCATTGAGATCGTTCCTTAGCCGTGTGCGGTGCCCCCTTCCACCAAACTACACCTCGAATATACCGACGCGGAGCTTAGGCGAAGCCCTGCGCCGGTGGAACATCATCATCGTCACCACGCCGTCGTCGACGTGAAACTCTCCTCAACACTCGGCTGGATCGGAGTTCGAGGGCGTCATCGAGCTGAGCGTGTGCAGAACTCGGAGGTGCCGTGACGTTCGGTACTTGGATCGGTTGGATCGGGAAGAAGTACGACTACTTCCTCTACGTTATGTCAACGCTTCGTTGCTGGTCTCTGAGGGTACGAGACAACACTCTCATCTCGTTGCTATGCATCACCATGGTCTTGCGTGATCGTAGGAAAATTTTTGAAATTACTACGTTCCCCAACAATTCTCTCTTATTTTACAAGGTTTACCATGAAGAGGGGGAATGCCGGCATCTGGAATTCTGGCTGGAAAAGGAGCAAATATTGGAAACCTATTCCGCACAGCTCCAAAAATCCTGAAACTCCATGGAAGTTATTTTTGGAATTAATAAGAATTATTGAGCGAACAAAACACAAGAGGGGCCCACACCCTGGCCAGGAGGGTGGGGGCGCGCCCACCCCTACTGGGCGCGCCCCCTGTCTCCTGGGGCCCCTGGTGGCCCTCCGGTGCCCATCTTCTGCTATATGAAGGCTTTTACCCTGGAAAAATCTGAAGCAAGCTCACGGGACGAAACTCCGCCGCCACGAGGCGGAACCTTGGCGGAACCAATCTAGGGCTCCGGCGGAGCCGTTCAAACGGGGAAACTTCCCTCCGGGAGGGGGAAATCATCACCATCGTCATCACCAACGATCCTCTCATCGGGAGGGGGTCAATCTCCATCAACATCTTCACCAGCACCATCTCCTCTCAAAACCCTAGTTCATCTCTTGTATCCAATCTTGTATCAAAACCAGAAATTGGTACCTGTGGGTTGCTAGTAATGTTGATTACTCCCTGTAGTTGATGCTAATTGGTTTACTTGGTGGAAGATCATATGTTGAGATCCTTAATGGATATTAATACTCCTCTGATTATGAACATGAATATGCTTTGTGAGTAGTTACGTTTGTTCCTGAGGACATGGGTGAAGTCTTGCTATTAGTGGTCATGTGAATTTGGTATTCCATTGGTTGAAAAAGGGCCTATTGTCCCGGTTGGTAAGGGCCTTTAGTCCCGGTTCAGGAACCGGGACTAAAGGGTCGGTACTAATGCCCTGGCCCTTTAGTCCCGGTTCAGTCCAGAACCGGGACAGATGAAACCTCCACGTGGCTCTGTGCGCCGAGCCGAGCGGGAGGGGCTTTTGGTCCCGGTTGGTGGCACCGACCGGGACCAATAAACATCCACGCGTCAACATTTCGTAGCTTGGGTTTTGTTTATTTTTTTGAAAGGGGGGGTTTGGGGTTTTGGAGGGTTAATCTAGGTGTTTCATATATTGTGTTAGCTAGCTAATTAATAGAGAGAAGTGTCCTCTCTTTTGTCTGTGCTTGGTCGACGCTACGTACTATACATACGTATAGAGAGGACTAGCTAGACACGCTAGCTAGCTAGTAAGCAAACGGAGGAAATAGAAGATCGTCATATGAACATATATGCATACAGAGAGAAGTGATATCGACCACCTCTCCTTCTCCGAGAGATTGGTCGAACAACAAGTTCTCGTATATTTATCTGACACTACCGGCTACATATATACAATAATTATCTTTTACAAATATAATCTCCTAACATGCGGACGCGTGGTCCACATAGTATTCTCCGTCTTCAGCGATCACGTGGTCAAGAAAGAATGCCGCCAATTCCTCTTGAATTGCTAATGCGATCTGGTGCTAGGAGTTCATCCCGCATCCGAAACATCTAATTTTAAGAAGGGGGTCAATACATATATGTATGAATGAATGAAACTCAACACAAATGATGGTAATAAAATAAAATTGTGAATATTGTTATTTACGCACTTCATATTGTTGGTCAGAGTAGCCCCGCTCACAGGTCGTGTGGCGGATGGAGTCGCAAACGTAGTATCCACAGAAATCATTCCCTTGTTCCTGCCACAACCACTTTACAAGAAATAGAGGTCAATCAAACTGATAAGCAAGAATGCCAAATGGTATTGATGAAACTAGCGCTTGAATCACTAGGAGATGCGTGGAACATGCTACTATAGTACTTACTTTGGTGTCTAAATTGCAGCTTCTTGGCAGTCCCGAGCTTTTTGGTGAATTTTCTCCAAACCCTGCCATACAAAGAAAACAATTACTTGATATCAGAAATGAACAAAATTGCTGATATGGTGGATAATGATCGATTTAACTTACTTCTCGAGCATTTCAGTCATGTCCGCATACTCCTTGGGTTCTTTTCGTCTCGAGTCTAAGACAGTTACTACTCCCTGCTCAAGCTTAATCTCTAGGAGAATATAGTGGAAGCTGCGCACGCATGCATAACTCATCAATTACATTACTATAACCTGGACTAATAAGGGAAACCGAATATGCCACAAGACAGTAACACTCACTTGAAGTTGTAAGGAAAGAGTATTATATCTTTGTGTTCATTTATTACGAACGATCGTAGCAAGTTGGCCTCGGTATTTTCGGCATGATATTTAACCTCAGTTTCATCTATGAGATATGTCTTAATGAACCCAATATCACCCACTTGTCTTTTCTTCAATTCGGCGATCTTCAATCTGCATATATAATATAGTGAGGATAATTATAAATACATGCAATGAAAGAGCTGAGTTATATAGAGAGACTTAATGACAGAAGTAGTACTACTTACAGACAGTAGCAGATGACCGTTGCTTTTATCGAGGGCCAATTGATTGAAAAACTGAAAGAACTCCTCAAATGGAACAGGCAACAGTTCAATTCCAACGAGGTCATGCTCCTTTTTAACTCTCACATACAAAGTACTCCTCCCCTCAGACTCTCTGCAGGTTTCATGTTCCAATCATGCAATCTTCGCATCATCGTTGATAAAGATCTTTCATCTTTGACGAGAGGCTTCCCGTACTCGTATCTTTGTATCTGCACCTCCAAGAAATCATAATGTACATCGTCGGGCAGGTAATCTCCAAGATTGCTATAACTGGGCACCATTCTTGGATCGACGATGTCGCTAGAAGGCACCTTGAGCGGGGGGCACGATTGCTTTGTTTGTTCGCCGAGCTGGGCAACTTGTTTCCCAGCTCGTCGTTCTTTCATCCTTTGATCACGGACAGTACTTCCTGACCTCTCCGCTTCGGCAAATGCCTTTCCAATAATGCGCTCATAGTTGCCTTTCGGCGGAGACTTGGGTGGTTTTGTCAGGGCAGCCAGAGTGCACTTCGCTTTCACCGGATCTACCTTCTCCTCCGGAGGTGGATGTCTCCGTGCTTTCAAACCTTGAAAGCAGTCCTTCACTTCGGTTTGCGCGATCTTCGCATTCTCCTCCAGGGTCATCTCGTATGGTAACTTCTCTGGAGTCTTCAGAGAAAGACCGAATCTGTATGTCCTCCCGCCTTTGCCTGTACTGCTAGACGCCGGCAGAGCAGACGGAGCGGATGTCTTCTTTCCTTGCTTACGAGGCGGAGGAGAAGGACTACGATGCGCCGGAGCAGCCGGGGCGGCGGCGGGTCTCTTCCGCCCTTGCTGACGAGGCGGAGAAGGAGGAGGCTGGCTGCTCGGGCGCGCCGGCGCAGGCGGAGAAGGAGGCGGAGTGCCGCCACGCGCCGGAGAAGGAGCTGGCCGAGTGCCCTGATCGTCACTCGCCGGAGGAGGAGGCGGAGTGCCCTGACTCGCCGGAGGAGGAGGAGGAGGCGGAGGCGTCCAGTTCGGAAGGTTGATGAGATCCTTCCGCCATAGGCATGGAGTCTTCAGAGCAGAACCCAGCCGAGTCTCCCCTTCACCGGTAGGGTGGTCAAGCCGGAGGTCCTCAAATCCCTCTGTTATTTCATCCACCATCACCCTAGCATATCCTTCTGGAATCGGCCGGCAGTGAAAAGTTGCGCCGGATTCAGTAGGATAAACAGAACCAACAGCCGCCTTGACCTTCAAATTCATCCATTGCGCCATAAGGTGGCAATTTTGAGCCTCCATGATAGCATCCACGGGATAGCTAGCAGGAGCCGTCAAGGCATGCTCCGGCTGAAGCAGCTCGGTGGAAGCCACGCTGCTTCTCCGCTGAGATGGCGGGGTAGCTTCGGGGGAAGCTTCGGCAGGTCGTTTGCTGCGATTTGCTTCTCGTTCCTCTATCGCTTGACCCTTGCATGCAGCGCCTGCAGTTTGGTCTGCTGCACTTTCTTCCTCCTCTCCTGGCATTTGTAACCGCCTGCGTCCGGAAACCCAGCCTTCCATGAAATGGAGCCTGGCGTGCCTCGTGTCCGTCCAGGGTGCTCAGGATTCCCGAGGGCCATTGTGAGCTCGTCGTTCTCTCTGTCTAGAACGAACGTCCCTTGCTGCGCTGCTTCGATATATTGCTGAAGCCTCTTGACTGGTATGTCCAATTGATCGTCTGTCCAAATGCACTTCCCCGATACAGGGTCCAAGGTTCCGCCAGCCCCGAAGAACCAAGTCCGGCAACGGTCTTGCCAGTTCATTGTCTCTGGTTTGATCCCTTTATCAAGCAGATCATTCTCAGCCTTGGCCCACTTAGGCCGGGCTATGAGGTAGCCACCTTACCCCGTGCGATGGTGAAGCTTCTTCTTCGCAACATTTTGCTTGTTTGTCGCTGACATCTTTTTACTCTTTTCCGATGTCTTGTGGGCCACAAATGCGGGCCAGTCATCTCTGATCTTCTCATATTTTCCCTCGAATTCTGGTGTCTCTTTTTTATCGACAAACCTATTCAGGTATTTCTTCCAATTCCTGAATTGGTCTGCCATCTTCTTAAGAGCAAAAGACTTGATTAATTGCTCTTTAACTGGCTTCTCCGGATCATCCTCTGGCGGTAGGGTGAAATTTGACTTCAGCTCAGTCCAAAGATCATTTTTCTGCAGATCATTGACATAAGACACCTCAGGGTCTTTGTTCTTAGGCTTATACCATTGCTGGATGCTGATCGGGATCTTGTCCCTAACCAGAACCCCGCACTGAGCAACAAATGCCTTCTTTGTCCGGATGGGTTCAATCGGTTGGCCGTCGCGCGCGATTGCTATGATCTCAAACCTTTCATCCGAGCTCAACTTTTTATTCGGGCCTCGTCTCTTTACCGAAGTTGTGCTCGATCCGGAGGGCTAGAAAAAAGAACAAATATGAGAGTTAATTAATATGTGTACATACCAAAACGATGAATGCATCAATTAGCTAGTCAGCACAGGCTTAACTAATATATATACCTGGCTGGACTCGGTTCGGTCACCGGAGCCGTCCTCACGGTCTACTTCTTGCACCGGCATTGGGTCATTGGAGCCATCATAATCATAGCCAGCTGCTTCTTCACCCTCTCCTTCCAGACCATCGGTGTCGTTGAGAAACATCAACGAGCAGACGGCATCACTTCCTTATGCGATTATGTCCCTCAACAATGCTTCTTGTGCTTCGTCTCTTGGGGTGTCCATAGATTCTACAAATATTTACAACATGGCAATTATTATTCAAACATGACAAATGGATATATTAGTGGCAAACGTAGAACTAGCTAGCTAATCACAATAAGGAATCATATTAATTAGTGGCCTCGACGCTGCTTCTCTAGGGTTTCGGGTGGCCCTCGACAACGCTTCAAGGGTTAGGGGTGGCCTCGAGAACGCTTCAAGGAGGGGGTAATATCGACCCCCCCCCATGTGTTGAAGCTATCGGGAGGGGGTATATCGACAACGACGACATACGTACATGGGAAAATAATATGCTTGTTTTTTCCTTCTTAAAAATACATGAAGTAGTATTGCTTTTTTTTAATAATGTTCAAATAGAAATTTTAGAAAAAAAGAATGAGACGTCGGCGTCGGCGTTGAACACTACATCTATGTCCCACAAGTGACGTGGGCATCGACGCCCGCGTCACTTGTGGGACGTGGATGTAGTGTCCGACACCGACGGCCACATGTATCTCACACCGACGATACTTGCTATTTAATTAGGGTTTCCTCTACCGCTCGGCGACCCTCGACGACCCTTGTTCCCGATAAAAAAAAAGAGGAAGAAGAAGAAAAAAAAGAGGAGAAGAAAGAATAGAGGAGAAGAAAGAATAGAGGAGAAGAACTCCTCTATTCTTTCTTCTCCTCTTTTTTTTCCTTCTTCCTCTTCTTTTTTTGTCCTCTTCTTCCTCTCATGTCCGACAACCCTCTACCCCGATAACATTTTTTTCCCCGGTAACATTTTTTTCTCTGAGAGAGTTAGTGTTCCCGAGTTAACCGGAGGGGGACATTGGTCATATCGGATTCGTCATATTTTGTACGAATGTTCTATATACATACATCCATCGATATCATTCCGTACATACATACACATCTACATTATATATGAACAAACATTTGCATGAAGTAGTATTGGTTTCCTCTTCTTCCTCTTCTTATTTCCTTTTTCCTCTCATTCTTTTTCTTCTTTTCCTTCTTAAAAATACATGAAGTAGTATTGCTTTTTTAATAATGTTCAAATAGAAATTTTAGAAAAAAAGTAAAGGTTTTGCCAAATTCTTTGCTCATATTAATATACTAACATTTGCATATTTACAATAATCAATATCACCAAAAAAATCTATGAACAGAAAAAATACTATTTTTCTAAAAATCCATCTTTTGCATATATACATCAACATATATATATACACAGAGAACATATATACTTTACATATATACATTTTTATAAAAATGCAAAAAACAAAAAATCTAAAAAAAGACATATAAACAGATATACACACATACATATACTCATACATATACATATAATCAGGAAAAACATCTATATATTTGCAAAAAAACAGGGGGAAGAGGGGTGCTGCCCTGACCAAAGCGAGGCAGAGGAGACGGCGGCGCGGGGCAGCTGGGCGCCGGCGAGGCAGAGGAGACGGCGGCGCGGGGCAGCTGGGGCGCGGTGAGGCAGAGGCGACGGCGAGGCAGAGGCGACGGCGAGGCAGAGGCGGGGCGGCGACGGCGGCGGGCGGACGCTGGGCGGCGACGACGCTGGGCGGCGCTGGGAGGTGACCGCGACGGCGAGGGGTGTGCGCGAAGACAGCGTCGGGGCCACGCTGGGTGGTGGCGTGCTGGGCGCGGGCGGCGACGCGGCGGCAGCGCCGGCGGGTGTGAATCGGCAGCTGGCGGCGGAGGCGGCGCGGGCAACTACAGAGATGAAACGAAAAAGGGTAAGTCTTTGCTTATATAGCAAAGCCATTGGTCCCGGTTCGTGGCACAAACCGGGACCATTGCACCCTTTAGTCCCGGTTGGTACCACCAACCGGGATCAAAAGCCACTTTTCAGCAGCCCAAAGGCGGGAAGCGGTGGCCTTTGGTCCCGGTTAGTGGCACCAACCGGACTAAAGAGGCATTGGTCGGTTTGTGCCACGAACCGACCAATGCTCCGAGGAGTCCCGGACTAGGGGTGTCCGGATAGCGGACTATCGTCACGGCGGACTCCAAGACTATGAAGATACAAGATTGAAGACTTCGTCCCGTGTCCGGATGGGACTTTCCTTGGCGTGGAAGGCAAGCTTGGCGATCTGGATATGTAGATCTCCTACCATTGTAACCGACTCTGAGTAACCCTAACATATCCGGTGTCTATATAAACCGGAAGGTTTTAGTCCGTGGGGACGAACAACAATCATACCATAGGCTAGCTTCTAGGGTTTAGCCTCCTTGATCTCGTGGTAGATCTACTCTTGTACTACCCATATCATCAATATTAATCAAGCAGGAGTAGGGTATTACCTCCATCGAGAGGGCCCGAACCTGGGTAAAAACATCGTGTCCCTTGTCTCCTGTTACCATCCGCCTAGACGCACAGTTCGGGACCCCCTACCCGAGATCCGCCGGTTTTGACACCGACATTGGTGCTTTCATTGAGAGTTCCTCTGTTCGTCACCGATAGGCCCGATGGCTCCTTCGATCATCAACAACGACGCGGTCCAGGGTGAGACTTTTCTCCCCGGACATATCTTCGTATTCGGCGGATTTGCACTGCGGGCCAATTCGCTTGGCCATCTGGAGCAGATCGAAAGCTACGCCCCTGGCCACCAGGTCAGATTTGGAAGTCTGAACTATACGGCCGATATCCGCGGGGACTTGATCTTCAACGGATTCGAGCCGCAGCCAAGCGCGCAGCACTGTTTCGATGGGCAAGATCTAGCTCTGCAGCCGAATGGTGTCTTGGAGGCTGCACCAGCACCCGCTCCGGCCCTTGATCCGGAGTTGGATTCCCCGATCGAGGACGAGTGGTTGGACACCGCCTCGGGGGCTACGATCTCTACGGCGATTGAGCCGAACTCCATCCCTGTCCCTTGCGAAGACCTCGACTCCAAGGTGTCGGACTCCTCTCCGGACTCCGAACCCCCCGCGCCCCTGCCAATCGAATCCGATTGGGCGCCCATTATGGAGTTCACTGCCGCGGACATCTTTCATCACTCGCCCTTTGGCGATATTCTGAATTCACTGAAGTCTCTCTCTTTATCCGGAGAGCCCTGGCCTGACTTTGGACAGGAAGGTTGGGATGCGGACGACGAAGAAATTCAACGCCCACCCACCACCCACTTTGTAGCCACTGTCGACGATTTAACCGACATGCTCGACTTCGACTCCGAAGACATCGACGGTATGGATGATGATGCCGGAGACGCCCAAGACCCAGCGCCTACAGGGCACTGAAAGGCCACCTCGTCATACGACATATACATGGTGGACATCCCCAAAGATGGGAACGACGACGGAACAACGGAGGATGACCCCTCCAAGAAGCAACCGGCGCCCGGCGGTGATTCCGCACGGAGATAATAACACCCGGACGGTGCGAAGAAAACCCCCTCTGCGGGACTCGGCGCGGGAGGAGGGAGAAGCAAGTCCGCACGACGGTCGGCGAAAGAGAGGTTGAGGGCGATAATTATCGCCTCCCTCCGAAGATGAGGCAAGCCTCGGCGGCGACGAGTTTGTCGTGCTGAGGATCCCGCCAACAGGAGCGTTTCAAGCGCAGGCTTATAGCCACGGCAAGCAGCCTCCAGAAAAACAGCAACAGCTTAGAGCTGATCAAGACCTGCTAGCTGACAGATGGACTGAAGTCCTTGCAGCCGAAGAGTATGAACTCGAACGCCCCTCCAAAAGCTACCCCAAACGCAGGCCGTTGCCTCGACTAGAGGAGGAAGCACCCAAGTCACCAGCGCACGACATGGAAGACCGGCCACCCCGTGGCCGTGATAGAGAGGCCTCTAGACCCTCCGTTCAAGCCATACCCCGACGCCGTTCAAAAAGTACCAGGGGAGAGGAAAACGCGCCGGACTTGCGAGATATATTGGAGGATAAGGAAAAACATACAAGATCGATCTACGGATCGCGTGGGCGCCCCACGACACGTGATGATAACCGTCATGCCGGATATAGAAACTCCGGCAGGGCCGAACACAATAGACAAAGCTCATTTGAGCTGTGTCGTGATATAGCCCAATCTGAGGCGCCAAGACACCCACTATGCTTCACGGATGAAGTAATGGATCATCAAATCCCCGAGGGCTTCAAACCCGTAAACATCGAATCATACGATGGTACCACAGATCCTGCGGTCTGGATCGAGGACTATCTCCTCCATATCCACATGGCCCGCGGTGATGATCTACATGCCATCAAATACCTCCCACTCAAGCTTAAAGGACCAGCTCGGCATTGGCTCAACAGCTTGCCAGCCGAATCAATTAGTTGTTGGGAGGACCTAGAAGCCGCATTTCTTGATAACTTCCAGGGCACATATGTGCGACCACCAGACGCCGATGACCTTAGCCACATAATTTAGCAGCCAGAAGAATCGGCCAGACAATTCTGGACACGGTTCCTCACAAAGAAAAATCAAATCATTGACTGTCTGAATGCAGAGGCCCTTGCAGCCTTCAAACATAACATCCACGACGAGTGGCTTGCCCGGCACCTAGGACAGGAAAAGCCGAAATCTATGGCAGCCCTCACAACCCTCATGACTCGCTTTTGCGCGGGAGAAGACAGCTGGCTAGCTCGAAGCAACAACTTGGCCAAACACCCTGATAGTTCGGATACCAAGGACAGCAATGGCAGGTCGCGTCGCAACAAGAACAAGCGCCGCATCAACGGCAATAATACTGAAGATACGGCCGTCAATGCCGGATTCAGAGGCTCTAAACCCGGTCAGCGGAAGAACCATTCAAAAGAAATACCTAGGGCCCATCCAACTTGGACCGCATACTCGATCGCTTATGCCAGATACATGGCACCCCCGAAAAACCAGCCAATCACACCAACAGGGATTGTTGGGTGTTCAAGCAAGCAGGCAAGTTAGGTGCCGAACTCAATGACAAGGGGCTGCATAGCGATGACGAGGAAGAGCCCCGGCCGCCGAACAATAGAGGACAGAAGGGTTTTCCTACACAAGTGCGGACGGTGAACATGATATACGCAACCCACATACCCAAAAGGGAGCGGAAGCGTGCACTACGGGACGTATATGTGATGGAGCCAGTCGCCCCAAAGTTCAACCCATGGTCCTCCTACCCGATCACCTTCGATCAAAGGGACCACCCCACTAGCATCCGTCACGGCGGTTTTGCCGCATTGGTTCTTGACCCAATTATTGACGGATTTCACCTCACCAGAGTCCTGATGGATGGCGGCAGCAGCCTGAACCTGCTTTATCAGGATACAGTGCACAAAATGGGCATAAACCCCTCAAGGATTAAACCTAGAAAGACGACCTTTAAAGGTGTCATACCGGGTGTAGAGGCCAATTGTACAGGCTCAGTCACACTCGAAGTGGTCTTCGGATCACCGGATAACTTCCGAAGCGAAGAGTTAATCTTCGACATAGTCCCGTTTCGCAGCGCCTATCATGCACTGCTCGGACGAACCGCATTTGCAAAGTTTGATGCGGTGTCGCACTACGCATACCTCAAGCTCAAGATGCCAGGCCCTCGAGGAGTAATCACGGTCAATGGAAACACCGACCGCTCTCTCCGAACGGAGGAGCACACGCGGCCCTCGCGGCGGAGGTGCAAAGCAGCCTCTCACGGCAACTCTCGAGTCCGGCCACTAAGCGTCCGGACACCGCCAAGCGCGCCCGGAGTAACCTACAACAAGACCACCTGGCACGATTCAAGCACGAGTAGAAATCCGGCCCCAACCCCAGCCCTCGCGAAATTGCGAAGCCAGTATTACGCGTAAATAACTACGCTCTGGAGATACCATGGGCATATGGGGCGGGGCACGACAATGGCGCGCCAAGAATGCGGCTCAACCGCACCAGGGGCTCCCAATTGTGTCATTCTCTTTCTTTTTTCTTTTCTTTCTTTTCAGGACTCTGTTTTTCAGAAGTCCTGTCCGGCACTAGAATCGCCGAACTCACGATGCAACAGACAGGGAAGCAGTAAAGCTCCGTCGAGTGTTCAGGTGGTCTCTATTATGAGCATTATACCTGTTTTACATACCATCCCGCAGCTTACCCCTGGAGGGGGACATGTTAGATAGCCCCATCCCTTGCTTATCGCACTATTTGCATCGTTCTGCTTTCATTGCAGTACCTTTTTGAATAAATAATACATAGCTTTTGTCTATTATTGCACCTCTTTCTTTATATATATATATATTCATTTCATGACAAGTTGCACCCGTACACTTTGGTACGGCCAATACACCAGGGGCTTAAGTACCCCAAAATTATGGTGTGATAATTCCGAACACTTTCACAAGTGCGGCACCCCGAACTTATAGCATTATATGAATCGGCTCCGAATCATGTCTTTGGTCAATAGTTGGGTTTGCCAGGCTCCCGTGTTTTGGTATCTTACGTTCTGCTATATCGGCTAAGGTAGCACCGGGAGAATCACTGCGATTGTGCCCCAGTTAAGCTGGGTCGAGCACCTCAGTGGAGAAAGCTAAAATTGACCGTCATGATAGGGCGAGAGCCGATCGTTGTTCGAGAGGTTTTTTCTGGTCCCTAAAGACTTATGCCGCTTAGAGCGAGGAACCGGAACTGTCCGGCCAAGGCGTGGATAGCGCCCCGAACTCGGTCTTCCGAATACTAGGGGCTTCGCCGAAATTTAAAATTATAGAATTCTATGGCTAAGTGAGAGTGTTCAAGCATTATAAGTCGGGTTGCCTTGTTACGTTATGTTGGCGCCTCCTAGATGGACCCAAGAATGGGAACAAGAGTGCTCAAGTTTATCCCGAACACCCCAAAGACTTTCGTGGCATGGGGGCTGAAGCCAACGACTTGCCATCTCTCAAATTTGATAAACGGACGCACAGAAGGTAATATTTTAAATTAACAAGCGTTGCTTAGCGCATATGAACAAGTTTTCAGCATACAGGATAACAAATGCGAGTTTATTCAAAAATTACATCTTTGGAGCACTCATCCGCTATTCGGCGGGCACCCTTTAGGAGGCCCTCGTAATACATTTCGGGCGTGCGATGCTCCTTGCCCTTCGGTGGCCCGTCTGTCACAAGCTTCTCCGCATCCAGCTTGCCCCAGTGCACTTTAGCACGGGCAAGGGCCCGACGGACACCTTCGATGCAGATGGAACGCTTGATGACTTCAATTCATGGACAGGCGTCCACCAGCCGCTGCACCAAGCCAAAGTAGCTCCCAGGCATGGCTTCTAATGGCCACAGCCGAACTATAAGGCCCTTCATGGCCTGTTCGGCGACCTTGTGGAGCTCGACCAGCTGCTTCAGCTGGTCGCTCAGGGGCACCGGATGTCCGGCCTCGAAGATCTTGAGACCGAACACCTTCTCCGCCGAGCTCCCTCCTTGGCGCGGTAGAATCGGCAGCATCGGGCGCCTTCGTGGCAAATCTGCGAACGCTCTGGAGAGCTCGAATCCGGGAAAGTAATAGGTAATTCACTTTCACATGCTTGCTTTGCATAAAGAATGCCTTACCGCCGCTATCTTCTTTAATGATTCAATTTCTTGGAGGGCTTTTTGGGCCTCGGCCTTGCAGCTTTGGCACTTTCAAGAGCCGAGGCGAGCTCGGACTCGAGTCTTGAGGCACGCTCCAAACTCTCGTGTTTTTCCACGAGCTTGGAGCTCTTGCCGTCTGTAGCCAGCTGCGCCTCCCCTTCTCTCGCTCGGTGCGCTCCGCAGCCGCTTTGTTTTCGACCCACGGACACCGCTTCCTTGTGGTCTCCACCTCGTTAAGTGGCCCTACGCAGAACCATGTTATTCCTGTTATTTTTTGCAACCAAAACCATTTCTATAAGGTATTTCTTTAATAAGTTATTATTTACCTTCCTTGTCCTCGAGCTACTTCTTGGCTTGTTCGAGCTCGTTCTCGGACCGCTCGAGGTTCTGCTTCAACGCATTGACCTCCGCAGTCAGTGCGGCAGAGGTCAGCAGCGCAGCCTGCATTCCCATATTGACATACTTATGTTAGACTCCTGCGTATATCTTTTTAGATCCTTAGTCCGGTTTTTCTTTCCGAACACCGAACTACGCATCAGGGGCTACTGTCTATGCGATAATATTTTTACATATTCTAAACTTACCTCAAAGCCTGTTAGAAGGCTAGTACAGGCTTCGGTCAGTCCGCTCTTGGCGGACTGAACTGTCTGGATCACCGCACTCATAACAGTGCGGTGCTCCTCTTCGATGGAAGCGCCGTTAAGCGCCTCCAGTAAGCTATCCGGTTCCTCCGGCTGGACGGAGGACACCGGCGTCTTACCCTTCTTGCGGAGGATCCGCTGTCTGGACTTCGGAACCGCTGATGGTTCCGGTATGGAGTCCGGACGAGGGTCGAGCTTAGAGCCCCTAGGGGTCTTGCCCCCCATGCGCCTGGAGTCCGGGAGGTTGCCTTGTGGCTCCTCCTGCGCCACCTCCTCTTGACCAAGCCCCCCTTGGGGCACCGCCTCGGTGTCGTCCGTAGCGTGGGGCGAGGAGGCGGTCGGAAGCGAAGTACTCTCCATTCCCGACGGGCACAGGGAACTGCTCGATGAATCGGCGAACTTGCGCTTGGGCGGGCTGCATGATTGTTCAGCATTAGAGAACACTATGCAATTATGAAAAAGCCGTGGGTATCCGGACACTTACGATCTCGCCAGGGGCTTGGCCCTTGTTGGCCAATCCTCGTCGTCATCGTCGACGTTGGTGGAGAAGTCCGGAGGAAGGGTTCTTCCCTTCTTGGACCCTCCGGCCTCCCAAGTTGGGGCGGCCTTCCTTTTCTTCTCCTCCCCGGGGGAGGAGCTTCTTTTTCTTCCTCCTCGTCCTCAGGAGAAGATTCTGCTTCAGAATCTGACAGCACCTGGCGTCGGGAACTCCTTCGAGTTCCCGTGACCTCCTTCTTGGCCTTCTTCTCCAGCACCACATTGGGTGCCGGAGCCAGCAGCCCCGTCAATCGGGCATCCGCTGGGTCTTCTGGCAAAGGAGCCGGACAGTTAATCTGTCCGGAAATCTTCAGCCAGTCCTGTCAGAGATTAGGGAGTTTTAGATCCCACATAGAGTCAATCTATGAGAGAAGAGTCCCGTAAAGGGTAAAATAACTTACCTCGCCGGCTTGACGCAGCGAGCTATATCCGCGATCTTTGATAGCAGATGCTGGGGCCTCGGCGCCCTTGAACAGCACCTTCCAGGCGTCTTCGTACGTAGTGACAAAGAGCCGGCTCAAGGTTTGGTGTTGTGCCGGATCAAACTCCTACAAAGTAAAGGCCCGTTGTTGGCATGGGAGAATCCGGCGGATGAGCATCACCTGGATTACGTCGACAAGCCTAAGATCTCTGGCCGCCAGGTTTCGGACGCATGTTTGGAGTCCGGATGTCTCGTCCAAATTCCCCCACGTCAGGCCCGTCTCTTTCCATGATGAGAGCCGTGTGGGGAAGCCAGATCTGAATTCGGGGGCCGCCGCCCATTCAGTGTCGCGGGGCTCGGTGATGTAGAACCACCTCGATTTCCACCCCTTTATTGTCTCCACGAAGGCAACTTCGAGCCATGGGACTTTGGCCATATTGCCAACCATGGCGCCTCCGCACTCTGCTTGACGGCCGCCCACTACCTTCGGCCGGACGTTGAAGATCTTCAGCCATAAGCCGAAGTGAGGTTGGATGCAGAGGAAGGCCTCGCACACGACGATAAACGCCGAGATGTTGAGTGAAATTAGGGGCCAGGTCGTGGAAGTCCAGGCCGTAGTAGAACATGAGCCCCCGGACAATGGGTGAAGAGGAAAACCTAGTCCGCGGAGGAAGTGGTGGAGAAACACCACCCTCTCATGGGCCCCAGGGGTCGGAATAAGCTGCCCCTCGTCGGGAAGCCTGTGTGCGATGTTGCCGGACAAGTATCCGGCCTCCCGCAGTCTTGCAATGTGCCCCTCCGTGACGGAGGAGGCCATCCACCTGCCTCCCGCTCCTGACATGGTTGGAGAAAGGTTGAGGTGGGATGTGCGGACTTGGGCGCTGGAGCTCGAGTCTTGTGAAATGGATAAGCAAAGGAGGAAGAAGGCGTAGGTGAAAAGGTGGATTCTTATCCCCTTATATGGACGGACGAAGCTATGCGTCTCCCACCAGCCTGGTAAAACTTGCTTATTTCCCAAGCGTCGTTACCAATGGCGCAGATGGGTTACCCACGTCCGTATTGATGAGAATCCCGGAATAAGGGGGCACGATCTATGCTTTGATAAGACGTGCCAAGGAAACCGCCTCGCTAAACACGCTGAGGTGGAACAGTAAAAACGATTCATATAAAGACCTGGCCGTGGTGTGATGTCACGCCGCAGAATGCGTCAGCAGATCTGTGCAAAAGTTATTATCTCTACGGTGTTATGTGGAACTTGTTTTGCAGAGCCGGACACTATCCTTGTGTTCAAAATCTTCTATGAAGTATTCGGAGGAGGAACCTGCCTCGCAATGCCGAAGACAATCAACGCGCGGACTCATCGTCATTGAAGCCTGGTTCGGGACTCTTGAGAGAGTCCGGACTAGGGGTGTCCGGATAGCGGACTATCGTCATGGCCGGACTCCAAGACTATGAAGATACAAGATTGAAGACTTCGTCCCGTGTCCGGATGGGACTT
The DNA here is from genome assembly GCA_021605205.1 of Aegilops longissima. Lineage (NCBI taxonomy): Eukaryota > Viridiplantae > Streptophyta > Magnoliopsida > Poales > Poaceae > Aegilops > Aegilops longissima. The sequence goes on along the minus strand of CM038681.1, from coordinate 44,745,722 downwards.
TTCTTGGCATGGAAGGCAAGCTTGGCGATACGGATATGTAGATCTCCTACCATTGTAACCGACTCTGTGTAACCCTAACCTATCCGGTGTATATATAAACCGGAGGATTTAGTCCGTAGGACGAACAACAATCATACCATAGGCTAGCTTCTAGGGTTTAGCCTCCTTGATCTCGTGGTAGATCTACTCTTGTACTACCCATATCATCAATATTAATCAAGCAGGAGTAGGGTATTACCTCCATCGAGAGGGCCCGAACCTGGGTAAAAACATCGTCTCCCTTGTCTCCTGTTACCATCCGCCTAGACGCACAGTTCGGGACCCCCTACCCGAGATCCGCCGGTTTTGACACCGACACGCCGGATATAGAAACTCCGGCAGGGCCGAACACAATAGACAAAGCTCATTTGAGATGTGTCATGATATAGCCCAATACAGAGGCGGCGCACACCCACTATGCTTCATAGATGTAGTAATGGATCATCAAATCCCCAAGGGCTTCAAACCCGTAAACATCGAATCACACGATGGTACCACAGATCCTGCGGTCTGGATCGAGGACTATCTCCTCCATATCCACATGGTCCGCGGTGATGATCTACATGCCATCAAATACCTCCCACTCAAGCTTAAAGGACCAGCTCGGCATTGGCTCAACAGCTTGCCAGCCGAATCAATTGGTTGTTGGGAGGACCTGGAAGCCGCATTTCTTGATAACTTCCAGGGCACATATGTGCGACCACCAGACGCCGATGACCTTAGCCACATAATTCAGCAGCAAGAAGAATCGGCCAGACAATTCTGGACACGGTTCCTGACAAAGAAAAATCAAATCGATGACTGTCCGGATGCAGAGGCCCTTGCAGCCTTCAAACATAACATCCGCGACGAGTGGCTTGCCCGGCACCTAGGACAGGAAAAGCTGAAATCTATGGCAGCCCTCACAACCCTCATGACTCGCTTTTGCGCGGGAGAAGACAGCTGGCTAGCTCAAAGCAACAACTTGGCCAAACACCCTGATAGTTCGGATACCAAGGACAGCAATGGCAGGTCGCATTGCAACAAGAACAAGCGCCGTATCAACGGCGATAATACTGAAGATACGGTCGTCAATGCCGGATTCAGAGGCTGTAAACCCGGTCCGCGGAAGAAGCCATTCAAAAGAAATACCCAGGGCCCGTCCAACTTGGACCGCATAGTCGATCGCTTGTGCCAGATACATGGCACCCCCGAAAAACCAGCCAATCACACCAACAGGATTGTTGGGTGTTCAAGCAAGTACGCAGGTTAGATGCCAAACTCAATGACAAGGGGCTGCATAGCGATGACGAGGAAGAGCCCCGGCCGCCGAACAATAGAGGACAGAAGGGTTTTCCTACACAAGTGCGGACGGTGAACATGATATACTCAACCCACATACCCAAAAGGGAGCGGAAGCGTGCACTACGGGACGTATATGCGATGGAGCCAGTCGCCCCAAAGTTCAACCCATGGTCCTCCTGCCCGATCACCTTCGATCGAAGGGACCACCCCACTAGCATCCGTCACGGCGGTTTCGCCGCATTGGTTCTTGACCCAATTATTGACGGATTTCACCTCACCAGAGTCCTGATGGATGGCGGCAGCAGCCTGAACCTGCTTTATCAGGATACAGTGCACAAAATGGGCATAGACCCCTCAAGGATTAAACCTAGAAAGACGACCTTTAAAGGCGTCATACCGGGTGTAGAGGCCAATTGTATAGGCTCAGTCACACTCGAAGTGGTCTTCGGATCACCGGATAACTTCCGAAGCGAAGAGTTAATCTTCGACATAGTCCCGTTTCTCAGCGGCTATCATGCACTGCTCGGACGAACCGCATTTGCAAAGTTCGATGCGGTGTCGCACTACGCATACCTCAAGCTCAAGATGCCAGGCCCTCGAGGAGTAATCACGGTCAATGGAAACACCGAACGCTCTCTCTGAACGGAGGAGCACACAGCGGCCCTCGCGGCGGAGGTGCAAAGCAGCCTCTCACGGCAACTCTCGAGTCCGGCCACTAAGCGTCCGGACACCGCCAAGCGCGCCCGGAGTAACCTACAACAAGACCACCTGGCACGATTCAAGCACGAGTAGCAATCCGGCCCCAACCCCAGCCCTCGCGAAATTGCGAAGCCAGTATTACGCGTACATAACTACGCTCTGGAGATACCATGGGCATATGGGGCGGGGCACGACAATGGCGCGCCAAGAATGCGGCTCAACCGCACCAGGGGCTCCCGATTGTGTCATTCTCTTTCTTTTTTCTTTTCTTTCTTTTCAGGACTCTGTTTTTCAGAAGTCATGTCCGGCACTAGAATCGCCGAACTCACGATGCAACAGACAGGGAAGCAGTAAAGCTCCGTCGGGTGTTCAGGTGGTCTCTATTATGAGCATTATACCTGTTTTACAGAGCATCCCGCAGCTTACCCCTGGAGGGGGACATGTTAGATAGCCCCATCCCTTGCTTATCGCACTATTTGTATCGTTCTGCTTTCATTGCAGTACCTTTTTGAATAAACAATACATAGCTTTTGTCTATTATTGCACCTCTTTCTTTTTATATATATATATATGTTCATTTCATGACAAATTGCACCCGTACACTTTGGTACGGCCAATACACGAGGGGCTTAAGTACCCCAAAATTATGGTGTGATAAGTCCGAACACTTTCACAAGTGCGGCACCCCGAACTTATAGCATTATATGAATCGGCTCCGAATCATTACTTTGGTCAATAGTTGGGTTTGCCCGGCTCCCGTGTTTTGGTATCTTACGTTCCGCTATATCGGCTAAGGTAGCACCGGGAGAATCACTACGATTGTGCCCCAGTTAAGCTGGGTCGAGCACCTCAGTGGAGAAAGCTAAAATTGACCATCATGATAGGGCGAGAGCCGATCGCTGTTCGAGAGGTTTTTTTGGGTCCCTAAAGACTTATGCCGCTTAGAGCGAGGAACCGGAACTGTCCGGCCAAGGCGTGGATAGCGCCCGAACTCGGTCTTCGAATACTAGGGGCTTCACGAAATTTAAAATTATAGAATTCTATGGCTAGCGAGAGTGTTCAAGCATTATAAGTCTGGTTGCCTTGTTACGTTGCGTTGGCGCCTCCTAGATGGACCCAAGAATGGGAACAAGAGTGCTCAAGTTTATCCCAACACCCCAGCACTGTGGCATGGGGGCTAAAGCCAACGACTTGCCATCTCTCAAATTTGATAAACGGCCGCACAGAAGGTAATATTTTAAATTAACAAGCGTTGCTTAGCGCATATGAACAAGTTTTCAGCATACAGGATAACAAATGCGAGTCTATTAAAAAATTACATCTTTGGAGCACTCATCCGCTATTCGGCGGGCACCCTTTAGGAGGCCCTCATAATACATTTCGGGCGTGCGATGCTCCTTGCCCTTCGGTGGCCCGTCCGTCACAAGCTTCTCCGCATCCAGCTTGCCCGATGCACTTTAGCACGGGCAAGGGCCAACGGACACCTTCGATGCAGACGGGCGCTTGATGACTTCAATTCGTGGACAGGCGTCCACCAGCCGCTGCACCAAGCCAAAGTAGCTCCTACGCATGGCTTCTAATGGCCACAGCCGAACTATAAGGCCCATCATGGCCTGTTCGGCGACCTTGTGGAGCTCGACCAGCTGCTTCAGCTGGTCGCACAGGGGCACCGGATGTCCGGCCTCAGCATACTGAGACCAGAACACCTTCTCCGTCGAGCTCCCCTCCTTGGCGCGGTAGAATGCGGCAGCATCGGACGCCTTGGGGCAAATCTGCGAACAGCTCTGGAGAGCTCGAATCCGGGTAAGTAATAGGTAATTCACTTTCACATGCTTGCTTTTCATAAAGAATGCCTTACCCGCCGCTATCTTCTTTAATGATTCAATTTCTTGGAGGGCTTTTTGGGCCTCGGCCTTAGCAGCTTTGGCACTTTCAAGAGCCGAGGCGAGCTCGGACTCTCGAGTCTTCGAGTCACGCTCCAAACTCTCATATTTTTCCACGAGCTTGGAGCTCTTGGCGTCTGTTGGCCAGCTCGCCTCCCCTTCTCTCGCTCGGTGCGCTCCGCAGCCGCTTTGTTTTCGGCCACGGACACCGCTTCCTTCAGGGTCTCCACCTCGTTCGTTGCCCCTGCAGTAACCATGTTATTCCTGTTATTTTTTGCAACCAAAACCTTTTCCATAAGGTATTTCTTTAATAAGGTATTATTTACCTTCCTTGTCCTCGAGCTGCTTCTTGGCTTGTCCGAGCTCGTTCTCGGACCGCTCGAGGTTCTGCTTCAACGCACTGACCTCCGCAGTCAGTGCGGCAGAGGTCAGCAGCGCAGCCTGCATTCCCATATTGACATACTTATGTTAGACTCCTGCGTATATCTTTTAGATCCTTAGTCCGGTTTTCTTTCCGAACACGAACTACGCATCAGGGGCTACTGTCTATGCGGTAATATTTTTACATATTCTAAACTTACCTCAAAGCCTGTTAGAAGGCTAGTACAGGCTTCGGTCAGTCCGCTCTTGGCGGACTGAACTATCCGGATCACCGCACTCATAACAGTGCGGTGCTCCTCTTTGATGGAAGCGCTGTTAAGCGCCTCCAGTAAGCTATCCGGTGCCTCCGGCTGGACGGAGGACACCGGCGTCTTACCCTTCTTGCGAAGGATCCGCTGTCCATACTACGGAACCGCTGATGGTTCCGGTATGGAGTCCGGACGAGGGTTGGGCTTAGAGCCCCTAGGGGTCTTGCCCCCCATGCGCCTGGAGTCCGGGAGGTTGCCTTGTGGCTCCTCCTGCGCCACCTCCTCTTGACCAAGCCCCCCTTGGGGCACCGCCTCGGTGTCGTCCGTAGCGTGGGGCGAGGAGGCGGTCGGAAGCGAAGTACTCTCCATTTCCAACGGGCCCAGGGAACCGCCCGATGAATCGGCGAACTTGCCCTTGGGCGGGCTGCATGATTGTTCGGCATTAGAGAACACTATGAAATTATGAAAAAGCCGTGGGTATCCGGACACTTACGATCTCGCCAGGGGCTTGGCCCTTGTTGGCCAATCCTCCTCGTCGTCGTCGACGTTGGTGGAGAAGTCCGGAGGAAGGGTTCTTCCCTTCTTGGACCCTCGGCCTCCCGGTTAGGCGGCCTTCCTTTTCTTCTCCTCCCCGTTGGGGAGGAGCTTCTTCTTCCTCCTCGTCCTCGGGAGAAGATTCTGCTTGAAATCGACAGCACTGGCGTCGGGAACTCCTTGAGTTCCCGTGACATCCTTCTTGGCCTTCTTCTCCGACACCACATGGGGTGCCGGAGCCAGCAGCCCCGTCGATCGGGCATCCGCTGGGTCTTCTGGCAAAGGAGTCGGACAGTTAATCTGTCCGGGCGTCTTCAACCAGTCTGTCGAGATTAGGGAGTTTTAGATCCGCATAGAGTCAATCTATGAGAGAAGAGTCCGTAAAGGGTAAAATAACTTACCTCGCTTTGCTTGGCGCGGCGAGCTGTATCCGCGATCTTTGATAGCGGATCTTTGAACCTCGGCGCCCTTGAATAGCACCTTCCAGGCATCTTCGTACGTAGTGTCGAAGAGCCGGCTCAAGGTTTGGTGCTGTGCCGGATCAAACTCCCACAAATTAAAGGCCCGTTGTTGGCATGGGAGAATCCGGCGGATGAGCATCACCTGGATTACGTCGACAAGCCTAAGATTTTTGGCCGCCAGGTTTCGGACACATGTTTGGAGTCCGGATGTCTCGTCCAAATTCCCCCATGTCAGGCCCGTCTCTTTCCATGACGAGAGCCGTGTGGGGAAGCCAAATCTGAATTCGGGGGCCGCCGCCCATTCGGTGTCGCGGGGCTCGGTGATGTAGAACCACCCCGATTGCCACCCCTTTATTGTCTCCACGAAGGCGCCTTCGAGCCATGGGACTTTGGCCATCTTGCCAATCATGGCGCCTCCGCACTCCGCTTTACGGCCGCCCACTACCTTCGGCCGGACGTTGAAGATCTTCAGCCATAAGCCGAAGTGGGGCTGGACGCAGAGGAAGGCCTCGCACACGACGATAAACGCTGAGATGTTGAGGATGAAATTCGGGGCCAGGTCGTGGAAGTCCAGGCCGTAGTAGAACATGAGCCCCCAGACAAATGGGTGAAGAGGAAAACCTAGTCCGCGGAGGAAGTGGGGGAGAAACACCACCTTCTCATGGGGCCCAGGGGTCGGAATAAGCTGCCCCTCGTCGGGAAGCCTGTGCGCGATGTTGCCGGACAAGTATCCGGCCTCCCGCAGTCTTGCGATGTGCCCCTCCGTGACGGAGGAGGCCATCCACCTGCCTCCCGCTCCTGACATGGTTGGAGAAAGGTTGAGGTGGGATGTGCGGACTTGGGCGCTGGAGCTCGAGTGCGCGGAAATGGTTAAGCAAAGGAGGAAGAAGGCGTAGGTGAAAAGGTGGATTCTTATCCCCTTATATGGACGGACGAAGCTATGCGTCTCCCACCAGCCTGGTAAAACTCGCTTATTTCCCAAGCGCTGTAATCAATGGCGCAGATGGGTTACCCACGTCTGTATTGATGAGAATCCCGGAATAAGGGGGCACGATCTATGCTTTGATAAGACGTGCCAAGGAAACCGCCTCGCTAAACATGCTGAGGTGGAACAGTAAAAAACGATTCATATAAAGGCCTGGCCGTGGTGTGATGTCACGCCCGCGAATCGTCGGCAGATCTGTGCAAAAGTTATTCTCTCTACGGTGTTATGTGGAACTTGTTTTGCGAGCGGACACTATCCTTGTGTTCAAAATCTTCTATGAAGTATTCGGAGGAGGAACCCTCGCAATGCGAAGACAATCAACGCGGACTCATCGTCATTGAAGCTTGGTTCGGGGGCTCTTTGAAGGAGTCTGGACTAGGGGTGTCCGGATAGCGGACTATCGTCACGGCGGACTCCAAGACTATGAAGATACAAGATTGAAGACTTCGTCCCGTGTCCGGATGGGACTTTCCTTGGCGTGGAAGGCAAGCTTGACGATCGGATATGTAGATCTCCTACCATTGTAACCGACTCGTGTAACCCTAACCTATCCGGTGTCTATATAAACCGGAGGGTTTTAGTCCTTAGGACGAACAACAATCATACCATAGGCTAGCTTCTAGGGTTTAGCCTCCTTGATCTCGTGGTAGATCTACTCTTGTACTACCCATATCATCAATATTAATCAAGCAGGAGTAGGGTATTACCTCCATCGAGAGGGCCCGAACCTGGGTAAAAACATCGTGCCCCTTGTCTCCTGTTACCATCTGCCTAGACGCACAGTTCGGGACCCCCTACCGCCGGTTTTGACACCGACACCCCACTTTAGTCCCGGTTGGTGCCACCAACCGGGACCAAAGGCCTTGCACAGCGGCGTGGTGGTGGGAGTTTAGTCCCACCTCGCTAGCTGAGAGAGAGCTGCGCCTGTTTATAAGGTGCGGTGCGCCTTCCCTCTCGAGCTCCTCTCCAAAGCAGGCTTTCGGGCCTAACCGTGCAATGTGTGCATGTGGGCCTACTGGGCCTCCCGCGGGCCTGAATCCTGGCCCATGGTAGGGTTTCGATCGTATTCGGTCGTGGGGGCCCGATGGGTGGCACTTTTTTGTTTTTTGTTTTTTGTTGCTTTATTTAGTTTATTTTGTTTCTACTTACAACAAAATACTTATTGTTGCTATATTTATTTATTTTTCCAGTTTTTGTTTTTTTCTGCATTATTTATTTTCTTTTTTTTTTGCTTTATTTTTTAATTCTTTTTCTTTTAGTTTTAGAAAAATTATAAACTTTCATTCTTGCCATTACTTTTCAAATTTGAAAACACTTTTTTGTTTTTTGTTTTCTTTGTTGCTTTATTTATTTTATTTTGTTTCTACTTACAACAAAATACTTATTGTTGCTATTTTTATTTTCTTTTGTTTTTGCTTTATTTTTTAATTCTTTTTGCTTTTAGTTTTAGAAAAATTATAAACTTTCTGTTAGTGCCATTAGTTTTCAAATCTGAAAACACTTTTTAATTCTTTGTTGCTTTATTTATTTTATTTTGTTTCTACTTACAACAAAATACTTATTGTTGCTATTTTTATTTTTATTTCCAGTTTTTTTTGTTTTATTTTCTGCATTATTTATTTTCTTTTGTTTTTGCTTTATTTTGTAATACTTTTTGCTTTTAGATGAGCAAAATTATAAACTTTCTGTTAGTGACATTAGTTTTAGAAAAATTTAAACTTTATGTTAGTGCCATTAGTTTTCAAATTTGAATACTTAAAATTTGAATTATTTGAAATTTGTTTGAATCACAAGTTTGTGATTAACTTTACTAAAAAATGAACATAGATGCGCCTATAGAGAAAATTCAACCTAAATTCATAATAAATTTCTATGAATTTCAGAGAAATTCACTATGAATTTAGGTCAAATTCCCTGTATAGGGGCATCTATTTTCACTTTGAGAGGAGCTCAACAAGGCAGAGAGGGACGGGCTTATAAACCGGTGTGAGCGCCCTTCGGTTGGCGAGGTGGGACTAAACTCTGACCGCAACGAGGACCTATCCTTTAGATCCCGGTTTGTGGCACAAACCATGACTAATGGTCATGGGCCAGGGGCGAGGCGCATTGGTCCCGGTTCGTGCGTGGAACCGGGACCAAAAGGTCCAGACGAACCGGGACCAATGGCCCACGTGGCTGCTCTCTTGAGTGTTCTTGGTGAGAACATAGTTGATAAGGAGAGAACCGGGATTAATGGTATTACGAGGGCCGAACCATAAGACATTAAAGCATTTCAAATGAACTATGAAAAAGTTGAAAGTTGGCATGGTATCATAATTTCACACAATAGCTTGGGTCAATGGTATCATACTCGTCTGTTACAAAGTTGGCATGGTATCATCATAATAGTTGCGGAAGAAAGTCTTCACTTTTTCTTCGCTTGTGTCATTTGCTTATCGCGCCGTAACCATGGATAATCTTCATCGTTTATCAGGATGCTTGGGTCAGCCTTGACTTTGAAGGGAGGAATTTCATGAAACTTTTCATACTCTTGAGACATGTCCATCTTGCCCTCCACTCCCGGGATGTCCCTTTTCCTGAAAGAACTATGTGGCGCTTTGGCTCATCGTATGATGTATTCGCTTCCTTATCTTTTCTTTTCTCGGTCTGGTAGACATGTCCTTCACATAGATAACTTGTGCCACATCATTGGCTAGGACGAACGGTTCGTCGGTGTACCCAAGATTTTTCAGATCTCTGTTGTCATTCGATCTTGTGGGTCTACACGCACCCGCCTCTGACAGATTGACCCATTTGCACTTAAACAAAGGGACCTTAAAATCATGTTCGTAGTCAAGTTCCCATATGTCCACTATGTAACCATAATGTGTGTCCTTTCCCCTCTCGGATGCTGCATCAAAGCGGACACCGCTGTTTTGGTTGGTGCTCTTTTGATCTTGGTCAATCGTGTAAAATGTATTCCCATTTATCTCGTATACTTTCCAAATCAATACAGTCGAAGATGGTCCCCTGGACAACAAGTACAGCTCATCACAAACAGTTTTGTCACCTCTGAGACGTGTTTCCAACCAACTGCTGAAAGTCCTGATGTGTTCACATGTAATCCTGTTGTCGCCTTTTTCGGTGTTTGGGCGCGGACTGTTCTGTGTTCATCGACATACGGGTCACCAAGGTAGAGTTACGTAGAACTGCGTGAGTGTGCTTGAGACCAAGAATATCCGTCCTTGCATATTGTTGAGTCCCTTCCAAGCGTGCCTTTTCCAGTCAGTCTCCCCTCATACCGCGATTTAGGGAGACCTATCTTCTTAAGGCCAGGAATGAAGTCAACACAAAACCCGATGACATCCTCGTTTGATGGCCCATGGAGATGCTTCCATCTGGCCTAAGCGATTCTGGACATATTTCTTTAGGACTCCCATGAACCTTTCAAAGGGGAACATATTGTGTAGAAATACGGGCCCCAGAATGACAATCTCGTCGACTAGATGAACTAGGACGTGTGTCGTGATATTGAAGAAGGATGGTGGGAACACCAGCTCGAATCTGACAAGACATTGCGCCACATCTCCTTAGCGTTGGTACGATTTCTGGATCGATCACCTTCTGAGATATTGCATTGAGGAATGCACATAGCTTCACAATGGCTAATCGGACGTTTTCGGTAGAAGCCCCTCAATGCAACCTGAAGCGATTGCGTCATAATCACGTGGCAGTCATGAGACTTTAGGTTCTAGAACTTTTCTCCGGCATATTTATTATTCCCTTTATATTCGACGAAGCCGTCGAGACCTTCATGAGCAGGCATTCAAAGAAGATTTCTTTCTCTTCTTTCATAAGGCGTAGCTGGCGGGACCTTCATACTGCTTCGGAGGCATGCCCTCTTTTTCGTGCAAGCGTTGCAGGTCCTCCCGTGCCTCAGCTGTATATTTTGTCTTACCATACACGCCCAAGAAGCCTAGCAGGTTCACGCAAAGGTTCTTCGTCACGTGCATCACGTCGATCGAAGAGCGGACCTCTATGTCTTTCCAGTAGGGTAGGTCCCAAAATATAGATTTCTTCTTCCACATGGGTGCCTGTTTCTCAGCGTCATTCGAAACAGCTAGTCCGCCGGGACCCTTTCCGAAGATTACGTATAAATCATTGACCATAGCAAGTACGTGATCACCGGTACGCATGGCGGACTTCTTCCGGTGATCTGCCTCGCCTTTGAAATGCTTGCCTTTCTTTCTACATTGATGGTTGGTCGGAAGAAATCGACAATGGCCCAGGTACACATTCTTCCTGCAGCTTCCCAGGTATATACTATCGGTGTCAAGTAAACAGTGCGTGCATGCGTGGTATCCCTTGTTTGTCTGTCCTGAAAGGTTACTGAGAGTGGGCCAATCGTTGATGGTCACGAACAACAACGCCTTTAGGTCAAATTCCTCCTGTTTGTGCTCATCCCACGTACGTACACTGTTTCCATTCCACAGCTGTAAAAGTTCTTCAACTAATGGCCTTAGGTACACATCAATGTCGTTGCCGGGGTGCTTAGGGCCTTGGATGAGAACTGGCATCACAATGAACTTCCGCTTCATGCACATCCAAGGAGGAAGGTTATACATACATAGAGTCACGGGCCAGGTGCCGTGATTGCTGCTCTGCTCCCCGAAAGGATTAATGCCATCCGCGCTTAAAGCAAACCATACGTTCCTTGGGTCCTTTGCAAACTCATCCCAGTACTTTCTCTCAATTTTTCTCCACTGCGACCCGTCAGCGGGTGCTCTCAACTTCTCGTCTTTCTTACGGTCCTCACTATGCCATCGCATCAACTTGGCATGCTCTCCGTTTCTGAACAGACGTTTCAACCGTGGTATTATAGGAGTATACCACATCACCTTCGCAAGAACCCTCTTCCTGGGAGGCTCGCCGTCAATATCACCGAGGTCATCTCGTCGATCTTATACGCAATGCACGCATACCGGGCATCGTTCAGATCCTTGTATGCACCATGATAGAGGATGCAGTCATTAGGGCATGCATGTATCTTCTACACCTCCAATCCTAGAGGGCATCGACCTTCTTTGCTGCGTATGTCTTGTCGGGCAATTCGTTATCCTTTGGAAGCTTCTTCTTCAATATTTTCAGTAGCTTCTCAAATCCTTTATCGAGCACAGCATTCTCTGCCTTCCACTGCAGCAATTCGATGAGGTACCGAGCTTTGTGTTGCCATCTTCGCAATTGGGGTACAACCCTTTTTTGCGATCCTCTAACATGCGATCGAACTTCAGCTTCTCCTTTTGACTTTCGCATTGCGTCCTTGCATCGACAATGACCCGGCGGAGATCATCATCATCGGGCACATCGTCTGGTTCCTCTTGGTCTTCAGCAGCTTCGCCCGTTGCAGCATCATCGTGCACATCATCTGGTTCCTCTTGATGTTCAGTAGCATCACCGTATTCAGGGGGCACATAGTTGTCATCATACTATTCTTCTTCGCCGTCTTCCATCATAACCCCTATTTCTCTGTGCCTCGTCCACACATTATAGTGTGGCATGAAACCCTTGTAAAGTAGGTGGGTGTGAAGGATTTTCCGGTCATAGTAAGACTTCGTATTCCCACATATAGGGCATGGACAACACATAAAATCATTCTGCTTGCTTGCCTCAGCCACTTCGAGAAAATCATGCACGCCCTTAATGTACTCGGAGGTGTGTCTGTCACCGTACATCCATTGCCGGTTCATCTGCGTGCATTATATATAATTAAGTGTGTCAAAACTCATTACAGAACATCATGAATAGATAATTAAGTGACCAAATTAATAGAAGTTCATCATCACATAAAAACCAAAGTACATACATAGTTCTCATCTAACAACATAAAGCTCTGCAGATCATCTAAATTAATTAAACCATACATTGAAACTATGTAAAACATTTCAATGCGAAAACAAATGCGATCATAATCGCAACCAAGGTAACAACTGATCCAACGGCATAATAATACCAAGCCTCGGTATGAATGGCATATTTTCTAATCTTTCTAATCTTCAAGTGCGTTGCATCCATCTTGATCTTGTGATCATCGACGACATCGCAACATGCAACTCCAATATCATCTTCTCCTCCTCAAGTTTTTTATTTTTTCCTTCAAGAAATTGTTTTCTTCTTCAACTAAATTTAACCTCTCGACAATAGGGTCGGTTGGAATTTCCGGTTCAACAACCTCCTAGATAAATAAAATCTATGTCACGTTGGTCGGCATAATTTTCATAAACAATAAATGAACCAATAGTTATGAAAAGATAATATATACCACATCCGAATCATATACAGGACGAGGGCCAACGGGGGCGGATACCAAAACCATCGCACTATATAAGATGCAATAATAAAATTAAGAAAATAATACAAGTATCTATCTAAACATACAAGTAAGAATATTTTTCCTTTCAGAAAGAAGATAAGAACAAGAGGCTCACCACGGTGGTGCCGGCGATGAGATCGGCGCGGGTGATCGACGGCGGTGAAGACGGGGACGGGGCATGATGGACCGCTAAACCTAGACAAATATTAAGGAAAATGGAGCTTGGAGGTCGAGCATGGAGAGGAGAAAGCTTAAGTAGTGTGGCTCGGGCATTCCATCGAACACCTTGTGTGCATAGGAGGTGAGCTAGAGCACCACCAAGCCCTCTCCCCCTCGGCGGCCAGAAAAAACTGAGCAGTGTGCTCTGCTCTTACGCGAGGGGTTATATATAGGCACCTCATTGGTCCCGGTTGGTGGCATGAACTGGGACTAAAGGGGAGCCTTTGGTCCCGGTTAAAGCCAACAACCGGGACCAATGGTGGTGGGCCAGGAGCGAGGCCCATTGGTACCGGTTCGTCCCACCAACCGGGACCAAAAGGGCCATACGAACCGGGACCAATGCCCACGAGGCCCCGGCCGGCCTCCTGGGATCACGAACCGGGACAAATACCTCCATTTGTCCCGATTCGTGGCAGAACCGGGACTAATGGGCTGACCCGACCTGGGCCATTGCCCCTTTTCTACTAGTGTTCGTTCGATATTTTGATGAGATGTACGTTGTCTCTCCTTTAGTGATGTTATGTGAACGTCGACTACATGACACTTCACCATTATTTGGGCCTATAGGAAGGCATTGGGAAGTAATAAGTAGATGATGGGTTGCTAGAGTGACAAAAGCTTAAACCCTAGTTTATGTGTTGCTTCGTAAGGGGCTGATTTGGATCTATATGTCTAATGTTGTGGTTAGTTTTACCTTAATACTTCTTTTGTAGTTGCGGATGCTTGCAATAAGGGTAAATCATAAGTGGGATGCTTGTCCAAGTAAGGGCAGTACCCAAGCACCGATCCACCCACATATCAAATTATCAAAGTACCGAACGTGAATCATATGAGCGTGATGAAAACTAGCTTGACGATAATTCCCATGTGTCCTCGGGAGCGTTTTTCTCATTATAAGAAACTAGTCATCAACCCGTCCGTCTGCACGGGCTAGATAATGTTTTATCTTAATATTATTATGCACTTTCATATAATAGTATATAATTTATATTGTGGTAGAATTTAATGCACGTGTTAAGTTTATACTAAAATGGTGATTATATTAATCTAGAATGGATAGCAAAATTTCAAACCCTATATATTTTAAATAATGTCCAGTTTGCACATGTTACAAATATGTAGATGTATATTTAGTTATTTTCAAGCATGTGTGTGTGTGTCATATTACATAAATTTAAATTATCAAAAGAGGTGCCTAGCGTTTTTAAAATATTATTATACTGGCTACTATTAGCTGGATAAGTGTTCAATTTGTTGTTAGATTCCTTTATCTAATCTTGTATCGGTTTTTCGTGGGCGGTGTACATATATACCATTATTAATTTTATCATTTGCGAAATCTCCGTTCCATCTTAGTGCATAGGGAAGTAGTCATTCTTTAACTTTATTATTAAAAATTTATTATACTTCATCAAGAATTTATCTATCATGTATCAAATTAAATAGTGGAGTATATTGTAATACTTGGAATTTTATATTACCAAGTAAGATTAAATTGTAATGGATGTGGTTAGGGAATATTTCAATTTAATATGCCCATAAAAAATAACAGGTTATTTTCATAAATGAGTTTCCTGTGTCTGATAATTTATGTATATTTGCCTAGTTACATTACAATTTAGGTGATTTATATATTGTTGGACATCATATGGCAAGGTACGATAAAAATTTCTTGTCCAATCAGGCGTCGACTCTGTCTTTTTATAACCTGATGCTGGAGGAGTATTTATTTGTATGAGTCATTTTTATTTTTTCTAACAAATATGTACTTTTTTCTATGGGAACTGGGACGTGGATACTACTATGACGTGGGGCTTGTGGAGATTTTTTGTGTGCATGGTGGGGCTTGTCGAGTTCTTATTATACGTGCTTTTTTTCCCATCATGAAAGGAGGAGGACTGTGGTTATTTTTTTTACGTGGGTAGTGGAACGTGGATTCCTACTCTAACGTGGGGCTCTAGGATTCCTCATTGTAGTTACTCAAGAAAAAAAAGAATCCTCATTATACGTATTTTTTCTTCCATCGCAAAGGGGAAGGCACATGGATTTTCCATTGGTTACAACTTAACGTGACTATTAAGGGCTCTTTGGTGTATGTGGTTATTGTACGTTCTGTTTTCTATATTGAATATCTTGTACGTTTTTTTAATAGATCTTGACCATTAAATTTTAAATCTGATGGCTACATTAAATTTGCTGATGTGGATTAATATAAATGCTCGGAAGGTGCCTCCAATTAGTAAATATAAGATTGTCCAGGCTTGTCCTTTGCTACAAAAAGGATTGGGTCACCTTGCTGCACTTTATTTAATTTCATTGCTTGTTTCCCTTTACAATTTATCTTATCACAAAACTATCTGTTACCTACAATTTCAGTGCTTGCAGAGAAAACCTTACTGAAAACCGCTTGTCATTTCCTTCTGCTCCTCATTGGGTTCGACACTCTTACTTATCGAAAGGACTACGATAGATCCCCTATAATTTTGGGTCATCACCGCTCACTTCCGCTCGGGCCCCCTCCCGGCTTCGGGCCCCCTGTAGCGCATGGGCCCCCTTGGTTTCGGCGCTCCTGCAGCGCTTGGGCCCCGGTATGGGTCCGTGGCGTCGGACCCGGCCCCGTCACCCGCCGGCCCGGCTGCATCCTCGCCGGCGGCCACGACGCCCCCGACTCCCGTTGAGTCCGTAGCCCGGTCAGCGAGCGCATCTTATGTGCCTAACCCTGGCTCCTCGACGGCTTCACCATTGATCCCGATGGTCTCTTTGTCGACTTTTCCCTCGGTCGATCCCCCCTCGCCGGCCTCGCCGGCCTTGTCACCGGCCCCGTCAGCTCCGCCGGCTGCGCCCCCGGCCCCGCCAGCTTCTCCACCAGCCCCGCCGGCCGCCCCGGACACCCGCATGGTCACCCGTGCTCGCACCAGCATCCACCGACCCAGCACGCACTATTCCACGGATGAGTACCTCCTTGCTGCCTCGACGTCTGCACTGTCACCCCTCCCGTCGTCAGCTCGAGCCACGCTTCGCGACCCACATTGGCTCGCTGCGATGCAGGAGGAGTTCGACGCGCCGGTGCGCAACCGCACCTGGCAGCTTGTCCCGCGGCCCACCCATGCCAACGTCATCACCGGCAAGTGGGTCTTCCGGCATAAGACTCGTCCTGACGGGTCTCTCGAGGGCTATAAGGCTCGGTGGGTGGTACGCGGGTTCCGGCAGCATGCTGGAGTCGACTTCACCGACACCTTCGCCCCGGTTGTCAAACCGGGCACGATTCGCGCGGTCCTTCAGCTCGCGGTCTCTCGCGCCTGGCCGGTGCACCAGATGGATGTGTCGAACGCGTTCTTGCATGGCCATCTCTCGGAGCAGGTCTTCTGTCAGCAGCCTACTGGCTTCGTCGACGCGGCTCGTCCTGACCACGTGTGCTTTCTCTCCTGCTCCTTATACGGGTTGAAGCAGGCCCCTCGAGCCTGGTACCAGTGGATCGCCGGCTTCCTGCAGCAGCTTGGGTTTCGAGCTACTCGCTTCGACGCCTCGCTGTTTTTCTATCACCAGGCTCCGGCGACCGCTTACCTGCTCCTCTACATCGACGATATCATCCTGACGGCCTCCTCGCCAGAGCTCCTTCGCCAGCATACTGCTCGCCTCAGCGCCGAGTTCGCCATTAAGGACCTCGTCCCGTTGCACTGCTTTCTCGGCATTGAGGTGGTACGCCGTGCCGACGGGTTCTTTCTCCACCAGCAACAGTATGCGCAGGACCTTCTTGAGCGGGCAGACATGCTTAACTGCAAGCCTGTCCCCATGCCTATCGACACGAAGGCCAAGGTTTCTGCGCTTGACGGTTCACCTGTGCCGGATGCGCTCCATCGTCGGCGCCCTTCAGTACTTGACGCTCACTCGGCCGGACCTGCAGTACGCCGTCCAGCAGGTGTGTCTCCACATGCACGCCCCTCGCGACACTCACTGGAACTTGGTGAAGCGGATCCTTTGGTATATCCGCGGCACCACGGCTCTGGGTCTTACGTTGACGGCCTCGCCCTCGACCGACCTTGTTGCCTACAGTGACGCCGATTGGGCTGGCTGTCCGGACACCCGTTGCTCCACTTCGGGCTACTGTGTCTACCTGGGTCCCTCGCTCATATCGTGGTCGTCTAAACGACAACCCACGGTATCCCGCTCCAGTGCTGAGGCTGAGTATCGTGTTGTGGCCAATGCCGTCGCCGAGTGCTCGTGGCTCCTGCAGCTTCTCCAGGAGTTGCTTATTGACGTCCCGAAGGCCACCATTGTCTACTGTGACAATGTCTTTGTAGTCTACCTCTCCGCCAACCCCGTTCATCATCGTCGCACGAAGCATATTGAGCTCGACATTCACTTCGTGCGAGAGTAGGTCGCTCTTGGGCGCATCCGTGTTCTTCATGTTCCTACCGCTCAGCAGTTTGCCGATGTTATGACCAAGGAGTTACTGACGCCTACATTTGAGGAGTTCCAGTCTAGTCTATGTGTCACTGGTGACGTATCAAATGCAGGGGGTGTTGAACATATTATGTGCATGTATCTGATAGGATAATCTCCTACCGGCCCCGCCTCTAGTTTCCTTGTATAGATGAGGCTGAGGGCTGCTGTTGTAATTATATACGTGCACCGTGCACCCGATCAATACATCCGGAGTTGCAACATGTTTGCTCAAGTGCTGTTGAGTAGCAAAAAAATGTACTGTTTGTTAGCAGATCATGCATCTCACGTAGTTACACACTCTTTTCTTAGCTCAGTTGGTAGAGCGGAGGACTGTAGTGTTTTAGAAAAATCCTTAGGTCGCTGGCTCGAATCCGGCAGGTTGGATATTTTTTTTGCCCGATATCTTTCTTTTTGTCTACCATCTGCTGACTGTCCAACGAACCCACCCCGAAGCTGCTTCGCTGTTAAGCCTTCTCTTCCCTTTCAGTTTGAAACCAAATTAAATTCCCTTGCTCTCTTCAGTTTGGAACCAAATTGAATCACAGCCCCCTTGCTCCGTTCAGTTTGACAAATTAAATCCTAACATCTTGGCATGATTTGAATCTTAACGTGAGTTGTTATGAGTTATCCGTAATACAAATGAACCTAAAAAGTTCATAATTTTGACTGGGGACATTCATTACTGGCACACAAAATATATCTAGGACTGAATCTTAGTGTATTATTTCTGAAAATACAGTGGCACACAGAATATCTAGAACAGTGGCACACAAAATAGAAGTAAATCATTTAATCATGGTGAGAATATGCCCTCATCTATATCTTCAAGACTTAAATACTAGGACATGTCAAAAGATCCGTCAAACTTGTCATGAATTCGTATCCTTGAGAGCCTACTTCATTTGGTTCAAAATCCTTATTTCTTCTTGCTGAATAATTATGTGTTGGCGTGTTCTCTTTTTCTTTCTGCTAGCCAAGAAGGAGCCTACTTTTTTCTTTTCTTCCTGGAGATGCAGATGGTCTTTTCTTCTTTTTGTTGTGTTGCCTATCAAGCCAAGTTCTTTTTATTTTGGAGTTTTTGTTCCGAACCTCTTTTTTCTTTATGCGTGCATCACTCCAGAATTCATTTGATGCTTTAATCAAAATGTTCTGAACCTCTCTTTTCTTTATGCGTGCATCACTCCAGAATTCATTGTTCTGAACCTCTTTTGTTCTGAACCCCTGTCAAGTGCACTTTCAATGAAAATGCAATACTCTTCAGAGCTTGTATGTCTGTTGCACTAATGCAAGTTCTCTTTTTTGTCAGAGCATGGTCCGCTCAATTCGTCAATCCCGTATGCATGTACGCTATCTCTCGTGGATCAATCTGATCGATAGACGAAACGGCCGTCGTTTCCTTCCCTGCCTAATCAATCCCTAAGCTAATTCCCTTCCCATCTTTTCGCTTCGACTGAATCGGCGATCGCTTCTGCAGCCAGCCAAAGGAGCAGAACTTGCAAACTTGTACAACAATTTACTAATTACTAATATGTTTTAGAAGATTTTTTTGTCTAGTTGTTGAAGTTAAGAAGTTGTCACAGATTTGAGATATTCAATAGTGGCTCGTCCAAGTCAAAAATCAAGGTTCTATCTTTTTCTTTATAACTAACTATACAAGTTACAAGCCTATAATTCATGGAGTTTATCAGTTCAAATTCATTGATATTATTTTTTGTTTGGTTCATAAACAGAAACGATCATGCATTCTAGTTCTAGAAGAAACTATGATTCCAGTGCTTTCAAGCGTAAGCAATTTGAACTAACTATGATTCCGGTCCAAGTCCAAAATCAAGGTTTTATCTTTTTCTTCATAACTAACTATACAAGTGATTGACCAAAGAGTGGAGAACACAAAGACATTGATGGACCAGAACTGTTTTGCGAGTTAGTTTTCATCCAGGATTTAGTTAAGAAATCTATGGCCCCTGTTGATATTCTTGAGGTTTCGATGAAGTGCCCCTTCTATCCTAACGCTATTATTGCATACAGGATTTTGTTAACCATTCCTGTAACTGTTGCATCTGCGGAAAGGAGCTTTTCTAAACTCAAGTTGTTGAAATCCTACCTGCGTTCTACTATGACACAAGAAAGACGGAATGGTTTGGCAACAATAGCACTTGAAAATGATGTATTGGAGAAGATTAATTATGAGGATATAATTGAAGATTTTATTTCAAGGAACACAAGACGGATGACACTTTTCAATAGAGGATGAAGTCAGTTTATTGGTTTCAGTATTTTGCATTGATACTTGAGAATTTTCTAAAGATTGTATGAAATGACATAAAGTTAAATTATATAATGAAGTGATTATGCTTGAGTTATATTATGTTTTTTTTATAAATATTAGGGCCTTATTTTCCTTTTCGCACCGGGGCCCCGAATTCCTGGAGACGGGCCTGGCGAGGATATGGTAAGGACGTGTGTGTGAGGTGGAGATTTTTTTAGGAACGTCGAACGTGGTGCAGTGTGGTTGAGATTGGATAAGCCAGGGAGACCATGTCACGCGGAACACGGGTCACATGAGCGAAGCAGTGGACCGGAGACAACAAATCAGTCGGGTGATTTGAACCATATCCCAATTGTTTTCCTCAAGTACTGTTGGTTAGCAAATTGTGCATCTGATGCACTAATCCAATCCTTGACACAGCTTCTTTTCTTTATGAAAGGTCATTATTAAATAATGAACAGAAACCGACCTTAGCTCAGTTGGTAGAGCGGAGGACTGTAGTGGTGCAGAAAAATCCTTAGGTCGCTGGTTCGAATCCGGCAGGTCGGAATTTTGTATTTTTCTCCCGATATCTTTTATCTTTCTTTTTTTTCCCTACCATCTGCTGACTGTCCAACGAACCCAACCTGAACCAGAACGGAGGCAGGCCAACGTACCCTCCCGCGCATACCGACTCCGCCGCCGGCGTCGTCCCTGCACACCACCGCCGATCCCACGCAAATCAGCTTCTCTTCCCTTTTCAGTTTGAAACCCTTGCTCCCTTCCGTTTGGAAACAAATTAAATCACAGTCCCCTTGCTCTGTTCAGATTGACAAATTAAATCCTAATATCTTGGCATGATTTGGATCTTAAATACTTGAGCTATGCGTAATTTTGACTGGGAACATTCATTGGTGGCACACAAAATATATTTAGGACTGAATCTTAGTGTATGATTTCTGAAAATATAGTGGCACACAGAATATCTAGAGCAGTGGCACACAGAATAGAAAGTACATCATTTAATCATGGCGAGAATATGCCATCATCTATATCTTCAAGACTTTAACACTAGCTAGGACATGTCAAAAGATCAGTCAAACTTGTCATGAATTCGTATCCTCGAGAGCCCACATCATTTGGTCCAAAATCCTTTTTCTTGTTACTGAATAATTATGTGTTGGCATGTTCTCCTTTTCTTTCTGCTCGCCAGAAAGAAGTCGTCTCTTTCTTTTCTTTCTGCAGGCGCAGATGGTCTTTTCTTCTTTTTCTTGTGTTGCCTATCAAACCAAGTTCTTCTTATTTTGGAGATTTTGTTCTGAGCCTGTTTTTTCTTTATGCGTGCATCACTCCAGAATTCTTTCTTCTGAACCCCTGTCAAGTGCATTTTCAATCAAAATGCAACATTCTTCAGAGCTTGTATGTCTGTTGCACTAATGCAAGCTCTCTTTTTTGCCAGAGCAGTGAGAAAACCAATGAGATTGAGGTAGACATGCGAAGTTCCAAACTATGCAATTCCACAAGACCACAAGGTATGGACACATATGTCAATTCTCGTTGTTTCTTTTAGAAAGAAAAACGTAAAACAGTTTATATACCATTATGGAGTCATCAGATTTCAAATTTAACTGACACAAGGATTTTATTCACTACCGAGGGTACCTAGATGACAACAAATACTCTGCTTCCAAGCTATACTGCCGGCTCGTTTCCTCCACATTCGTACCCTCAATCACTGGATACTTCGGCACATCCATGTCATGCATCACGAAGCTATCATGCGAGGCCCCAAGGCTCTCGAGTGTCAACTCCACTTGCCTCATGCTTGGCCGGTGGTCTCCTTCAATCCTCACGCATGCCACCGCTAGCACAGCCACCTCTTCAACCTCCTTGCCGCCTTCTTCAACGACCTGAGGATCTAGCACGCGAACCAGCTTGCCTGTTGCTAGCGAAGAGGTGAAATATGAGACAAGGGTTTCCTCCTCGGATGACCGATATGAGCAAGGTTTTTTCCTTGTCAAAAGCTCCATGAGAAGGACACCGAAGCTGTAAACGTCGCTCTTCTCGGTGAGCTGTCCCGAGTAGAAATACAAGGGGTCTAGGTACCCAAATGTCCCTTGGATAGCGGTTGCGGTCTCTGTTTGATCGACCGGAATGCACCTCGAAGCTCCAAAGTCTGACACCTTTGCTATGAGAGTGCCATCTAACAGAATGTTTTGGGACTTGATATCCCTGTGGACTATAGGGAACGACACGGCCGAGTGAAGGTAGGCAAGAGCTCTCGCAGTTTCGGTTGCAATCCTTAGCCGATCTTCCCATGCCAGGGATGGCGCGGGTTCTTGGACGTGGAGATGATGGTAAAGGGTCCCATTGGAGATGAACTCGTACACCAGCAACGGCACCTCCGTCTCAAGGCAACACCCAAAGAGTTTCACCACGTTTCGGTGGTTGATCTGTGAGAGGATGGCTACCTCATTTATAAACTCGTCGATCTCCCTCTGGATCGCGACTTTGGACTTCTTAATCGCCACGACGTGCAGGTCTGACATGATCCCTTTGTAGACCGTGCCATGCCCTCCTCCACCGATCTCGCGAGCTTTGTCGAAATTGTTTGTGGCCTTTTGTAGCTCCACCAAGGGAATGATCATCCTCTCGGCGATGTCCGCCTTCTGAGACACCAATTGCTGCAACAGATGCCCTCGATTTTGCTTGAAGAATTTCTTCTTGAGCATTTTTGCCCTCCGTTGCTTCATCTTTCGGGTCACCAAGATAGCACCAAGTACCATGATTAGTAGGGCTGCTCCACTGCCAACTCCAATGCCGACACTTAAACCTGAAGAATGTGCACAAATAATGCGTTTTTGTTGGTAAGGAAGAATCTCCGAGATACAAAACAGAGCATGAACCGATGCAATGTCTGATGAGCAATTTTGTTGGTTTTGTGCTCACCTAGAGAAGATCTGATGCAGCCATTTCTTATGCGCGGGTCGCCTTGGGCGCCTCGCGGGCACCGGCATAGGTGCCCGCCGGCCGTGTTGGTGCACTCGCCGAAGCACGTGCCCGGCAGCGTGCACTCGTCGACGTCCTGGCATCCGCCGGCGAGGTACGGGTTGCCCTGGTAACCGTCCAGGCACCGGCACACGTAGCCGCTGCGGTAGTTGCCGGAGACGTTGCGGCAGGAGGCATGGCTGCTCCGGCACGCGCTCCTCCGCGCGTCCACGGGGCAGCCCGACGTTGCCACTCCCGGCAGCACCACCGGCTTCGAGTCCACCGCGAACTCGAGGACGACGGGCACCGCCGGCCGGCGCGAGGGCGAGTACCCGGGCGAGTCGTTGAGGAGCGCGGCGGAGGCGCCGTCGAACCACCCTCTCTCGGCGATGCGCACCGCGATGGGCAGCCTGTCGGCGTACTCGTTGCTCGAGTCCAGCGACTTGATCTCCACGCGGTAGGAGGGGCGGCCGATGGGGACGGGCGTCTCGCAGCAGCCGATGCCGGAGCATGTGGCCGTGGCGGCTCCGTCGGCGGTGGACCTCGAGTTGGTCACCGCGCCGGTCCACTTGTCGTTGATGGAACAGAAGGAGGAGCAGCCGCTGATGACGTTGCCGCCGCCGTCCCCGACGAGCGTGGCCTGCACGTTGCACCCCGTCACGACGAACTGGTTGCGCCACTCCGACAGCACGTACGGGCCGGCGGCGCCGAGGCCGCCCCATGCGCCGGTGCCGTCGAGGCCTCCGGGCCCGGTGAAGTTGAGCTTGACCTGGCCCGCGCCGTCCACGACCCGCAGCGTGGAGTTGGCCAGGGAGATCTCCACGACCTGGAGGCCGCTGCCGACGAGCAGCCGCGGCTCTCCGGTCCGCGCCCGGTCGCAGGTGAGGTTGAATCCCGGCCAGTAGCAGCCGTCGCCGATGCCGAACGGGTACGGCACGCGCACAGCGCCGCAGCCGGTTGGGCAGCGCGAGCCCGCACCTGGGGTTACCTGAGCTGCTGCCGCTGAGAGGCAGAGCTGCAGCAGCAGCACCATCAGCGCGGCGGCCGGAATCATCGTCGCGGCGGGTTGCTCCATTATTGTCTCTCCAATCCATTATAAAGCTTTCTACAAGTTGAGCAAGTTGTAGGAGAGCAGCCGCGCGCAACCTACCGTGACAGTGAGTGCTCGCTCGCTTGACCCAACGCGCGTGCATGTGCATGCATGTGCGCGTTGACGGACCTGGTCTAGGCTGCATCGTGATGACCAAGACATTGAGATATTGTTTTCTTGTTTTCACATTTGTATCCACATTCTCGAGTTTCTTCTTTTTCGATCTCATGAATTTTGTGCTTGGAAAACGAAAGCGATCATAAATGTCATCATTGGGGGCAAACAAGGTAATAGTTCTGTTTTGTTTTGTTTTGTTTATGGCGGAAAAACATCCCATCTACTCCTTCATCTTCAATTATGGCATTATAATAAGGGAAACGTTTGCTGCCGGTGCGCCGGTCGAAGCGTTACGCCGGACGCACACGCTTCGTTGGATTGAAGGCAATCCTACAGCCCGTGCGTGTCGTCTTCCTCTTGTCCCTTTTCTCAGGCCTTTTCTTCAGATCCCATCGCGAACTGCATCCCCGCTCACGACCATAACCCATCCCCTCCATCCCGTGAGCGGAAGTTGTTGTGGGAGCATCGGTCTCCGGCCACCGCCCTCCACCACTGCGCCTGGAACCGACGCCGTCATTCATCTGTCCCACTCCAGCGAACTGGAGGCCACCCCCACACTTCCTCCTCGGCCTTTCCCCCCTCACCAGCCATGGGACAAGAGATGGGTGGCCCTCGGTGTTGCAACCAGGCGGATGAGGCGTCGCCGGAGACGAACCCCAACAAATGTTTGCGGACTGTGGGGGGGCGCGTGCTGGGACCACCATCAGAGATGTTGGGAAGCTGCTACCGCGTGCAATCGAGCTGCAACCAGCAGCTCAAAAGCTACATCCGGCGAATTTGTTTGCTGGAACCAGAGAAATCGGCTGGGTTGTGTCAGGCGACGACGGAGCTGCTACATGCGGGGCGCGGAATGCTACGACCGGCGTACTGCGGAGCTGCAACCTGCAACACCATTTGTTACAACCGTCGACCGTTTTTGCTGGAACCAGAGAAAGCGACGGGGTTGCGTCAGGCGACTTCGGAGCTGCTACATGCAGCGGAATGCTACGGCCGGCGTGATGCGAAGCTTCAACCGGCAACACGATTTGTTACAAATGTTGTCCGTTTTTGCTGGAACCAGAGAAGATCGAGGCTACTAATGGTGCACGGCGAGCTTCAACCAGAGACATGAGATGCTACAACCGGCACAATTTTTTGCTGGAACCACATCCTGTGATTTTTGTGAGTTACTTCGTCGTCTCCATCGTTCCATCCATACTGCAACCGGGGGCGGCACCGGCGGGGGCGCAATGTTGCAACCAATCACTTGATTTGCTGGAACCAGCGAGGGATGAGGAGGCACGGGGAAGCGTCATACTCTTGCCGGCGAGCAGCGGTGCCGCGGCCAACGACGGCAACCCATGACCACAAAGGGCGAGGAGGAAGTGTGGGCGAGGTGCTGCCGGCGTGCAGCGGAGTAGGTAAAAAAGGCGACCGGTGACGGCGGCGCGCATCGACGGCGAGGCAAGCCGGCGGGGCGGCCGGCGAGGCAACGGTTGTCTGGGGACGGGGTGGAGCTGCATGGCGAGGCGAGGAAGACGACACACAGGAGAGACGCACAAGGCGGAAGGGACGAAGCAGTTTTTTGGATAAGGAACTGATGGTCTAGATGAACTAGAAGAACGCCCGTGCGTTGCAACGGGGCCACGTTAACTTAAAGAGTTCAATATTACGACATTGGCGATCTTTTTTTACCATCAAATCCTCACACACACACTCCTCCCTCTTCCTCACTCTCTCCCCTCTCCTCTCTCTAACACACACACATATCCATCTTATTGGAGTGCAGGCGATAATCCATCTATTTCACACACACACGCTAGTGCATAACAATATGGATTATGTGTATTATATTCTTAAAAACGGGGAATTAATTTCATGTAAATCGGCCAGCCACAGCTCCAAGAATACGCGGAGGAGGTGGCCGGTCAGAGTCGGCGCCGTTCGGTGCGAACCCGAAACCCGCTTTCAAGTCATGTCATGAATGCACGTCTTCACAAATATTACAACCAGATGTGAGAAATCACATACTAACACGATGTTGCAATCAATTTGTAATTAAAGAAGCCAAAAGTCTTTTTTCTTAAACCAGAATTCCTTATGCTGGAGTTTAAACAAACCCCACAATAGCCCTACTTATTACCTAATTAAGCAGATGCATGACTTATGAAGCGGATAAGAAATCATGTTAACTTGGAACTAAAATTCCAACAAAAGAGTGAGGAATAAACCTTTTTATCATTGCTCTGAAGTCTGAACCTCCCCCTATTTGTTAGTGAAATGTGAGTATGCTTGGAAGATAATAATTTCTTATGCAACGTATGCTTTTACATCCAAAAGAGCTACAAAATATGTTGACCTACCTATGTGCACTTCCTAAATCAAGCGGATAAAATTATTTCTATCGGCAATATAAAATATTAAACATCAGAAAGAAAGGGACAATGTCCACTAACCATGCAAATATTCTGACCATGGGATATTTAGGCTGGCGTATATGGGAAATCAAAGCTAAAAATGACTCGATGAGTTAGGGATACATCAATAAATATTGTAAAAAGTGATAAAAACAAATCGGCAGCAACTCGCGACCCCACGAACTCGTATTCGCAATGAGCAAGTTAGTGAGGCCACCACGGTAGGCTAGCACCAAGGGACAAGGGCAACAACCGCCTTCCCATCCAACCTACTGATTCTGCTGGCGCTACTTTCATCCTAAGCCCATGAGTACCATTAGTGTGTTGCCACGTACGGAAAAACTATGAACTGAAATTTTCATCCAAATCATGAAAAATGTTAATGTTCCTCTCCTCTCCCATCCCTCGTGTGAACATACCCAATTCGTGGTTGGCTCGCTACAATTCAGCGTAGCTCTGATGTGCACTGCCCTAGCTCTTGATTGGTTGCCGCGATGCTGCGCATCTCGCCAACAAGCTGGGGAAACAAATGCAAATGTTACACCGAGTCAAAATAAACCATCCCACAATCGTAACAATAGAAAAGATAATAACCAAAATTTAACGGAAGAACTACTGCTTGGCTCCCGATCCATCTCGATAGCCCTTGATCCGGCTGCTGAGCTTCTCCTAACCGCCTCAACATCACGTCATTACCAAACATGTAGTGGATGCCTAGTGGGACAAGGATTAAGAAATAACATGAGGTGAAAAATCGATGGCTGTCAATTCCATAAGACGATCCAAGTAATTTGACAAAACAGATCGGGAGCATCTTGTATAATCTCAAAAAGCAACTAAAATATGAGAAATGAACTGATGAAAATCAGCCCTGCTCTCATTTATGCTCGCTTTTGTAATGGGAGGCAAGGAATGGGGATACCGGGAGAAGAAAGGATCACATGGACGGCAAGCCTCCACCACCGGCAAGTGGGGTTGCTTCATCCAATCTCCACGGCCGCCGCCTCCATGGGGACGAACTCCCATGTTCACAGCCAGGCTCCCAATCGGCCGCTGCCTCGCCGACCTTGACGACAAGTAGTCCCTCCTTCGATCCCATTCGCAACGGAGGCAACACCCATCCCAGCGGGACGGGTCCACGGTGAGATCCCTACTGGATTGTGGTCGCGCCTCCCCAAACCTCACCGCGGGACACATGAGAGGGCGCCGTTGCCTGTCGGGTAACGTAGTAATTTCAAAAATTTTCCTCACGATCACGCAAGACCATGGTGATGGCATAGCAGCGAGAGGGAGAGTGTCCGTCCACGTACCCTCGTGACCGAAAGCGAGGCGTTATATTACTTAGCGGTTGATGTAGTCGTGCGTCTTCACGATCCGACCGATCCAAGCACCGTTACTCGGCACCTCCGAGTTCTTGGCACACGTTCAGCTCGATGGCGATCCCGAGCTCCGATCCAGAAAGCGTCGGGAAGGAGTTCCGTCGACCTGACGGCGTGGTGGCGATCTTGATGTTCTACCGTCGCGAGGCTTCGCCTAAGCACCGCTACAATATGACCGAGGTGGAATATGGTGGAGGGGGCACCGCACACAGCTAAGGAACGATCCGTAGATCAACTTGTGTGTTCTAGGGTGCCCCCCCCCGTATATAAAGGAACAAGGGGAGGCGGCCAGCCTTGGGGCGCACCAAGGGAGGGAGTCCTCCTCCTAGTAGGAGTAGGACTCCCTTTCCTAGTCCTACTAGGAAGAGGGAAGGGGAAGGAAAGAGAGGAGAGGGAGAGGGAAGGGGGCTGCGCCCCCTCCTAGTCAATCGGACTCCCCATGGAGGCGCACCACCTCTTGGTGCAGCCCTCTCTCTCCTCTTGGCCCAATAAGGCCCATAACTTCCCGGGGGTTCCGTAACCCTCCGGCACTCCGGTTTTCTCCGGAAACTTCCGGAACCTTTCGGTGTCGAATATAACCATCAATATATCAATCTTTATGTCTCGACCATTTGAGACTCCTCGTCATGTCCGTGATCACATCCGGGACTCGAACTCCTTGGTACATCAAAATACATAAACTCATAATAACCGTCATTGAAACCTTAGCGTGCGGACCCTACGGTTCGAGAACTATGTAGACATGACCTAGAACTATTCTCGGTCAATAACCAATAGCGGAACCTGGATGCTCATATTGGTTCCTACATATTCTCTGAAGATCTTTATCGGTCAAACCGCATAACAACATCGTTGTTCCCTTTGTCATCGGTATGTTACTTTCCGAGATTCGATCGTCGGTATCCAATACCTAGTTTAATCTCGTTACGGAAAGTCTCTTTACTCGTTCCGTAATACATCATCTCACAACTAACTCTTTAGTTGCAATGCTTGCAAGGCTTTATGTGATGTGTATTACCGAGAAGGCCTAGAGATACCTCTCCGACAATCGGAGTGACAAAACCTAATCTCGAAATCGCCAACCCAACAAGTACCTTTGGAGACACCTGTAGTACTCCTTTATAATCACCCGATTCGTTGTGGCGTTTGGTAGTACCAAAGTGTTCCTCCGTAAACAGGAGTTGCATAATCTCATAGTTACAGGAACATGTATGGGTCATGAAGAAAGCATTAACATACTAAGCGATCAAGTGTTAAGCTAACGGAATGGGTCATGTCAATCAGATCATTCAACTAATGATGTGACCTTGTTAATCAAACAACAACTCCTTGTTCATGGTTAGGAAACATAACCATCTTTGATTAACAAGCTAGTCAAGTAGAGGCATACTAGTGACATCTTGTTTGTCTATATATTCACACATGTATTATGTTTCCGGTTAATACAATTCTAGCATGAATAATAAACATTTATCATGATATAAGGAAATAAATAATAACTTTATTATTGCCTCTAGGGCATATTTCCTTCAGTCTCCCACTTGCACTAGAGTCAATAATCTAGATCACATCACCATGTGATTAACATCGATAGTTCACATCATCATGTGATTAACACCCATAATTCACATCGCCATGTGACCAAGACCCAAAGGGTTTACTAGATTCAGTAATCTAGTTCACATCGCTATGTGATTAACACCCAAAGAGTACTAAGG
This sequence comes from Aegilops longissima, assembly GCA_021605205.1. Classification (NCBI taxonomy): domain Eukaryota; kingdom Viridiplantae; phylum Streptophyta; class Magnoliopsida; order Poales; family Poaceae; genus Aegilops; species Aegilops longissima. The sequence goes on along the minus strand of CM038681.1, from coordinate 44,716,258 downwards.
TGTGATCATGTTTTGCTTTGTGGGAGAATCTTAGTCAGCGGGTCTGCCACATTCAGATCCGTATGTATTTTGCAAATCTCTATGTCAACAATGCTCGCACGGAGCTACTCTAGCTAATTGCTCCCACTATCAATATGTATCTAGATCGAGACTTAAAGTCATCCAGATCGGTGTCAAAACTTGCATCGGCGTAACCCTTTACGACGAACCTTTTATCACTTCCATAATCGAGAAACATATCCTTATTCCATTAAGGATAATTTTGACCGCTGTCCGATGATCTATTCCTAGATCACTCTTGTACTCCTTGCCAAACTCGGTGCAGGGTATACAATAGATCTGGTACACAGCATGGCATACTTTATAGAACCTATGGCCAAGGCATAGGGAATGACTTTCATTCTCTTTCTATCTTCTGCCGTGGCGGGTTACGAGTCTTACTCAATTTCACACCTTTGTAACACAGGCAAGAACTCTTTCTTTGACTGTTCCATTTTGAACTACTTCAAAATCTTGTCAAGGTATGTACTCATTGAAAAAACTTATCAAGCGTCTTGATCTATCTCTATAGATCTTAATGCTCAATATGTAAGCAGCTTCACGAGGTCTTCCTTTGAAAAACTCCTTTGAAACACTCCTTTATGCTTTGCGAGAATAATTCTACATTATTTCCGATCTACAATATGTCATTCACATATACTTATCGAAATGTTGTAGTGCTCCCACTCACTTTCTTGTAAATACAGGCTTCACCGCAAGTCTGTATAAAACTATATGCTTTGATCACACTATCAAAGCGTTTATTCCAACTCCGAGATGCTTGCACCAGTCCATAGATGGATCGCTGGAGCTTGCACATTTTGTTAGCTCCTTTAGGATTGACAAAACCTTCTGGTTGCATCATATACAACTCTTCTTTAATAAATCCATTAAAGAATGTATTTTTGACATCCATTTGCCAGATTTCATAAAATGTGGCGATTGCTAACATGATTCGGACAGACTTAAGCATCGCTACAATTGAGAAAATCTCATTGTAGTCAACACCTTTGAACTTGTCGAAAACCTTTCTGCGACAAGTCGAGCTTTGTAGATAGTAATACTACTATCAGCATCTGTCTTCCTCTTGAAGATCCATTTATATAATATGGCTTGCCGATCATCGGGCAACTCCATCAAAGTCCACACTTTGTTCTCATATATGGATCCCATCTCAGATTTCATGGTCTCAAACCATTTTGTGGAATCTGGGCTCATCATCGCTTCCTCATAGTTCGTAGGTTCATCATGGTCTAGTAACATGACTTCTAGAATAGGATTACCGTACCACTCAGTGCGGATCTTACTCTGGAAGACCTCGAGGTTTGGTAACAACTTGATCTGAAGTTTCATGATCATCATCATTAACTTCCTCACTAATTGGTGTAGGAATCACTTGAACTGATTCTGTGATGAACTACTTTTCAATAAGTGAGAAGGTACAATTACCTCATCAAGTTCTACTTTCCTCCCACTCACTTCTTTCGAGAGAAACTTCTTCTCTAGAAAGGATCCATCTTAACAACAAATATCTTGCTTTCGGATCTGTGATAGAAGGTGTACCCAATAGTTACCTTTGGGTATTCTATGAAGACGCATTTCTCGATTTGGGTTCGAGCTTATCGGTGAAAACTTTTTCACATAAGTATCACAACTCAAACTTTAAGAAACGACAGCTTAGGTTTCTTGCTAAACCATAGTTCATACGGTGTCATCTCAGCGGATTTAGATGGTGCTCTATTAAGCGTGAATGCAGCTGTCTTTAATGCATAACCCCAAAGCGATAGTGGTAAATCGGTAAGATACATCATAGATCGCACCATATCAAAATAAAATACGATTCTGACGTTCGGACACACCATAATGTTGTGGTGTTCCATGTGGCGTGAGCTGTGAAACTATTCCACATTGTTTTCATTGAAGACCAAACTCGTAACTCAAATATTCATCTCCACGATCAGATCGCGAAACTTTATTTTCTTGTTGCGATGATTTTCCACTTCACTCTGAAATTCTTTGAACCTTTCAACTATTTCAGACTTATGTTTCATCAAGTAGATATACCCATATCTACTCAAATCATCTTGTGAAGGTTAGAAAATAACGATACTTGCCACGAGCATCAACATTCATTGGATCGCATACATCGGTATGTATTATTTCCAATAAGTCAAGTAGCTTGTTCCATTGTTCCGAGAACGGAGTTTTAGTCATCTTGCCCAAAAGGCACGGTTCGCAAGCATCAAATGATTCATAATCAAGTGATTCCAAAAGTCCATCGGCATGGAGTTTTCTTCATGCGCTTTACACCAATATGACCTAAGCGGCGAGTGCCACAAATAAGTTGCACTATCATTATTAACTTTGCATCTTTTGGTTTCAATATTATGAATATGTGTATCACTATGATCGAGATCCAATGAACCATTTTCATTGAGTGTGTAACCATATAAGGTTTTATTCATGTAAACAGAACAACAATTTATTCTCTTACTTAAATGAATAATCGTATTGCAATAAACATGATCAAATCATATTCATGCTCAACACCAAATAACACTTATTTAGGTTCCACACTAATCCCGAAAGTATAGGGAGTGTGAGATGATGATCATATCAATCTTGGAACTACTTCCAACACTCATCGTCACTTCCCCTTCAACTAGTTTCTGTTCATTCTGAAACTCCCATTTGATTACTACTCTTAGCAACTGAACCAGTATCAAATACTGAGGGGTTGCTATGAACACTAGTAAAATACACATCAATAATCTGTATATCAAATATACCTTTGTTCACTTTGCCATCCTTCTTATCCGCCAAATACTTGGGGTAGTTCCGCTTCCAGCGACCAGTTCCATTGCAGCAAAAGCACTTAATCTCAGGCTTAGGTCTAGACTTGGGCTTCTTCACTCGAGCAGCAACTTGCTTGCCGTTTTCCTTGAAGTTCCCCTTCTTCCCTTTGCCCTTTTTCTTGAGACTAGTGGTCTTGTCCATCATCAACACTTGATGCTCTTTCTTGATTTCTACCTTCGTTGATTTCAACATCACGAAGAGCTCGGGAATCGTTTTCGTCATCCCTTGCATACTATAGTTCATCACGAAGTTCTAGTAACTTTAGTGATGGTGACTAGAGAATTCATCAATCACTATCTTATCTGGAAGATTAACTCCCACTTGATTCAAGCGATTGAAGTACTCAGACAATCTGAGCACATGCTCACTAGTTGAGCGATTCTCCTCCATCTTTTAGCTATAGAACTTGTTGGAGACTTCATATCTCTCAACTCGGGTATTTGCTTGAAATATTAACTTCAATTCTGGAACATCTCATATGGTCCATGACGTTCAAAAACGTCTTTGAAGTCCCGATTCTAAGCCGTTAAGCATGGTGCACTAAACTATCAAGTAGTCATCATATTGAGCTAGCCAAACGTTCATAACGCCTGCATCTGCTCCTGCAATAGGTCTGTCACCTAGCGGTGCATTAAGGACATAATCCTTCTGCGCAGAATGAGGATAAACCTCGGATCACGGATCCAATCCATATTGCTACTAACATCTTTCAATACAATTTTCTCTAGGAACACATATGAAAACATAGGGAAGCAACAACGCGAGCTATTGATCTACAACATAATTTGCAAAATACTACCAGGACTAAGTTCATGATAAATTAAAGTTCAATTAATCATATTACTTAAGAACTCCCACTTAGACAGACATCTCTCTAGTTATCTAAGTGATCACGTGATCCAAATCAACTAAACCATAACCGATCATCACGTGAGATGGAGTAGTTTTCAATGGTGAACATCTTATGTTGATCATATCTGCTATATGATTCACGTTCGACCTTTCGGTCTCCGTGTTCGAGGCCATATCTGTATATGCTAGGCTCGTCAAGTATAACCTGAGTATTCTGCGTGTGCAAAACTGGCTTGCACCCGTTGTAGATGGACGAGAGCTTATCACACCGATCATCACGTGGTGTCTCGGCACGACGAACTTTGGCAGCGGTGCATACTCGGGAGAACACTACTTGATAATTTTAGTGAGAGATCATCTTATAATGCTACCGTCAATCAAAGCAAGATAAGATGCATAAAGGATAAACATCACATGCAATCAATATAAGTGATATGATATGGCCATCATCATCTTGTGCTTGTGATCTCCATCTCCGAAGCACCGTCATGATCACCATCGTCACCGCGCGACACCTTGATCTCCATCGTAGCATCGTTGTCGTCTCGCCAACTATTGCTTCTCGACTATCGCTACCGCTTAGTGATAAAGTAAAGCAATTACATGGCGTTGCATTTCATACAATAAGCGACAACCATATGGCTCCTGCCGATTGCCGATAACTCGGTTACAAAACATGATCATCTCATACAATAAAATATAGCATCACGTCTTGACCATATCACATCACAACATGCCCTGCAAAAACAAGTTAGGCGTCCTCTACTTTGTTGTTGCAAGTTTTACGTGGCTGCTACGGGCTGAGCAAGAACCGTTCTTACCTCGCATCAAAACCACAACGATACTTCGTCAAATAGACTCCGTTTAACCTTCTCAAGGACGGCGTAGCCACACTCAGTTCAACTAAAGTGAGAGAGACAGACACCCGCCAGTCACCTTTAAGCAGCGAGTGCTCACAGCGGTGAAACCAGTCTCGCGTAAGCGTCTGGCGTAATGTCGGTCCGGGCCGCTTCATCTCACAATACCGCTGAACCAAAGTATGACATGCTGGTAGGCAGTATGACTTATATCGCCCACAACTCACTTGTGTTCTACTCGTGCACATGACATCAACGCATAAAACCTGGCTCGATACCACCGCCGGGTAGCGTAGTAATTTCAAAAATTTTCCTCACGATCACGCAAGACCATGGTGATGGCATAGCAACGAGAGGAGAGTGTCCGTCCACGTACCCTCGTAGACCGAAAGCGGAAGCGTTATATTAACGCGGTTGATGTAGTCGTACGTCTTCACGATCCGACCGATCCAAGCACCGTTACTCCGGCACCTCCGAGTTCTTGGCACACGTTCAGCTCGATGGCGATCCCGAGCTCCGATCCAGCAAAGCGTCGGGGAAGGAGTTCCGTCACACCTGACGGCGTGGTGGCGATCTTGATGTTCTACCGTCGCGAGGCTTCGCCTAAGCACCGCTACAATATGACCGAGGTGGAATATGGTGGAGGGGGCACCGCACAGCTAAGGAACGATCCGTAGATCAACTTGTGTGTTCTAGGGTGCCCCCTGCCCCGTATATAAAGGAACAAGGGGGAGGGCCGGCCAGCCTTGGGGCGCACCAAGGGAGGGGGGAGTCCTCCTCCTAGTAGGAGTAGGACTCCCCTTTCCTAGTCCTACTAGGAAGAGGGAAGGGGGAAGGAAAGAGAGGGAGAGGGAGAGGGAAAGGGGGCTGCGCCCCCCCCTCCTAGTCCAATTCGGACTCCCCATGGAGGGGGGGCGCACCACCTCCTGGTGCAGCCCTCTCTCTCCCCTCTTGGCCCAATAAGGCCCATAACTTCCCCGGGGGGTTCCGGTAACCCCTCCGGCACTCCGGTTTTCTCCGGAAACTTCCGGAACCTTTCCGGTGTCCGAATATAACCATCCAATATATCAATCTTTATGTCTCGACCATTTGAGACTCCTCGTCATGTCCGTGATCACATCCGGGACTCGAACTCCTTGGTACATCAAAATACATAAACTCATAATAACCGTCATTGAAACCTTAAGCGTGCGGACCCTACGGTTCGAGAACTATGTAGACATGACCTAGAACTATTCTCGGTCAATAACCAATAGCGGAACCTGGATGCTCATATTGGTTCCTACATATTCTCTGAAGATCTTTATCGGTCAAACCGCATAACAACATCGTTGTTCCCTTTGTCATCGGTATGTTACTTTCCGAGATTCGATCGTCGGTATCAATACCTAGTTTAATCTCGTTACGGAAAGTCTCTTTACTCGTTCCGTAATACATCATCTCACAACTAACTCTTTAGTTGCAATGCTTGCAAGGCTTTATGTGATGTGTATTACCGAGAAGGCCTAGAGATACCTCTCCGACAATCGGAGTGACAAAACCTAATCTCGAAATCGCCAACCCAACAAGTACCTTTGGAGACACCTGTAGTACTCCTTTATAATCACCCGATTCGTTGTGGCGTTTGGTAGTACCAAAGTGTTCCTCCGTAAACAGGAGTTGCATAATCTCATAGTTACAGGAACATGTATGGGTCATGAAGAAAGCATTAACATACTAAGCGATCAAGTGTTAAGCTAACGGAATGGGTCATGTCAATCAGATCATTCAACTAATGATGTGACCTTGTTAATCAAACAACAACTCCTTGTTCATGGTTAGGAAACATAACCATCTTTGATTAACAAGCTAGTCAAGTAGAGGCATACTAGTGACATACTGTTTGTCTATATATTCACACATGTATTATGTTTCCGGTTAATACAATTCTAGCATGAATAATAAACATTTATCATGATATAAGGAAATAAATAATAACTTTATTATTGCCTCTAGGGCATATTTCCTTCATTGCCATGGTCAGGCTTGGATGGGGAAAGGAGGCGACATAGCAGCAACGGCGCCTTCGCCGGGATTGGTGGCGACGGCGGCGGCGAGCGAGCGGGAGGACGGCGGCAGTCCATCGGCCGCCGTGACGTGAGAGAAGGATGGGGATGGGGCAACGATCTGGATGTATGGAGCGGTCGAGAGGAGGGGAAGCATGCGGCTGGGTTTTTCCATCTTGCGGGGTTTCGGGGAGGTCAAACGAGAGAGTTTTTTTCGTGCGGGAGGCAGAGCAACGAGGGCGGATGTAGGGAGACGGAACGCGGTCGGTTGGCAGGAAAAGGAAAGCTACGCAAAATCACATCAATATAAGAAAATATCCCATCAATACTTGATTGATTGGGATTTATTTTTTATATGGTAACTAATCTGATCATCAATACTTGATTGATTGCGATTTATTTTTTATATGATAACTAATCTGATGGGTTTATGTGGGTGGTGAAACGAGAAGGAAAGCTACGCATTTTTTAGGCAGTAGAGATGACTGATGATAAGAAAGGAAAAATCACATCAATATAAGGAAATATCCCATCAATACTTGATTGATTGCGATTTATTTTTTATACGGTAACTAATCTGATCATCAATACTTGATTGATTGCGATTTATTTTTTTATATGGTAACTAATCTGATGGGTTTATGTGGGTGGTGAAGCGAAAAGGAAAGCTACGCATTTTTTAGGCAATAGAGACGATTAATGATAAAAAGGGGAAATCACATCAATATAAGGAAATATCCCATCAATACTTGATTGATTGCGATTTATTTTTTATATGGTAACTAATCTGATCATCAATACTTGATTGATTGCGATTTTTTTATGGTAACTAATCTGATAGGTTTATGTGGGTGGTGAAGCGAAAAGACAGGTGGGAGGGAGACGAAATAAAACCAACAGAAGTGGTGAGACGAAATAAAAACCAGCGAAAAATAACCGGCGGACTATTCGTAGATTTTTTTGGTTCGTCTGTCTTGGTGCGACGGGATGTTAGGGCCTGGAATGCGTGGGGGCGGGCGGGGGACTCGGCTTGAGGTTTTTTTTGGGTTCTATGCGGCTTAGCGTGAGACGGGAGGTTGGGCGTGTGCGGGACTCGATCGCGAGGTTTTTCTTGGTTTTTCGCGGCTGAGAGGGAGGTGGGAGGAAGTATCAAAGAAGTACCAAAAAAGACCGGGTGAGGTGGAACGAAAATAAAACCCGGAACGCGACCTACCAACTGAGACATTAGGAGTAGGGATTAGATCGGATGGCTAGGGCGTGACCGGCCCAAATTGGGACGGCGCGCCGGCGCCTAGCGCTAGCCTTATAATAAACAGCAGAAATAATAAAAATTACATATGAACCATCTAACAATAACTACAAGCGTTGAAGCGAGCCGAAGTCGCGCCACACTTAAGAGGAAAATTCAAAACGGCATAACCAAATGATTGTTTAGTCCTCCGCAAAAAAAAAGATTGTGTAGTCGATGATGGATTTCATGTTGCAGAATGAATCAAAGAGCTTTTTTATTTTAGAAAAGGAGGATGACCTCCGACCTCTACATCTGAACAATGCATACGGCCACTTTATTAATTATTCTCATAAGACCTTACAAAGTCATACAACAGTAAGACTAAAGCTGTCGTCTAAGCAACAAACTATCGCTACATCTATCCAGTTGATGAAGGGGCGCACATAGTCTGGGCCTAATACCAAACAGACATTGCAGTCAAGCCTAACATCTAAGACCCGAGACCCCAACCTAGCCACTTGCTGGGTCTGGGGCATACACTAGTCCGGCGTGCTCTCAGAGGCCGACTCCGCCAACTGCCACCACTCCATCTTCAGAACTGTACTGATGCATCCACCTTGCTCGGTCCAGCTATCGTCGACGCCACCACGGCGCCCAACGGCACCTCCTCCCTGCGCGCAAACAACTGAACATGTCGCGGTCGCCACTGATACACCTCAGCACCATGCTACCAAGTATGACCAGCCGACACAGCTTGAAGCCCTTGGAGGATCTGTAAATGTAGCACCTGCCGACCGAGCATGACCAGCGTAGCACCTGTCGATCATGCATGACTTGACATCTCCACCGGCTTCGGTGCAAGGCGGCCGCTCCACCTCCTGCCTCGACTTCCAAATACTGCTCCACAAAGCGATGCTCCCAAGAGAGAAACGACACGCGTTGTCGCCATCGTCGATGCGGAACACCAGATCCTAGGGTTTCCCCCGGAGCAATACGAGTGGGTCGAGGTAGTCACATGATGATGCCTTCATCAAGGTAACGACGTGGAACGCCGCCATTGCCCGACGTAAGCTCGGTTTTCACCGGCAACTACGTCTCCCCGACTCACAGCTGGTGCGAGATGACGGATCCCGAGATCCGAACACCCAGCCTTAGGCCGACCACCTCTGACGGAAGAGATGACCACCACCGCTGGCTGCACCGGTCAGAACAGATCTGACCGGAGGTTCCGCCGATGAGACCACCAGGCCCTCCACGCCGCCATCGCCGATCTGAAGGCAGCATGCACGCCGCCGCAGCCAAGCCGGCCGGCGCCGATCGCAGCCGCCGCCGCCGCCGAAGGCCATCCATAGCGCCGCAGCCCTGGCCTCCGCCGCGCCAAGCCGTCGCCGTCCGAGGACGGGCCGGCCTCCCGCTGCCTGCAGCCATCCGCCGCGTCGCAGATCCCAGATCGGTCGCGCCACCACACGCCTTGGGGTCCGCCCCACCCCGGAGACGCGAGAGAGAGGAGATCCCCCGCCACCGTCGTCGGCCCCCGGGCTTAGCCCGGCGGCGTCTTCCGGCGGCGGTGGCGGCTAGGTTTCTGGTCGCCCGAGGCGCCCTAGGGGGAGGACGACGCGGGGGTCCCCATTTGAAAATGGGGGAGAATTTTACTTCCCCGGCCTCTGCAGCAACTAGGGATGCATACGGCTATTTTAGTATGAGTATCAAGATAAACATGGTCTTCAGAATTTTTTCAAATGAGTATCAAGATATTTTTTGATAAGTGCTTCCACCACACACCAAACTTGATCCTCAATAAATGGGGAAAACCCCTATGCATTACCTGTCAATTTTAGGAATTGAACTCAGGTCGTTAGGCTGCACAATCGCATGCCCAAACACTGAGCATTGTGGTTGTCATAGGAATTTAGGGCATGTAGAGTGATTCTTTATCAGATGAGCACCGGTTCGGCTAAACCACCTCAACTTAAACAAGGTTGGAGTCGTTAAGATGAGGATGACCAGGTGGGTGAAGATGTGAAGATGTGAACGAGAGCATAAGAAGCCAAGATTGTTTGCCATCTTGAGCCTATGGTACTTTCTTTACTTTTGGTCAATGGCTGCATCGTGAAGAACATGTTTCTTGTCATTCAAAAAACAAATATTTCCTGTATCTGGTAGTAGAACAAGGCTCCTTTTGCTTTGTAATGTTCATCCATGATCATGCTGATTGACGTCGTCCAACCTGCCGTAGGATGCCATGATTCCTATGTCAACAATAATCAAGCCTTCATTGTCCACATCCCAGATACTTCAGAACTAATCTTCCGATGATACAGTTGCACCAACTCTAAATCTAAAGTTGGGAAATGGTAGAAAGTGTTCACCACTACCAACTCCAAGGCCAAGGCCAATGTTGGCCAACAACTCAACATTTGGTGCTAAAGAATCTTAGCATCGATTTTAATTGGTGTTGAACACTGTGTGGAGTAAAGTGCTAAGACTAGCCACAATGGCTAGTAACATAGAGCAGTAACATGTCCATGTTACTGCTCTATGTTACTACTTCTATAGTGGGGAGTAACATATGTGTGGTAATATGTAACACTTTATTTATTAGGCTATAGACTCATCTTGCCTTGATATGTGTGATGCTACTCATACTAGTAGTAACTGGCTATGTTACCACTGAAGGAAATATGCCCTAGAGGCAATAATAAAGTTATTATTTATTTTCTTATATCATGATAAATATTTATTATTCATGCTAGAATTGTATTAACCGGAAACATGATACATGTGTGAATACATAGACCAACAGAGTGTCACTAGTATGGCTCTACTTGACTAGCTTGTTAATCAAAGATGGTTATGTTTCCTAGCCATAGACAAAGAGTTGTCATTTGATTAATGGGATCACATCATTAGGAGAATGATGTGATTGACTTGACCCATTCCGTTAGCTTAGCACTTGATCGTTTAGTATGTTGCTATTGCATTCTTCATGACTTATACATGTTCCTATGACTATGAGATTATGCAACTCCCGTTTACCGGAGGAACACTTTTTGTGCTACCAAACGTCACAACGTAACTGGGTGATTATAAAGGTGCTCTACAGGTGTCTCCGAAGGTACTTGTTGGGTTGGCGTATTTCGAGAATAGGATTCGTCACTCCGATTATCGGAGAGGTATCTTCGGGCCCACTCGGTAATGCACATCACTTAAGCCTTGCAAGCATTGCAACTAATGAGTTAGTTGCGGAATGATGTATTAAGGAACGAGTAAAGAGACTTGCCGGTAACGAGATTGAACTAGGTATTGAGATACCGACGATCGAATCTCGGGCAAGTAACATACCGATGATAAAGGGAACAACCTATGTTGCTATGCGGTTTGACCGATAAAGATCTTCGTAGAATATGTGGGAGCCAATATGAGCATCCAGGTTCCGCTATTGGTTATTGATCGGAGACGTGTCTCGGTCATGTCTACATAGTTCTCGAACCCGTAGGGTCCGCATGCTTAAAGTTCGTTGATGGTTATATTATGAGTTTATGTGTTTTGATGTACCGATGGTAGTTCGGAGTCCCGGATGTGATCACGGACATGACGAGGAGTCTCGAAATGGTCGAGACATGAAGATTGATATATTGGACGACTATATTCCGACACCGGAATGGTTCCGGGGGTTATCAGATATATACCGGAGTATGGAGGGGTTATCGGAACCCCCCCGGGGGGTTATTGGGCCTCATGGGCCCAAGTGGTGGAAGAGGAGAGGCGGCAGGAGGTGGCGCGCGGCCCCCCTTGCCCTAATCCGAATTGGGAAAGGGAAGGGGGTGGCGGCCCCCCTTCTCCTTCCTTCTCTCCACCTCCTCCTTCCCCCTTCTCCTAGTTGGAATAGGAAAGGGGGGCAAAACCTACTTGGAGTAGGATTGCCCCCCTTGGGCGCCTCCTCCCTTGGCGGCCCCTCCTCCCCCTTTATATCACGGAGGAGGGGCACCCCATAGACACAACAATTGATCCCTTGGATCTCTTAGCGTGTCGGTGCCCGCTCCACCATAATCCACCTCGGTCATATCGTGGCGGTGCTTAGGCGAAGCCCTGCGTCGGTAGAACATCATCATCGTCCTGCGCCGTCGTCTTGTAAACTCTCCCTCAAAGCTCGGCTGGATCGGAGTTCGAGGGACGTCATCAAGATGAACGTGTGCTGAACTCGGAGGTGTCGTGCGTTCGGTATTTGATCGGTCGGATCGTGAAGATGTACGACTACATCAACCGCGTTGTGCTAACGGTTCCGCTTTCAGTCTACGAGGGTACGTGGACACACTCTCCTCTCTCGTTGCTATGCATCACCATGATCTTGCGTGCGCGTAGGAATTTTTTTGAAATTACTACGTTCCCCAACAGTGGGATCCGAGCCAGGTTTTATGCGTTGATGTTATATGCACGAGTAGAGCACAAGCGAGTTGTGGGCGATACAAGTCGTACTGCTTACCAGCATGTCATACTTTGGTTCGGCGGTATTGTTGGATGAAGCGGCCCGGACCGACATTACGCGTCGCTTACGCGAGACTGGTTCTACCGGCGTGCTTTGCACACGGTGGCTGGCGGTGTCGGTTTCTCCAACTTTAGTTGAACCGAGTGTAGCTCGCCGGTCCTTGAGAAGGTTAAAACAACACTAACTTGATGAACTATCATTGTGGTTTTGATGCATAGGTAAGAACAGTTCTTGCTCAGCCCGTAGCAGCCACGTAAAACTTGCAACAACAAAGTAGAGGACGTCTAACTTGTTTTTGCACGGCATGTTGTGATGTGATATGGTCAAGGCATGATGCTATATTTTATTGTACGAGATGATCATGTTTTGTAACCAAGTTATCGGCAACTGGCAGCAGCCATGGTGGTCGCTTTATTGTATGCAATGCAATCACCTTGTAATTGCTTTACTTTATCACTAAGCGGTAGCGATAGTCGTAGAAGCAATAGTCGTAAAGGTGCTCTACAGGTGTCTCCGTAGGTACTTGTTGGGTTGGCGTATTTTGAGATAAGGATTTGTCACTCCGATTGTTAGAGAGGTATCTCTGTGCCCACTCGGTAATGCACATCACTTAAGCCTTGCAAGCATTGCAACTAATGAGTTAGTTGCGGAATGATGTATTACGGAACGAGTAAAGAGACTTGCCGGTAACGAGATTGAACTAGGTATTGAGATACCAACGATCGAATCTCGGGCAAGTAACATACCGATGACAAAGGGAACAACGTATGTTGTTATGCGGTTTGACCGATAAGATCTTCGTAGAATATGTGGGAGCCAATATGAGCATCCAGGTTCCGCTATTGGTTATTGACCGGAGACGTGTCTCGTTCATGTCTACATAGTTCTCGAACCCGTAGGGTCCGCACGCTTAAAGTTCGATGACGGTTATATTATGAGTTTATGTGTTTTGATGTACCGAAGGTAGTTCAGAGTCCCGGATGTGATCACGGACATGACGACGAGTCTCAAAATGGTCGAGACATGAAGATTGATATATTGGACGACTATATTCGGACACTGGAATGGTTCCGGGGGGTTATCGGATATATTCGAGAGTACGGAGGGGTTATCGGAACCCCCCCGGGGGTTATTGGGCCTCATGGGCCCTAGTGGTGGAAGAGGAGAGGCGGCAGGAGGTGGCACGCGGCCCCCCTTGCCCCAATCCGAATTGGGAAAGGGAAGGGGGCGGCGGCCCCCCTTCTCCTTCCTTCCCTCCACCTCCTCCTTCCCCCTTCTCCTAGTTGGAATAGGAAAGGGGGGCAAAACCTACTTGTAGTGGTTTTCCCAAGCAACCGAATCTCGAGGATGAGATTCATTCTAAGTGGGGGAGGTTTGTGACAACCTGGTTTTTGCCCTCTCTCATTTGCTTGATTTTCATTTGAAGTCATTTTGAAATTTGGAGTTTTTGAATCTTTTCATATGGACTTAAACGCTTGGGTCCCCTTGGCTTTCACCCAAGTGCTTCATTTCCCTCCCTAATCGTCATTCCCCTTCTGATCCAGCATAAAATAATCTTTGGAATATTTTTCTTAAATGAAAAATATTCATTTTCTTCAAAAAACCCTAGCTAGCTCAATATGCTCCAAAACAACCCCAATTTTTATGGCCCAGAAAAATCTGAGAAAATTCACAAATATTCTTTGAAACCTAGGGCAGCTTCCTGAGCAAAAATATTTCATCACTTTTTGGAATATTTTTGCTACAGAAAATATTTTCTGTTCTTGACAGAAATGGTGGTTTCTACAGCAACTACCATTTTACTTGCTCCATTGTGCCTAGGTTTTCTTGTGCATTTTCACCTTAGTAGATCATGGCTAACCTCCAAAGCACAGCCTCCAACTCCAAGCCGTTTGACCACAGTAACTGCTCAAAGTTACTGACCAGAAACTTACTTGGCATGTAAAAACTTCTCTACTGGACCTAGATCCAAACCAAAGCGTGGTAAACTTCAAAATCACCACGAACAACATGCCAGACATGATTTTTGGACGTAGGCTGGCCTGAGGGAGGAGTTCGCGCGGTGACTACACGTGTCCACCATGTCGTGCCTGCGTGTTGATGCGCTCTGAGTGCCGCCGAGCACTCTGTTCGCGCGTGCTCGCTTTCCTCGCCTGCCCGAGCGTGCCAAACCTCGCCACCATCCTCGTCTCAACGCCATTAACTCCCCCCTGGCGCTCGCCGACGCCGAAACTCGCCGCAGCGAGCACGGGCACGGTCCGGCCAACCCAACAGTGTGGTGCGCACTGTGCTCGTCGCCTTCTCCTCGTTCCTTCGCTCGTCCCTGTTCGCCAACAGTTGCCGCGTGAGCTGCGTCGCCTTCTCCCCCTCTCACTGATGCTGCTCGTCGCCGGGCGCTGTGGACAGGTGTCCACCGATGGAGCCCGAACCCCCTCTCCGCTCGCCTAAAAATGGAGCCGCCCCAGCCTCCTCGAGCACCATCCAGCACTCCCACACACCCCACAAGCGAGTAGGAAGCCGTAGCCTGGCCGGGCAGGCCGCGGGCCGCCGTCCTCGAGCTCGAGCTCGCCGGCGATCCCCTCTGGTCGCCGTGGTAGCTCCAGCCCCTCCCAGACCAGGGCGATCCTTCCAGGGCCTCCGCCTCTCTCCGGTGAAGCCATCACGTCCCTTTGGAGCCCCTGGAGTAGCCTCTGCTCGTTGTTTTCCTCATCTTCGTTGACCACCGCTTTCTGCCTCCGCTTGAGAGGTTGATTCGGACGCGTCCGACCATCCCTATCTACGCTACGGGTACGGGCAGGTGCGCCTCCGTCCCCTCTCTCCATCCCTCCCTCTCGTTTTGTCCAAGGAGCCCTCGTCGCCGGCGAGAGCTCCGGCGAAGGCGCGATTCCCTTTGTTTCCCTCTCCCCTCCTCCTCACCTAACTAGCGGGGCCCGCTAGTCAGCCACTTTGTATGCGCGTGCGGCGGTGCAGTGGTGGCGCCCACAGGCTTCTGGCTTCAACGTCACCCCCCGTCATTTTATTTTATTCAAATTCATTTGAATTCTGAACACTAAAACAACCATAACTCTTCAACCATAAGTCCAAATGAATTGATTCTTTTTGCATTTTGTTCTTTACAAAGAAATCTAGCTGCTCACCAAAGATGAGATTTTTCTGAGCTGTTTAGAATTTCTGGTGATTTTCAGAAGTGTTCTTGATATTTTCTTTTTGTGTTTATAATTATTTTCAGAGGGTGAGGCTTGTCTTGAGGATCACCAAAAGGCTTGTGAACCTCATCTGCACTAAGGCAAGCCACAACAACATTTTCATGGTGCCATTTCAATATTTATGATTTTCTTACTTGAATGAAATGATTAATCCATGCATTTAAATAACTATTGTGTTATTTATATTTTGTTAAGTGTTTGTTAGTTAATATGCTTGATTTACAGAATGTGGAAACTAGCTTAGTTGGGAATGCAAAGCTAAGATCTATTTGTGGTGATGATAGAAATAATTTTGTTATGCATGTTAGTAATTATTTAAGTTTTGTTCTTGCATAATAAAATAGAAAATTTTGTTAGAAAATATTCTGTTAAGTACTTGTTTAGCCATGTTACTTGACTTACAGAATGTTTGAACCTCACTTGGTTGGTAAAGAAAATAGGATTTTTTTTGTGGTATAATTTTTGCTATGCATATGAGAAATTAATCGAAGTTATTTTCTTGCATGAGAAAATAATAAAACTTGCTGCAAAATATTTTGGTTAAAATGTGAGTTACCCTGACCAGCAAAGTAAAATAAGTTGTTGATGATTATGCTTAGTGTGAATATGGTTGACATCGGTCATTTTCGTTAATAAGTGATGCATGTGTAGTTCTGCATTTCATGGCATGCTATGACACCGGTCATTTTCATTTTAAGTTGAACCTGAACATAACTCAACTTGAATATATGTTGACTGGGTCATGGTGCCGCTGAATTGAGTTTTTCCTAGTGCAACCACATTTGCCTTTGTGGGAAGGCCTTGATTCAATCCATTGACATTGCCTCTGGTCGGTGCCTCCAACTAGGGAAGGTTATGGCATGCTTACCCTGGCCCGGTAAGCAGGCATAACCTTGTGTGCCCGTTGTTGAGATTATGGTACCGGGTCCCCGAGTGGGATCGTTTTGGCCACGACGGTGGTCGTTGTGTCTTTGGTAGACATGGGGCCACCCAGGACTAGCCCGTTGGTGATTGGGTCGGAGTGGCCGGGAGAGTGTCATGGCAATGGAAGGGTTTTTGTCGGAATGCCGTTGGTCCACCCGAATGGGAGTTCGAGGCCATGGGTTCCGTGGTGTGGGTACAGTGTGCTACCTCTGCAGAGTGTATAATCTATCGATAGCCGAGTCCATGGTCACGGACACCTCGTAGTAGGTCCCACCATGAGTCAACGTTAAATAAAATATGCACACTAAGTTATGAACTTTGCACTATTGATGATGGCTGGAAGGCCATCGAGATGTTCGGGACCAAATATTGGTCGTGGCTGTGATCGCCGTAAGGATCACGAGTTACTCTGGTCAAGACCACGATGGTGGTTTCTTTGTGATCCCAGAATGATCACGGTTGGTAAGTTCGTCCCGAGGGACGTTCGAGCATGATCACAGCATGTTGGACATATAGTGTTGCATTAATATTAATTGGTTAATTATCATGATATTGTTTGCCATTATGATTATGACTGTTGTGAGCTTGCAAGTACATTCAATGTATTGACCTGGCGTGTCATGCCAGATTTCAGGAAAGTCTCGTTGGAGAGGAGCGCTGCTTGAGTCTAGATCATGTCCACATCGGTGACCCTGTGATATGGAGTTTCCGCTACAACGTTGTTCCGCTGCCGCGTAGTTGTTTTGATCGAGGCCCCTTTATGTTCACTAAATAATGTACATATTGTTCAGCCGCACTGGGCGTGCCGCTTGGCCTCAACAACTATTGTAATATAAACTCTAGTCCGCTAGCATCAATAAAGCGGTTGCTTTCTGTACCAAGATGTTCTGTGTTGCCAGAAGACATGGTATCTGGGCTGGCAATGCATGGTAAACCGGTCGCTCTGAGCCGGGGTGCCACAACGCTTGGTATCAGAGCCGCGCTAACTGTAGGCCATGCTAGACTACGACGTGTTAACTGGACGATAGACATGACTTTAAGTTGAGTGCCGGTAGCAATTGTAGCTGGTTATTGCATTGCATGCATTTGGTTTATATTTTTATGCTAACCCGCTAATGGTTGTGAGTGTAGATGGCTCCGGTGCCGTATCCGTGCCAGTTGCAGCTGATGCCGTACACATCACCGCACCTCCTTCGCAACGTGTGGCGTCGGTTGTACCCTCTCCGAGACGACCCAGTCTATCGTGTGTACCGGGAGCGTCTAGCTGATTCAGTGTATGAGTATCACGCAGTGGTCACTCTAAGCACTGATACGTCTCCAACATATCTATAATTTTTGGTTGCTCCATGCTATATTATCTACTGTTTTGGACAATATTGGGCTTTATTTTCCACTTCTATTATTTCAGGGACTAACCTATTAACCAGAGGCCCAGCCCAGAATTGCTATTTTTTTGCCTATTTCAGAGTTTCAAAGAAACGGAATATCAAACGGAGTCCAAACGGAATGAAACCTTCGGGAACGTGATTTTCTCACCGAATATGATCCAGGAGACATGGACCCTACGTCAAGAAAGAAAGGAGGTGGGCACGAGGTAGGGGGCGCGCCCTCCCCCCCCCCCAGGCGCGCCCAACACCCTCGTGGGCCCCATGTTGCTCCACTGACGTACTTCTTCCTCCTATATATACCTACGTACCCCCAAACGATCAGATACGGAGCAAAAAACCTAATTCCACCACCGCAACCTTCTCTACCCATGAGATCCCATCTTGGGGCATGTTCCGGAGCTCCGCCGGAGGGGGCATCCACCACAGAGGGCTTCTACATCAACACCGATGAATTGTGGGTTTATGATCAAGATTATCTATGAACAATATTTGAATCTTCTCTGAATTCTTTTATGTATGATTGGTTATCTTTGCAAGTCTCTTTGAATTATCAGTTTGGTTTGGCCTACTAGATTGGTTTTTCTTGCAATGGGAGAAATGCTTAGCTTTGGGTTCAATCTTGCGGTGTCCTTTCCCAGTGACAGTAGGGGTAGCAAGGAACGTATTGTATTGTTGCCATCGAGGATAACAAGATGGGTTTTTTTTCATATTGCATGAATTTATCCCTCTACATCATGTCATCTTGCTTAAGGCGTTACTCTGTTTTCTTGAACTTAATACTCTAGATGCATGCTGGATAGCGGTCGATGAGTGGAGTAATAGTAGTAGATGCAGGCAGGAGTCGGTCTACTTGTCTCGGACGTGATGCCTATATACATGATCATACCTAGATATTCTCATAACTATGCTCAATTCTGTCAATTGCTCAACAGTAATTCGTTCACCCACCGTAAATACTTATGCTCTTGAGAGAAGCCACTAGTGAAACCTATGGCCCCCGGGTCTATCTTCATCATATTAATCCCCTATCACTTTATTTATTTCCTTTGCTTTTTACTTTGCTTTTATTTTACTTTGCATCTATATCATAAAAATACCAAAAATATTATCTATCATCTCTATCAGATCTCACTCTCGTAAGTGACCGTGAAGGGATTGACAACCCCTTATCGCGTTGGTTGCGAGGAGTTATTTGCTTTGTGCAGGTACGAGGGACTCGCGCGTAGCCTCCTACTGGATTGATACCTTGGTTCTCAAAAACTGAGGGAAATACTTACGCTACTGTGCTGCATCACCTTTCCTCTTCAAGGAAATCCAACGCAGTGCTCAAGAGGTAGCAAGAAGAATTTCTTGCGCCGTTGCCGGGGAGTCTACGCACAAGTCAACATACCATGTACCCATCACAATCCCTTATCTCCCGCATTACATTATTAGCCATTTGCCTCTCATTTTCCTCTCCCCCACTTCACCCTTGCCGTTTTATTCGCCCTCTCTTTTTCGTTTGCCTTTTTTCTCGCTCGCTTTTTGTTTGCTCGTGTGTTGGATTGCTAGTTTGTCGCGATGGCTCAAGATAATACCAAATTGTGTGACTTTACCAATACCAACAATAATTATTTTCTTAGCACTCTGATTGCTGCTCTTACCAATACTGAATCTTGTGAAATCAATGCTGCTTTCTTGAATCTTGTCATGAAAGATCAATTCATGACCTTCCTAGTGAAGATGCCACTACTCATCTAAATAGCCCGTTGATTTGTGTGATATGCGAAAGAAGAAAGATGTTGATAATGATATTGTTAAATTGAAGCTATTCCCTTTTTCGCTTAGAGATCGTGCTAAAGCTTGGTTTTCGTCTTTGCCTAAAAATAGTATTGATTCATGGAATAAGTGCAAAGATGCTTTCATCTCTAAGTATTTTCCTCCCGCTAAGATCATCTCTCTTAGAAACGATATTATGAATTTTAAGCAACTTGATCATGAACATGTTTCACAAGCTTGGGAGAGGATGAAGTTAATGATACGTAATTGCCCTTCTCATGGTTTGAATTTGTGGATGATTATACAAAAAATTTATGCCGGATTGAATTTTGCTTCTAGAAATGTTTTAGATTTGGCCGCGGAAGGCACTTTTATGGAAATCACTTTAGGAGAAGCTACTAAACTCCAAGATAATATTATGGTTAATTATTCTCAATGGCACACTGAAAGATCTACTAATAAAAAGTGCGTGCGATAGAAGAAATTAATGTTTTGAGTGGAAAGATGGATGAACTTATGAAATTATTTGCTACTAAGAGTGTTTCTTATGATCCTAATGATATGCCTTTGTCTACTTTGATTGAGAATAGTAATGAATCTTTGGATGTGAATTTTGTTGGTAGGAATAATTTTGGTAACAACGCGTATAGTGGAAACTTTAATCCTAGGCCTTATCCTAGTAATTCCTCTAATAATTATGGAAATTCCTACAACAACTCTTATTGAAATTTTAATCAGATGCCCTCTGTATTTGAGACTAGTGTTAAAGAGTTTATGAATTCGCAAAAGAATTTTAATGCTTTGCTTGAAGAGAAATTGCTTAAAGTTGATGAATTGGCTAGGAACATTGATAGAATTTCTCTTGATGTTGATTCTTTAAAGCTTAGATCTATTCCTCCTAAGCATGATATCAATGAGTCTCTCAAAGCCATGAGAATTTCCATTGATGAGTGCAAAGAAAGAACCGCTAGGATGCGTGCTACGAAAGATGCCTTTATTAAAGCGTGTTCTTCTAGTTCCTATGAAAATAAAGATGAAGATCTAAAAGTTATTGATGTGTCCCCTATTAAATCTTTGTTTTGCAATATAGATCTTGATAATGATGGGACTGCTTATGATCCACCTTTACCTAGAAGGCGTTCCAAAAATTCAGAGTTTTTAGATCTTGATGCTAAAATTGATAAAAGTGGGATTGAAGAAATCAAAACCCTAGATGTTGCTAAACCCGCTATTTTGGATTTCAAGGAATTTAATTATGAAAGTTGCTCTTTGATTTATTGTATTTCCTTGTTACAATCCGTGCTAAATTCTCCTCACGCTTATAGTCAAAATAAAGCGTTTACTAAACATATCGTTGATGCCTTGATGCAATCTTATGAAGAAAAACTTGAGTTGGAAGTTTCTATCTCTAGAAAACTTTATGATGAGTGGGAACCAACTATTAAAACTAAGATTAAGGATCATGAATTTTATGCTTTATGTGATTTGGGTTCGATTTGCTAGATTTCCGTGATTTTGATGATTGCTTTTTAAACTTGCACCTTGCGGATTCCACTATTAAGAAACCGATGGGAAGAATTAATGATGTTCTTATTGTTGCAAATAGGAATTATGTGCCCGTAGATTTTATCGTTCTTGATATAGATTGCAATCCTTCATGTCCTATTATTCTTGGTAGACCTTTTCTTAGAACTATTGGTGCAATTATTGATATGAAGGAAGGGAATATTAGATTCCAATTTCCATTAAGGAAATGCATGGAACACTTCCCTAGGAAGAAAATAAAATTACCGTATGAATCTATCATGAGAGCCACTTATGGATTGCCTACCAAAGATGGCAATACCTAGATCTACCCTTGCTTTTATGCCTAGCTAGGGGCGTTAAACGATAGCGCTTGTTGGGAGGCAACCCAATTTTAATTTTAGTTTTTTTCTTTTTGCTTCTGTTTAGAAATAAATATTTGATATAGCCTCTAGTTAGATGTGTTTTTATGTTTTAATTAGTGCTTGTGCCAAGTTAAACCTATAGGATCCTCTTGGATCGATGATAGTTATTTGATCTTGTTGTAATTTCCAGAAACTTTGTGTTCACCAAAACAATTGTTAAAAATCACCAGGACGTGATAAAATACTTATTCCAATTGCTGATTTTCAATAAACAAATTGCCTAGGTCTTCCTATTTTGGCTGAATTTTTGGAGTTCCAGAAGTTTGTGTTAGTTACAGATTACTACAGACTGTTCTGTTTTTGACAGATTCTGTTTTTCATGTGTTGTTTGCTTATTTTGATTAATCTATGGCTAGTAAAATAGTTTATAAACCATAGAGAAGTCTGAATACAGTAGGTTTAACACCGATATAAATAAAGAATGAGTTAATTACAGTACCTTGAAGTGGTCTTTTGTTTTCTTTCGCTAACGGAGCTCACGAGATTTCTGTTGAGTTTTGTGTTGTGAAGTTTTCAAGTTTTGGATGAAATATTTTGATGGACTATGGAACAAGGAGTGGCAAGAGCCGAAGATTGGGGATAACCATGGCACCCAAAAGATAATCTAAGGACACCAAGAATTCAAAGATTGGGGATGCCCCGGAAGGCATCCCCTCTTTCGTCTACTTCCATCGGTAACTTTACTTGGAGCTATATTTTTATTCACCACATGATATGTGTTTTGCTTGGAGCGTCTTGTATGATTTGAGTCTTTGCTTTTTAGTTTACCACAATTATCCTTGCTGTACACACCTTTTGAGAGATCCATACATGATTTGGAATTTGTTAGAATACTCTTTGTGCTTCACTTATATCTATTGAGCTATATAGTTTTGCTCTAGTGCTTCACTTATATATTTTAGAGCACGGTGGTGGATTTGTTTTATAGAAACTATTGATATCTCATGCTTCACTTAGATTATTTTGAGAGTCTTAAATAGCATGGTAATAATCCTAATATGCTTGGTATTCAAGATTTGTAAAACTTTCTTTTGAGTGTGTTGAATACTAAGAAAAGTTTGATACTTGATAATTGTTTTGAGATATAAAGATGGTGATATTAGAGTCATGCTAGTTGAGTAGTTGTGAATTTGAGAAATACTTGTGTTAAAGTTTGTGATTCCCGTAGCATGCACGTATGGTGAACCGTTATGTGATGAAGTCGGAGCATGATTTATTTATTGATTGTCTTCCTTATGAGTGGCGGCCGGGGACGAGCGATGGTCTTTTCCTACCAATCTATCCCCCTAGGAGCATGCGCGTAATACTTTGCTTTGATAACTTGTAGATTTTTGCAGTAAGTATATGAGTTCTTGATGACTAATGTTGAGTCCATGGATTATACGCACTCTCATCCTTTCACCATTGTTAGCCTTATAATACCGCGCACTTTTCGCCGGTATCATACACGCACCATATACCTTCCTCAAAACAGACACCGTATACCTTCCTCAAAATAGCTACCATACCTACCTATCATGGCATTTCCATAGCCATTCCAAGATATATTACCATGAAACTTTCGACCATTCCGTTTATTATGACACGCTCCATCATTGTCATATTGCTTTGCATGATCATGTAGTTGACATCGTATTTGTGGCAAAGCCACCGTTCATAATTCTTTCATACATGTCACTCTTGATTCATTGCATATCCCGGTACACCACCGAAGGAATTCATATAGAGTCATATTTTGTTCTAAGTATCAAGTTGTAATTGTTGAGTTGTAAGAAAATAAAAGTGTGATGATCATCATTATTAGCGCATTGTCCCAAGTGAGGAAAAGGATGATGGAGACTATGATTTCCCCACAAGTCGGGATGAGACTCCGGACGAAAAATAAAAATAAAATAAAAAAATAGGCCACAAAAAATAGAGAAAAGGCCCAAATGAATCAAAAAAATGAGAGAAAAAGAGAGAAGGGACAATGTTACTATCCTTTTACCACACTTGTGCTTCAAAGTAGCACCACGATCTTCATGATAGAGAGTCTCTCATTTTGTCACTTTCATATACTAGTGGGAATTTTTTCATTATAGAACCTGGCTTGTATATTCCAATGATGGGCTTCCTCAAAATGCCCTAGGTCTTCGTGAGCAAGCGAGTTGGATTCACACCCACTTAGTTTCTTTTTGAGCTTTCATATACTTATAGCTCTAGTGCATCCGTTGCATGGAAATCCCTACTCACTCACATTGATATCTATTGATGGGCATATCCATAGCCCGTTGATATGCCTAGTTGATGTGAGACTATCTTCTCCCTTTATGTCTTCTCCACAACCACCATTCTATTCCACATATAGTGCTATATCCATGGCTCACGCTCATGCATTGCGTGAAGATTGAAAAAGTTTTGAGAATGTCAAAAGTATGAAACAATTGCTTGGCTTGTCATCGGGGTATTGCATGATTTAAATACATTGTGTGGTGAAGATAGAGCATAGCCAGACTATATGATTTTGTAGGGATAACTTTCTTTGGCCATGTTATTTTGAGAAGACATGATTGCTTTGTTAGTATGCTTGAAGTATTATTATTTTTTATGTCAATATTAAACTTTTATCTTGAATCTTTCGGATCTGAATATTCATACCACAATTAAGAAGAATTACGTAAAAATTATGCCAAGTAGCACTCCGCATCAATAATTCTGTTTTTATCATTTACCTACTCAAGGACGAGCAGGAATTAAGCTTGGGGATGCCTGATACGTCTCCAACGTATCTATAATTTTTGATTGCTTCATGCTATATTATGTACTGTTTTGGACAATATTGGGCTTTATTTTCCACTTTTATATTATTTTTGGGACTAACCTATTAATTGGAGGCCCAGCCCAGAATTGCTGTTTTTTGCCTATTTCAGAGTTTCGAAGAAACGGACCGGGAACGTGATTTTCACACCGAATATGATCCAGGAGACTTGGACCCTACGTCAAGAAATAAAGGAGGTGGGCACGAGGTAGGGGGCCGCGCCCTCCCCCC
Organism: Aegilops longissima; assembly: GCA_021605205.1. Lineage (NCBI taxonomy): Eukaryota > Viridiplantae > Streptophyta > Magnoliopsida > Poales > Poaceae > Aegilops > Aegilops longissima. The sequence continues at coordinate 44,691,639 of CM038681.1, read as the reverse complement.
CCCCCAGGCGCGCCCTCCACCCTCGTGGGCCCCACGTTTCTCCACCGACGCACTTCTTCCTCCTATATATACCTCACGCACTCCCAAGCGATCGAGATCTGGAACCAAAACCTAATTCCACCGCCGCATCCTTCTGTACCCACGAGATCCCATCTTGGGGCATGTTAGGAGCTCACGGGGGGGCATCCACCACGGAGGGCTTCTACATCAACACCATAGCCCCTCCGATGAAGTGTGAGTAGTATACTTCAGACCTTCGGGTCCATAGTTCGTAGCTAGATGGCTTCTTCTCTCTTTTTGGATTTCAATACAATGTTCTCCCCCTCTCTCGTGGAGATCTATTCGATGTAATCTTCTTTTTGCGGTGTGTTTGTTGAGACCGATGAATTGTGGGTTTATGATCAAGATTATCTATGAACAATATTTGAATCTGAATTCTTTTATGTATGATTGGTTATCTTTGCAAGTCTCTTCGAATTATCAGTTTGGTTTGGCCTACTAGATTGGTTTTTCTTGCAATGGGAGAAGTTCTTAGCTTTGGGTTCAATCTTGCGGTGTCCTTTCCCAGTGACAGTAGGGGCAGCAAGCAACGTATTGTATTGTTGCCATCGAGGATAACAAGATGGGTTTTTTTTTTTCATATTGCATGAATTTATCCCTCTACATCATGTCATCTTGCTTAAGGCGTTACTCTGTTTTCTTGAACTTAATACTCTAGATGCATGCTGGATAGCGGTCGATGAGTGGAGTAATAGTAGTAGATGCAGGCAGGAGTCGGTGTACTTGTCTCGGACGTGATGCCTATATACATGATCATACCTAGATATTCTCATAACTATGCTCAATTCTGACAATTGCTCAACAGTAATTCGTTCACCCACCGTAAAATACTTATGCTCTTGAGAGAAGCCACTAGTGAAACCTATGGCCCCCGGGTCTATCTTCATCATATTAATCCCCTATCACTTTATTTATTTCCTTTGCTTTTTTACTTTGCTTTTATTTTACTTTGCATCTTTATCATAAAAATACCAAAAATATTATCTATCATCTCTATCAGATCTCACTCTCTTAAGTGACCGTGAAGGGATTGACAACACCTTATCACGTTGGTTGCGAGGAGTTATTTGCTTTGTGCAGGTACGAGGGACTCGCGCGTAGCCTCCTACTGGATTGATACCTTGGTTCTCAAAAACTGAGGGAAATACTTACGCTACTGTGCTGCATCACCTTTCCTCTTCAAGGAAATCCAACGCAGTGCTCAAGAGGTAGCAAGAAGAATTTCGGGCGCCGTTGCCGGGGAGTCTACGCAAAAGTCAACATACCATGTACCCATCAGAATCACTTATCTCCCGCATTGCATTATTTGCCATTTGCCTCTCGTTTTCCTCTCCCCCACTTCACCCTTGCCGTTTTATTTGCCCTCTCTTTTCCGTTTGCCTTTTTTCTCGCTCGCTTTTTGTTTGCTCGTGTGTTGGATTGCTAGTTTGTCGCGATGGCTCAAGATAATACCAAATTGTGTGACTTTACCAATACCAACAATAATTATTTCCTTAGCACTCCGATTGCTCCTCTTAGCAATACTGAATCTTGTGAAATCAATGCTGCTTTCTTGAATCTTGTCATGAAAGATCAATTCGCCGGCCTTCCTAGTGAAGATGCCACTACTCATCTAAATAGCTTTGTTGATTTGTGTGATATGCGAAAGAAGAAAGATGTTGATAATGATATTGTTAAATTGAAGCTATTCCCTTTTTCGCTTAGAGATCATGCTAAAGCTTGGTTTTCGTCTTTGCCTAAAAATAGTATTGATTCATGGAATAAGTGCAAAGATGCTTTTATCTCTAAGTATTTTCCTCCCGCTAAGATCATCTCTCTTAGAAACGATATTATGAATTTTAAGCAACTTGATCATGAACATGTTGCACAAGCTTGGGAGAGGATGAAGTTAATGATACGTAATTGCCCTACTCATGGTTTGAATTTGTGGATGATTATACAAAACATTTATGCCGGATTGAATTTTGCTTCTAGAAATCTTTTAGATTCGGCCGCGGGAGGCACTTTTATGGAAATCACTTTAGGAGAAGCTACTAAACTCCTAGATAATATTATTGTTAATTATTCTCAATGGCGCACTGAAAGATCTACTAATAAAAAAGTGCATGCGATAGAAGAAATTAATGTTTTGAGTGGAAAGATGGATGAACTTATGAAATTATTTGCTACTAAGAGTGTTTCTTATTATCCTAATGATATGCCTTTGTCTACTTTGATTGAGAATAATAATGAATCTGTGGATGTGAATTTTGTTGGTAGGAATAATTTTGGTAACAACGCGTATAGAGGAAACTTTAATCCTAGGTCTTATCCTAGTAATTCCTCTAATAATTATTGAAATTCCTACAACAACTCTTATGGAAATTTTAATAAGATGCCCTCTGAATTTGAGACTAGAGTTAAAGAGTTTATGAATTCGCAAAAGAATTTTAATGCTTTGCTTGAAGAGAAATTGCTTAAAGTTGATGATTTGGCTAGGAACGTTGATAGAATTTCTCTTGATGTTGATTCTTCAAAGCTTAGATCTATTCCTCCTAAGCATGATATCAATGAGTCTCCCAAAGCCATGAGAATTTCCATTGATGAGTGCAAGGAAAGAACTGCTAGGATGCGTGCTACGAAAGATGCCTTTATTAAAGCGTGTTCTTCTAGTTCCTATGAAAATAAAGATGAAGATCTAAAAGTTATTGATGTGTCCCCTATTAAATCTTTGTTTTGCAATATGGATCTTGATAATGATGGGACTTATTATGATCCACCTTTACCTAGGAGGCGTTCCAAAAAATCGGAGTTTTTATATCTTGGTGCTAAAATTGATAAAAGTGGGATTGAAGAAATCAAAACCCTAGATGTTGCTAAACCCACTATTTTGGATTTCAAGGAATTTAATTATGAAAGTTTCTCTTTGATTGATTGTATTTCCTTGTTACAATCCGTGCTAAATTCTCCTCACGCTTATAGTCAAAATAAAGCGTAGTTCCCCTATCAGTACTCCTTATATTCCAGTCAGTTGTAGTTCCCCTATTTCACCGGTTACTCCTCCGAGTAGCACGGGCGTCTCGGCTGTGAATCCTCTCAGTACTCCTGCCGAGTGGGTTTCACTTCTCACTACTCTTGTAGCTCCAATGATTCACCCTACCCCTGCCTCTGAGGGGGAGCCCCTGAGGCAGCGTCGTCGTATTACCTTTAACCCGGAGGTTTCAGTTAACCGCGTCAGTTCAGGATCCGAGACCCCTTCAGGGGAGGACACCGCAGCACCAGTAGAGCAGTAGTATCTTTGAGTATTCATAGTCATTCGGATGATGTACGGATGTAGTCGTACGAGTCATGATGTTTTGTTGCATGTATGAGAGTAGTTGAACCTGGCGTGTTGTTTATCTTTCATGTATGAGTCTATGTATAATTATGTTGGGACTTTATTCGCCGTATTTTCTTCGCTCTTTTGTTTTCTTCTGGGATTTGTTGCTGGCTTTTCCACAAATTTATTCTTGGATGTTTCTCATCTCGATTGCGTTGTCTTGGGCATAATCCACAATAGGATCACTACAAAAAAATACACATCCATGACATTTTGGGCCGAACGGATTTTTTTTCTGTCATACATATGACACTTCTATGACGATAATTGTGACAAAACCCGGTATCATCATAGATGTGGTGGGCTCCTAATTCTATGACAAAAAATCATGACAGAAAATGGGCTTTTCGTCCTGGGCGGGCCGGAGACGCAGCAGCATGACATTCTTTGGGCCGTCCATGACGGAAAAATTAAATGGTAGAAGCGAGGGGAGGAAAATTTGAGGAGTTGCGGTTACGGTGGGAGATCGGGGCGGCGATGCGCGTTTCTCTCATACGTCGCTGCTGCGTGTGTGCGGCGTTCGCTCTAATCGAACCCGAAGCGAGGCGTTGGGCTCTAATCGAACCCGAAGCGATTGCAATGCAGGCTATCGTTCTCGAACCCGAGCGATCGATCGATGGCTGTTAATCAAGCCGATCGGCGATTCGCCGCTCTGTTGCTAATCAAGCTGATCGATTGGATGAACAGTGAGTGTTGCGGGGGGGGGGGGGTGGGTTTGGATGAACAGTGAGCGGTGGCGTTGCCTCTGGATGAACAGGAACCCGTGGTGTGGAGGGCTGGATGAACAGTAGATGGTGGAGAGGTGGTCGTGGAGGGGTGGTTGATTAGGACCCCGTGGTGTGGAGGGCTGGATGAAAAGTAGACGGTGGAGGGGGGACCCGTGGAGGTGTGGTTGAACAGTAGCCGGTGGGGTAGAGCACGGTGGAGGCTGGATGAACAGGAGCCCGTGGAGGCTGGAGGAGGTCGACGGTAGCCCGTGGAGGCTGGAGGAGGTCGACGGTGGAGATGAACAGTATCCGTGGAGTCCGCTTTGCAGCACGCCACACCCTCCCGATGAACAGGACTCCGTTTCCATGTGGCGCTCCAACACAAGTTCGTTTAAATCCGTTTTGCGGTACGCCACACCCCTCCCGATCAACAGGACCCCCGTTTCGACCGTAGGAGGTCCGTTTCCTCCGTTTTGCGATACGCCACACCCCTCCCGATCAACAGGACCCCCGTTTCGACTGTAGGACGTCCATTTCCTCCGTTTTGCGGTATGCCAGGCCCCTCCCGATCAACAGGACCCCGTTTCGAACGTGGCCGGTCGAACACAAGGCCGTTTCCTCCGTTATGCGGTACGCCAGGCCTCGTTTCCATCGCCTGTTCCGTCCAAGCCCTCCCGATGAACACGACCATGCATTTCGTTCCGACCCAGCCGGTTGGCTCCCCATGAACACGACGACGACGCTGTTTCTCCGTTCCGACCCAGCCATGTACGTATGCACGATAGGCGTTCGAGACCCTGCCCGTATGTACGTACGTGGCCGCATTTTCTTTCTTGCACCCTCGCCGCTGTATGTGCGCGCCTCTACTACGACACATGCGCGCCTCTACATCCACCAGTATATATGTACGTACACATTCACGACCAGAATGACAATGCTACGTACGCTTCGACCAGGTGGGTCCCGACTGTCAGACACTTCCTTGCGTGCGAAGATGTAGCTGGTGGGTCCCAGCGGTCAGGGGGCGAATTGTTTTTTTCTCGGACGCACTTCCTTGCGTGCAAAGATGTAATTGGTGGGTCCCAGCAGATAGGGGGAAACATTTTTTTCGCTAAATACGGTGGCCCGTCCGATGGGTCCCTGCTGTCAGGTGGAGGAATAATTATTTTGCGCGTAATAAGGAGGCACTTCCTTGCAGTGGCCGTGGACCTAGCTGTCAGCCTCTCCATGTATAGTCCACGTCCGATGGAAGCCATTCCTTGACCACGTTGACTAAATTCAGATTATGTTGAAACTATTTTCACAAATAGACCAGATACATCTCCATTCCAATGTTGAAACTCGTACTGCCAAACTAAGAACATGTAACAATCAGTTGCTGTAATTCCATTTCGGTGCTCCAAATTAAGTAACTTCTAATCAAAGTTACAGGTAGCAGCTTGATCTGAAATTCAAAGCACTATATTAGTTTCCTTCCAGAGCACACATGGTGATCCATTTATAGGGCGTGCATCAAAATGTAGAAACAACTATGCATTGCTACATATATAAACTATAAAATCCATGCCCCCCCCCCAAGACTCCAGCAAGCAAACCAACAGCAGGGTGACATTGATATCTATCAAGCCTCTAAAATTTTGGTAAATGAAACAGACAAATTTTAGTTGCTGATGTAGTACATGTTGAATAAAAAATGTTGCAGATTGGTTCGTAGGAATTGAATACCCAACTAATTTTATTTTCAATTTAAGAAATGCACATACAAATAGAAGTAAACCAAATACCCCAATACATGTGTGTCAAATGCTGTCCAAACTGAAACTCAACTGTAGGTGTCCCTCTCCTATGTTATAACCAAACTACATGGCAGGATTGGATCGGATTGGACCAACCAAAATCAAAACAGCTACTAGCTAGCAAGGAAGGGAAGGGGCCGTACTTCTCTTACCACCACTGTGGTCGTACAGCCGCAGCTTCTGATCTCCACTGCCACATGAAGTTGTACGTGCTGAAGATGTCGCGTACATCTCGCCAAGGATGCCGTGGAACGCGAGATGCACTGCAGGCCATGAGAAGGAACACCTCTTCCTTGTCTCGCTCGTCACAGATCAGTTGTTGTAGGGTGACCCGCGCCATGGATCCCACGGGAGGAGCGTGGCCTGGTGGATCTGGGAGGGAGGGGGCCATGGATCCCACAGTGAATACACTACTTACACTAATTGATCTGCACATATGCTTCTGAAGTTCAGAGACCGCATGGTATAGGATTGAGACAGGCAAAGAAAAAATACCCTAGGCGATGGCGTTGTCGAGCAGGAGAGTCGGAAGGACACCGGCGCTGCTCCCGGTAGGGCGGCTCGCGGCGCCCGAGTCGGAGGAGGCTCGCGGTGGCACCCCCGAGTCGGAGGAGGCTTGGCGCAGGACACCGGAGGAGGCTTTTCCGACGGTGCGGCATGATGCACACGCTGGCGCAGCACTGAGATGAGCTGTCGCGGGTCTGTAGGGTGGGGGGTATCCGGCGATGGATCTGGCGTGGCGGCGCGGGTGCCGCGCCGCAGTCCTGCTCGTGCGGCGGCCAAGGGAAGAGAGCGAGGGAAGGTGAGGGGAAAGGAAGAGGATGGGGGCGGCGCTGGTGGGGGAGAAGGGCATCGAGGTCGTCGGTGGGGATGGGAGGCGTCGAGGAGATGAGGCGGCGCGACGGCGTGTGGATCTGGATCGGGAGAGAAGGTGAGGGAGGCGGGGGGGGGGAGAGGTGGATCTGGATCGGGAGAGAAGCGCAGGTAGGGTAGGATCTGGATCGATGGGTTGGATGGACGGTGGATGGCTGTATGGATGGATTTGATCTCCGCCATGTCATCGATCCATGCCATAGCTAATTCAACCAATCAGAATTAAGGTTGTGTAAAAAATATCTTTTGTTTTTCTTATAGTTTTTATCCTCTTATTTAGGGCAAACATTCAACATATTAACCACTTATAGTTTGTTAAAATCAATCAATATTGTGCACATGTATGTATCTTAGGATGACAAACAATGTTGATTTGGGGGGTTTCATTTTCATTGCACAAAGTGCCATTTTCTATTTTTCGAGTGCCCAAAATGGGTTTTTTTGTGAATAACCTAACATGTATTTGTTGCCAAATTGTACCGTATAATTTTTAGAAAATACTAATGCATATTTAACGTACAATTGACAAAATTGTTGGTTGTCAAAAGGTTCTATAAGCCTCTGGTGAAAAAGACAAATTTTCGCCGATTCAGCTGGAAGCGGGTCAAATTTGAACTGCGGATGCCTCATAGTTTGCTATTTATTTTTTACAAAAATCATTTATAGGTACATAAGTATCTATTTAATCAAAGAAACACCCAAAAAATTCCAAAATTCAACCACTAGCTAGGAACGGTCATTCCCGCCGTTTTGACCGCATTTTGAAACGGGCATAAAAAATAAAAAAAAATCAAAAAATTGGGAAACCTTCGCATTGTGTCATTATATGTGGCCAAGTTTCCAGGAAAAATAACAAACTTGTAATACGACAATTATTTTAAAAAAGTGTTCTCAGAAACGAGCTATCACGTGTGGAGATCAATGGCTTTCAAGCCAAATGATCAATCTTATGGCCACATCCATGGCATAGTTTGTTCAAATGATCTCATATTATGCACAAGGGTGCATATTGGAATGGCAAACAATGTTGCCTAAGGAAGTTTTCATTTTCTTTGAACCAAAAAACCATTTTCCATTTTTCGAGTGCCCAAAAGGAGTTTTTTTGTGAAGGACCTACCAAATAATTGTGGCAAAATTGGAACAAACCATTTTAATAAAATACTAGGCCATATTTAATGCAGAATTGACCAAATTATTGGGTGTAAAAAGTTTTTATCCACCTCTCATGAAAAAGACAAATTTCCACCGATTCAGTAGGAAGCGGGTCAAATTTGAACTGTAGCTACCTTATGGTTTGCTCTTTATTTTTTCAAAAAAATCATTTCTAGGTAAATAAGTATCTACTTAATCATGGAAACACCAAAAAAATTCCAAGATTCAACCACTAGCTAGGAACGGTCAAGCCCTCCGTTTTGACCGCATTTTGAAACGGGCATAAAAAATTCAAAAAAAAATCAAAAAATTGGAAAACCTTCGCATTGTGTCATTATATGTGGCCAACTTTCCAGGAAAAATAATAAACTTGTAATACGGAAATTATTTTTAAAAAGTGTTCTCAGAAATGAGCTATCAGGCGTGAAGATTCATGGCTTTCAAGACAAATGATCAATCTTATGGCCACATTCATGGCATAGTTTGTTCAAATGATCTCATATTGTGCACAAGGGTACATCTTGGAATTCCAAACAATGTTGCCTAAGGGAGTTTTCATTTTCTTTGCACGGAAAATTCATTTTTCAATTTCCAAGTGCCCAAAAGGAGGTTTTTTTGTGAAGGAACTACCAAATAATTGTTGCAAAAATGGACCAAATCAATTTTATAAAATACTAGGCCAAATATAATGCACAATTGACAAAATGGTTGGGTGTAAAGCTTTTATCCACCTCTCGTGAAAAAGACAAATTTCCGCCGATTCAGTAGGAAGCGGGTCAAATTTGAACTGTAGTTACCTTATGGTTTGCTATTTATTTTTTCCAAAAATCATTTCTAGGTAAATAAGATTCTATTTAATCATAGAAACACCAAAAAAATTCAAATATTCAACCACTAGCTAGGAACGGTCAAGCCCGCCGTTTTGACCGCATTTTGCAACGGGCATAAAAAATTAAAAAAAATCAAAAAATTGGAAAACCTTCGCATTGTGTCATTATATGTGACCAAGTTTCCAGGAAAAATAATAAACTTGTGTCGGCAATTATTTAAAAAAGTGTTCTCAGAAATGAGCTATCATGCGTGAAGATTCATGGCTTTCAAGCCAAATGATCAATCTTATGGCCACATTCATGGCATAGTTTGTTCAAATGATCTCATATTGTGCACAAGGGTACATCTTGGAATTCCAAACAATGTTGCCTAAGGAAGTTTTCATTTCTTCGCACGGAAAATTCATTTTTCATTTTCCAAGTGCCCAAAAGGAGGTTTTTTTGTGAAGGAACTACCAAATAATTGTTGCAAAAATGGACCAAATCAATTTTATAAAATACTAGGCCATATATAATGCACAATTGACAAAATGGTTGGGTGAAAAAAGTTTTGACCCACCTCTGGTGAAAACGACAAATTGTCGTCGATTCAGTTGGAAACGGGTCAAATTTGAACTGCAGCTGCCTCATAGTTTGCTATTTATTTTTTACAAAAATCATTTCTAGTTACATAAGTACCTATTTAATCATAAATACATGGTTTGGTGGCGATACGTCGAGGTTTGGGCGGTGGCCGAGGGCCCCAACTCTAGAGCGCGTAAACTCGCATGCCCGCCGCGTGGTCACCGTGTGACCGTGGCGGTGCCATGTGTTCTGGGCGGCCTAGGCATGTCTAGTGGGTTGGGCACTCCCCAGGTAGGTGCTAGGAAGAAAATTACAACATAAGATTCTCACAAGGAGACCGATCGATGCTCAAACATGAATTAGCAACCAAGTGTTTGATTAGCGGTACGGGAAATGTACATGGCTAATGGGCGTGAATTTTGGCTGAGGATGATCAGTTACTAAGAAGACCGTCTTCACAAATTTTCAGCTCAAAAGGAGGAGCCTAGGTGGTACTTGCTTTGCAAACTACCACACTGGACATAAATACGAATGTTGAAGCTCGGCTCAAAATAATGAATGGATTGAGCTGGCATTTGGTGGAGGATGGTTATTTGGGCATAGGAAAGCACTGTAGAAAATGGATACTATTTGGGCATGCCAAAGTGGTACTTCCTTCACAAACTGTTGTTCGAATGTAATAGGAAAATGAATATTTTGAATTATTTTTGAACTATGCAAGGAAGGTTTTTACATATTTGACGAAGATATGACCCAAAAATTTATGAGATTTTTGGGAATTTTGGGAATAATGAAATATAGGTTGCTTCACAACCTAGGGCAAAAACGCCACATGGACATGACACATAGGCAAAACCCGATGAGGTGGCGCCTAGTCATCACAACCCACCACAATCTATAAGGTTATGACCATCTATATTGGTCATTAACAACTAGAAATAAGGCAGCGGACTAGCACTGTTTTCTTTGTGACCTTTTCGTAAGGAAATTACGACCTTCGACCAAAATGGTCGCAATGGTTTAGGGTTTGGAGCCCCTCGAACAGCTTTTGACCAATTGGTCTGAAATGGTCATAGATCTATGACCAATTCTTCCAGGGTCACTGACAAAAGGTCACTAGTTGACATATTTCTTGTAATGATCGTAGGATGTGTTCCATACAAAATAAGTCCCCTGGTTTGTCACCGCAAAGATGCGGTTAGAAAGGAGCACAGCGTCTTCCTACTCGTACGGCAACAAATCGGCCGCAGACAGCATGGTCCGCCTTTGACCACCATGTGCAAGGTTCATGCTATATTTTATTCAATCTCACCGTGGTTCCATCGTACCAATTCATGCGGTGGCCCGTTGCATGGACGATCCCAATGTTGGACAAAGGTTCTACGGGAACGGTGTCACCATTGTAAATGTTGTGCAAATTGATGTTGGTACCCTCCCATACATATGCAAGCCAATCTCCACTCGCAAAGAGCCTAGCCTGTGAAACAGTGGGCAGGGGGAGAATTAGGAAATGGACACGGAAGTAGTCTTTAGAATGCATTTACTACGTGATCAAACTCATCTTACCTGCTCATCGGAGGAAATCCGAGTGCCCCTCAACGTCGGCATCTCAAGGGGCGTCAACTTGCAACTACGGCCACGCCGCGCTGGAGAGAGCACCAAGGAAACATCCTCGTGCGTTCCACGGAACATCAAGATGCATATGTATGAGTAGTTTATCTTGTGAGAGAAAAGGATGAACGAGGGAAGGCCTCTAGAGATAGAGATGGACACTACTACTACCAATGTGCTGGCCCGTGCATTGCAATGGATCCAAACTAGTACTAGAACAATACTTGTTCACGTGCTTGAAATATAATCTAGTTTTGATATACATGTATCAGCAGACACGACAGCTTGTCCATGGAAGTTGAACCACGGCGACCATCACGTTTCTTGTTTCTACCACTGCCACACCCACACGCAATTCACATGACACCGCTCCAACCCACAGCACGACGTACCCCGACGTGGACATGGATCCTCTGACGTGGCTATCACTACCTTGCCCTGCCTTTCCTTCACTGACAGGTGGGACCCACGCTTATGGGTCCCACATGTCAGTGACAGAATGGTAGGATTGTTCGTGCCCCTCATCCCTCTCGACCCCACCGCTCCTCTGCCTTTGTGTGCATGACATGCGGGCCAGCTGAACTGCGGCGACCATCAACTTTCTACCACAGACACACCCGATTGGACGCGGTTTGCCTGCTCCGCTGCTGTGCTCCGGTCCGTACTCCCGCACCATCGAATTTTCATCCTGCGGACGTGACACATTTCGTCCTGGGCATCAATCCTCAGCTGGAGTACTTATGTACTACAGGTAATACCCGCCGGTGTGGCCATCTACGCCTCGTAACGCCCCGACGCCCAGCTATGGTACCCTCGCCACGGCCATGCCACCACCGGCCGGTTCATCTCGAACGAGTGAGTCGCGAACCATGCCACCACCATGAGAATGACATGTGGGCCAGCCGCATTTAAGGCCCGCGTGTCATTGACTCATAGGACAGGCACTAAGCCACTGAAGTTCGGCCCCGTGGGCCCCAAGAGGGAAATGTAACTCCTGCGGCAGGCCTTGTGCTGCTCCCGCAGTACGAGCTCGTGCCAAAACTGGAATTTGTTTCTTACTACTACCAACTAGTACTAGTAAGGTACACGTGCATTGCACGCATGAGATTCTGGTGGTTTGTGCATTATGCTTCTACATGTGCAGTTTTCTGGATTCTAACATGTGACAAAATCTGTTGGAATGTAAGGTTATGCAAGTTTGATTAACTCAGGTGAGTGTTTGGTTCAAGCCACACCTTAGGCAAGCCACACTGGCCCCACATGACATACACACAAAAAATGTGGCAAGATTACCTTAGGCTTGCCAACTTGTGGCTCTCATTTTGAAGAATTTATTAATAACTTTGCCTGAGCTTAGTTGTGGCAAAGTTAGTCATGAATTAAGTTCAACCATGGAGTCTTCTAGATTATACATGTGGCACAATCTGGTGGATGATATCCAATGGACAGTAGTGCTCGGATTTGCCATCTTTGTACCGTCGGATTGGCTTCATCCAACGACCAACTTTCAAAGTTTTTCACACACTATATAGGGGGTATAGATATAGATGTGCCGGTCCATTGCAATGGATCCAAAGTATATCTATTTAGTGGAGTGCACTCTAAACACATTACCTATTTATTTTTCTCTAACCTTCCGTAGCCATGAAACCAAGCCACATAAGCTTCATGGGTGCCCCCCACATCATATTATCCATACTACGTTGATTGAAAAAAAGATAAATCACCCAAAAAAAGATCTTCCCGTTTTTTGTTCCTACGATGTTGTGCCGTGCACGTATCTACTAGTTGTATAGTGGTAGTACTAGTAATATAGTATTAGGAGTACAAACTTGGTAAGTACTAGTAGGAGTAGTACTAGTACAGAATGCTCCTACTCTATCAACGAGCCCCGTGCTACAGCTAGATCTTCCCCTTGTTTCTGTTTTCCAACCCGGCGGCGGGCGGGGTGTCGGTTTGCTCAACGGGCGGTCCCACATGAAAGTGAAAATGCTAGGCATAGGGGCGGAGCTACGTGAGGGCCAACACGTGCCCTGGCCCACCCAACCTAGCAGGATTTTCGTAGTTGTACATCCAGTTTTGAGGCATGGAACGTCAACGCAAGGGTAATTTCTATAGCCTGGCTAGACTGACACGCCCAACGTTTTGCTTCAAGCTCCACCACTGCTAGGCAACACGCCTTCCCTAAGCTATGTGTCGTGCGACGGACGTGTTGTACTCGATTCCCGGGCGTGTGGGGGTGCGACGCGAACGTGGCAGGCCTTTTCCTTTTACTAGCAATGTGCCCGTGCGTTGCGACGGATCCAAAGTAGTAGAATAGTAGTATTTGTTCACAAACTTGAAAGAAATCACTATTGTTTTGATATACTCCTAATATATTACTCTCTCTGTACCTAAATATTTCTCTTTTTTGAGATTTCAAATGGACTATCACATACAGATTATATAGACATATTCTAGTGTTTCTAGCAAGATGCCCGCGCGTTGCACGAAGTTGATGGAAAAGGTAAGCACAACTTATAAATTGATGGACGGAGTACTAGTTACAGTGATGCATATAATTAAGCAAAGGGACCGCACATGTCGGTATTGACTAGAATGAGAATGCAACAGCACAATAAGAATTAAGGCCACGATGATGCGATCGGAGTGGTGGTTACAGAAGGCAAGAAGAAAGATGGATCCACGAACATACGACCTCCTCCTCCTCAACTTAGTGCGCCGGGCCACCGACCGCGGCTAAGGAGCGGCTTTTGTGGCAAGGTCGAGGTGCTTCTCAACAAAGGCATCCAAGGCTTCCACCCGGTTGAGGAAAACCAACGTCGTGGCGTCCTCACCGGCCTTGTAGATACCTATGTACATGATTTGCTCGTGCGCGTGGCTGTGTAGGTCGGCGAATTCTTGCAGGGCGGCGCCTGCGCATGCGGCCTGACTCAGTGGACATTCTTCTTGGCGTCGGCGGGCGATCGCAGGCCACCAGTGCTTGAAAGAGGTTCCGCCATGGAGGCCGATTAGGCTGGCAGGCAATGAGGAGCCCGGGCGCGGGCTGGAGGAGTCTGGCGATGTCGCCCATGAGCTTCTTGAGGACGGTGAACTTGTTGCTGGAGGCAGCGATCATCTGGTCAACGAGAGTCGTGGTTGGCGTCGACGGCGCCATCCACCAATCGGTCTCAACACCGTCAGGAGATGATCCTCGGCGCCATGCCACAGCGTCGTGGACCATCTGGCGCAAGCCGCCACGCCGCACGCCGCCATGTGTCCAGGCGAGCTCTTTTGCGCTTAGTGTAGGTGCTTAGGCAAGTGCTTAGGTGCGTGCGATGTGGTAGATGCATTGGAATGGAGGAGGCGCCTTTATATGAGGGCAATGAGGGCAAACTGCGTTGCATTCACATCGTGCAGCCTCTTTTCCGGACCTCCTCCATTACTTCCCTCATGCATTAATTGAAGGAGGATGCATTGGCCGTTCAACATATCGGGAACCGCTTCTCCTCCCTAAATCGCATTAAAAGCGTATCGGGAACTGCACCGCCCGCTGTCAAATCGAATACTCCCTCCGTCTAGGTGAGTATTAAGTCATCTTACGAAAACCAAATACTAGTAAACACATAGGCGTGGTGCATTAACTCTCACGTTGTTTCTTATTTTTTGACATAAATAGAGGAATCAACCAAGAAGAGATGTGGGGCTTGTATGCTTTTAATGACTTGAGACTATCAAACATGACATGCAGTGGTCAGTTTGTTGCACAAGAACAAATACAACCCACGTCAGCACACACGCATCTTATAGCATCACATCCAATCGCTATAAAATACGAACGAGACCAAATTATATCTCATCTAGATGAGTTCTAGCAAAACTGTATTAATAATACTTAGTACTCCTGCGCCATGTATCATATAAGTATCATGTAGTACTTTATTTATTGCCATGCATGACACATAGTTCACGAGCGCTCTCTATATGTACCACCTTTTTTTTAATTTCAAGTTTTTCTCCATGGCGCAATCCATCGATACTACTACTGTACAAAAGTGGAGCATATACATTTTTAAAAGGCTAGAGGGCGGGGCAGTCTAGCTCGGTCGGTTTCACGAGATGCGAGGGCCTTTGTGATTTGGCGGCTCATTAATGCTGTCAAATCAAATAGTACTGCGCCGCCCGCTGCACGCTCGGCGCCTCCATTAAACCCCACCATTAAACCCGCATGCAAACCGAGAATCCTACTCCGGCCACACGTCTGTTCATGAGCGGGCCGGAATGAAATGCAACACCGGCCGAGCTCCTCCCGTCCGCCCTCAGTTTAAACGAGGCCAGACGCCGGCCAAGCTCCTACCGTCCGCCCTCTATTTACACGAGGACGGACAGACATCGGGCAAGAATCGCACCCCTCCGCCGCTCCCCCATCTCCTCCTTCACCATTTTCTCCACCCTTCCGATGGCTTCCGATGAGCCGTTCTCCGGCATATTACCCAGCTGGGTGGCCCGCCGAGCCCTCCGGATAAGGGTGAGGCCGCTCGGTGCTTCACCAACCTCGCTTGGCCCGACGGAGCCAGTTGCCGCCCCAAGCAGGCGCGTGGTTCAGCAACTCGCCGCTCGAGTTCAGCTCGATGAGGAGTGGCGAGTTGCTCCACGCCGCACGGCGGCGGCGACACACGGTCTGAGCACCGTCGCTGTCGCGTCGTGCATCACGCCACCGGTGTCTGCGGTGGCGCGCCTCCGTGTCGTGGGCGCGCCTCCCGTGCCTGCGGCAGCGCCATGCGGCGAGACAGAATCCGGTGCGTGGAGAGCGGCGAGTCGGTGGCCAGCTTCTCCGTGGTCCGCCGCCATCATCGAGGAGAAGTAGGACACGGAGGCCGCCGCCACCGTACCCATGAAGGCCACCGCCGAGGCGGCGACCAGCAGATTCAGGTGGTTTCTTTGCTTCTTCATCTCTTCCGAGGACCTTCGTCGACCCGCAAGTGTCGGCGGACATGAGGAAGACAAAGGGATCATGGCCATTTAGAACTAAAATAAGTCTAGATATATCCATTTCTAGGACAAGTATTTCCGGACGGAGGGTATTAATTATACAAGAGAGCGGATTGGCACCTCTTAGTTCATGTAAATGTAATGAAATCCATCATGTTTATATGAAGATCCGCTTTTATACTGAAATCCTTCATGCTTATATGAAATCAGTCCGTGTTTGCACAAATTTCATCTGGTTGGTTAGAGTTGTAAAAATATACATCATTGGCGTTTGATGTAGCCCTCCGCGGAAGGAAGCGGAGGAAATTTGCCGCTGCCGTTGGAGATGCTCCTTATGCTGGAAATAGTAGAGTGACATCAATCCATTTGAGTTAATTGCCTGTATGATTGTCGCTCTATAAAAGTTAATTGCATGTACAGTGTACACGTGACTTGCAGGGTGGCTACAACTTCGCATGAAAGTTAAAAAGAAACAAGTCCATCCTTAATATTCTAAGTACTCTGGGGATCCTTTGTCGATCAGATGTGAAAAGAAGTATATATTAAATAAGTTGAGTAATATATAATATACAAATCAAAAGTTCAAAGACAGAATTCGAACTCATGTCATCGCGTTGCGAGCATCCGGCGCTAACCAGCCCAGCACATTTTTGTTGTAGACCATGCTGGAGATATATCTCCATGTCTACTCTTATATATACTCCATTCGTTCCTAAATATTTGTCTTTTTCAGATTTCAAATGGACTACCACATACGGATGTGTATGTAGACATATTTTACATTGTAGATTCACTCATTTTATTACGTATGTCTTTTCAGGAAGGGGTCAGATTTGTCCTTGATTTATTTATGAGGTATCCAGATGGCACTGCACCGCCAAGAAAAGAGGGTAACATCAAAATTATGGACTACTTTTTTGAGTATGTTGGTTAGGTCCGGCCATAGTCACTTGTTGAAATTTCTAAAAAGACAAATACTCCCTCCGTCCGAAAATACTTTTCATCAAAATGGATAAAAGGAAATGTATCTAGACGTGTTTTAGTTTTAGATACATCTATTTTTATCCATTTTGATGACAAGTATTTTCGGACGGAAGAAGTAGAAAACAGAGTTGGTGATGATGGTGTGCGTGCCATCCTGCAATATAGGCCGTCGGATTTATATCTAACGGATAGGAAATAAACTCTGGCAATTTTGCAAAAATATACCCACACGCCTCTCCGCGTTCGCAAATAAGGTCTTCCCTCGTTCAGCCTATTCTCTCACAAGATAAACTACTCATACAAATGCATGTTGATGTTCCGTGCAACGCACGGGCAGCTAGCTAATTTCTTTTATAATAGTTGCTGCGATAATTGGGTTGAAGTGATATATTTTATGTCTGCCCTGAATGATTTCAGATTCACTAGTAGTAACAAAGAAAAGGTTGCCTTGTTAATTAACAGAAAACAGGGTGAAAACTATCACATGAGGCCGGTAAAACAAGCCACACTAGGTTCAGTGTCATCGTCACTACAGCTGTGCGCGTGCGAGAAGTCTACATATCGAGGGGGCTACCGAGCGAGGCACCGAGACACAATATTTGAGAGAGAAACCAATTGACAGATTATGATCAGATCGAGTTGTCCCCCTTCTGCTGTCATTGTTGGGGGGGGGGGAGAAAGACGTATCGAGAGTGTGCGCGGTAGGCACAGAGGCACAACTAGCGAGTGTGTGTGTGTGTGTGTGTGTTTGAAAGGAGTCAATAGATTATTATCAAGATCGATGTGCCACCCAACTCCTTCGGTGCCAGGTAGTGTGTGTGTGTGTGTATGTTTGAGAGAGAATCCAGTCGATAGATTAGTATCAAGATCGAGGTGTCACCCTACTCCTTCGGTGCCGGGTAGTGTGTGTGTGTATGTTTGAGAGAGAAGCCAGTCGATAGATTAGTATCAAGATCGAGGTGTCACCCTACTCCTTCGGTGTTGGGAAGTGTGGGTGTGTGGGGGGGGGGGGCAGTGACACTCACATATCTCTACTCTTATAAAAAACAGAGTTGGTGATGATGGTGTTCCTGCCATCCTGCAATATGGGCCATCTGATTTATATCCGATGGACAGGGAGGAAAATATGGCAATTTTGCAAAAAGATACCCACACCCCTCTCCGCATTTGCAAATAAGGCATTCCCTCATTCATCCTTTTCTCCCACAAGATTAACTTCTCATACAAATGCATCTTGATGTTCCGTGCAACGCACATGGGCATCTTGCTAGTAGGGAGAAGGAGTTCGTGTGACACATATCTAGCCATATTAAGGGATAGGTAGATATCATATGTGTGAGAGACATTATTATACTTTGAGACATTAGTGGCTGTGGGTGGGCGGAATTAAAGGGGTGGGCGTGTTAGACATAGAGAGCGTGTGTGTTTCTGTGTGAGAGACTTGTAGGATGGGGTAGAAAGACGAACTTAACCCCGACGGAGGGAGAGAAATACACGAAGTGCGCGTGTGTGTTTCTGTGTGAGAGACTTGTAGGAGGGGGTAGAAAGACGAATTTAACCCCGGCGGAGGGAGAGAAATACACGAAGTGCGCGTGTGTGATTCCGATGCCCATAGGGAAATGAGATATGTATGCGTGTGAGAGAGATTGCACAATTCATTCACGTATCACTATCTAGCGATCGTGGACGTGCATCGCTTGAACATAAGTCAATATCTACTTCGTATCGTGGCCAAAGGTACAATATCGATTCAACGCTACAAAGATTGGACACTCACATATTACACCTTTTTCTATTTAAATAAACCTTTCCAGTTGTGCATGCCAAAGTTACAGTGATGTTTCTTCAAACAACCAATGTAGCTATCATGCACATG
The DNA here is from genome assembly GCA_021605205.1 of Aegilops longissima. Lineage (NCBI taxonomy): Eukaryota > Viridiplantae > Streptophyta > Magnoliopsida > Poales > Poaceae > Aegilops > Aegilops longissima. The sequence goes on along the minus strand of CM038681.1, from coordinate 44,672,857 downwards.
CACCATTGTTACTCTTGCATTCAAATTCATTAGTCTTGGATGATTTAAGTTCCTATTTTAAAGTAATATATGTAATATTCATATATGAATTCAACGGGTACGCAATTTATGAAATTGATGCTATGTAATCATATGAGGTAACACTTTTAAGTAGCTAACTACAATATCCATTTCTTTTTGTGCGCCTCTACACTAACACGTCAATGCATTATGTTTAAAGAAAATAAATGGCACTAAATTATCTATTTACGAGAAATACATAGGCTGAGCGTTTGATCCCTTTTTTGTGAACGCCCACTACACCGTCGATTGGCGGCGCCGTGTGAGCGTCCAAGTTATCGGCGCATCATCCCGAGTTATTGTCTTTTTTCGGGTGGACTTCACACCAGTTATTAACTTCTTGACGCGTGCCCCGTGTACACAGTCTAGCATGACCTTCCCGCTAGCAAGGTCCAAAATTAGTTGAAACTGGATACGAACGATCCCGCGAGCGGCAAAATCTCCCGCCTCCTTCTAAATTCCCGCCACCTTAGTCTTTAGCATGCGAAATCCCCCTTTTGTCCTTGGTGCACGGAGACCAACAGTTACAATACCTCCCTCATCTACATGATAGGTCGGGGATGCTTTGGTAACTTCCGGTTCCCCCCACTACACGGCACCCCCATTTCCTCTCCCTCTCCCGCAAAAACGACTAAATCCACATCACCAGAGCTTCTTACATCACGCCGTCCATACTTCATCGCCCTTTCTCCCCTCCCCTCTCGAAACCCTAGACTGCTCATCCACCGGCATACCATAGCCCATTCACTGCCAGCGGCGTCCACCTCGCCGAATCTGCTTCTGCGACCGCATCTACCCCTCCCACCTTCCCTAGAAACAAGTAGACTGCTCATCCACCACTGTACCACAGCCCATTCAGTGTCGGCCTTGTCCACGGCGCCGAATCTGCTTCGCCAGTACTCTCGTCAACTGCCGCGCATCTGCAGCGGCTCATTCGTACTCCCCACCGGAGACGCTTCGTCCACACCCCCCGGAGCCGCCCCACCGACGCCCCCGTCGACGGCCTCCGATCCTCTTCGCCGACACCTTCCTCAACCCTACCGGAGCAGCCGCCGACACCTTCCTCAACCCTACGGGCAGCCGCCACGACACCAGCGTCAACCCTACCGGAGTAGCCGCCTTATACCACTCTCAACCCTACCGGGGCCGCTTTGCCAACTCACAAGTCCACGGCCTCAGATCCGCTTCCTCGCACCCTCATCCAACCTACGGAGCATCTTCGGCGCCCGTCCACGGCCGTAGATCCGCATCGTCGACACCACCCTTAACCCAACCACCGGGCAACCGACACCCGTCCACGGCCGCAGATCCGCATCGTCGACACCATCCTTAACCCAACCACTGGGCAACCGGCGCCCGTCCACGGCCGCAGATCCGTGTCGTCGACACCATCCTTAACCCAACCACCAAGCAGCTTCACCTACGCCCTCGTCCACGGCCACAGATCCGCTTCGTCCACACCGTAGTCCACCCTACCGGAGCCGCTCCACAAACACCAACTCGACGGTTCTAGATCTCCTTACCGGACCCCGACAGCCAGCGCAGCGTCATCACCCTCGATTTTTCTAACCTGATTCACCGTCTGGAGAGATGCCAAGCACCCGCCACGGCCTAGGTACTTTTCACCTTTAAACCCGTCGAGCATCACCTGCCAGATGTACTTCAAATATACTAACCGGTCGCTGTTACCTGTTATGCAGTTGGCAAAAACTACAAGGACGATGTTTCTTCTAGATCTAATAGCTTGGCCAACCAACATCCTGGACTGAGGCATTGCTATGATCTTGTAAGCGCGTCTCTCTCTCTTGTATTGTTCTATGCCTGCCAGCGTGCTTTGCTAGGATTTTCGACCAGTAATCCCTTTGTGCAGACAATGATTTCTACTACTGGCTGCTAAATTAGATATGTAGATGTCATACATGATACTACCTCGTACCTCCGTTCCTAAATATAAGTCTTTTTAGAGATTCCACTATGGGCTACATACGGAGCAAAATGAGTGAATCTACACTCGAAAATGCATCTATATACATTTGTACGTGGTCCATACTGGAATCTCTACAAAGACATATATTTAGGAACAGGGGCAGTACATTACACAAAATCGTAGGTGGCATGTAGGAATTCCAGTGCACTACATTAGGCTCCCTTAGAGTGCCCGCCAGTCCAACATCTGAGTCATGGCTAGTTTATGGTACGCACACAATCGTTAATTGGTGGTTTAAATATGCGCAAGGGATATGCAATGTAGTATCATGTAGAGATGTCTGAAATTAGCCGTGTCAACTTGCAGATAGGGTTACACAATGAAAAAGTACAAGATGTATGTAGCAATTTCATGGAACATCGCAAAAAAAGGAGAGGCAGCGGTGAGCCTATAAACTGTGCTATGGTACGTCACTCCGCCATTGCAATCATCGTGACATGTTATTTGTATGTCAGTTCTATTAGCCAAGTTTCTTAGGGATGGTTATTACGAGTTATCCTAAGAAAATAAGCACCTGCGAATATAAGCTCCATGTAATACGCCAACCGGTTCTTTTCATTGCGTTTTCAGCTTATTTTTGGCATGATCAGTGGAAAGTCTGGATTGTATTATATATATTTTTCATTTTGCTGCCCATATGAAAATTAATTTGACTTGCAAACATCACAAATTGAACCCAGTGCAGTAATTAATATGATAGGAAAACAGACCATCACTATTTGCTCAAAATGCAAATACAAAGATACCATCTACTTGGCACAATCTACTTTGGTCAATGTTTTCCATAGAGATCCCATTGCCTAATTTAAATGAAGAACGCATGACCCACATTTAAATGAAGAACAATTATTTATTGAAATTCGATGGTCCAAGTGGCTGGTTATTATCATATAGCAGCACCACCTGAAAGCATCATATAGCAGCAGCAGCTCATAGCAACTCATCATACAGCAGCAGCAGTCTGCAATTCATCATACACCAGCAGCAGCTCATAGCAATTCATCATATAGCAGCAGCAGGAGCAGCTCATAGCAATTCATCATATAGCAGCAGCAGGAGCAGCTCATAGCAATTCATCATATAGCAGCAGCAGGAGCAGCTTGTAGCAACTCATCATATAGTAGCAGCAGCAGCTCATAGCAATTCATCATATAGCAGCAGCAGCTCATAGCAACTCATCATACAGCAGTAGCAGCTCATAGCAATTCATCATATAGCAGCAGGAGGAGCAGCTGATAGCAATGCATCATATAGCAGCAGCAGAAGTTGCTCATAGCCATTCATCGTATAGTGGATCAGAATGAAAATTTGGCAAAAAATCAGAGGAGATCCTCACCTTGTTGGACGAGCTCATCCTTCAACAGCACCTCAAGGCCATGGCCTGGGAGGAGGGGAGGGGGAACAAGGTGCCTTCTGCCGCAGTGTGGCATCAGCCGTAGTTGTGCAGCGGCCGCCGGAGTAGTGCGTTGGACGAACCACAGTGGAGCATCTGCTGGAGACCATGAGAATGAGGGGCGGCGCCAGAGGGAGGAGCAGCCAGGGAGATTTGCCCCTACCGTTCGGCCATGTAGCCTAGCTGGACATAGCATCATCGAGGACCAGGCCAGATGGGACTAGTGGCGACGGCTCGCTGGAGGAACCCTAGTGCTGCAGGCAGGGGATCGAGGTAGAGAGAAAGGGGAGAGGAGATACAAGCGGGCAGGGCAATGAATGCTTGCGTGTTTGTTTTTACTTGAGGGTCAGGTGTGACACGAGCGTCAGCAGTTTCATTTTGAGTGTAATATAGACAGACAACAGAGTCATTTCACTATTCCCCTTCCCTTCAATGTTTAGTGAGGTTCTACCCGAAACACCCCCCTCCAAAGCGAAATTAGTTAAGCCCAAGCCCATAACTCGAAAATGACTTCTTTACATCTTTTATGGCTTATTTTGACAATATGCCCTGAAAAGGCGGAATCGAACTGGCCCTTAACCTGCAATTCAATTGTGCATGCAATGATGAATCACTCCTGCCTGCTATCTGTACATTTAGGCATCATCATACATGGCATAACCTAATACATGTGCATTCCATTGTAGAATCTGGAATATGCAATGTTTATGTTAGTTCATACGTTGCAAATGATGTTTAAATGCCCATTAAATCTGGTCAGTCAAGTGATGGTCTTTAAGCCTCCTTCTTTGCTTCTCTTCTTGATATGTAAGATTTGCTCACACATCTGTTCAATTGCTGGTTTGCATCAGCCAGCCATACTAGGACTGTTTGCTTTGATTACTTGCTGTTCTTGACCTAACACTCTAATAGAGCTTGTCAACGATTTAAACACTAAGGGCTGCTGTAGTGGGGCATTGTCTAACTCATAGGTGACATAAAGGTTTGGCTGTACACTACAGTAGGCTCTCCAAGAGTACCGGGAGATCCAGTTCGAAGGTATGCCTAGTTTTTACATAGTGCAGACATAGTATATGCTCATTTCATTGTGTGCAAGTGCAAGAGATGCGACATGTTTCATTATGTGGTGTTGTTTTGTTATATTCTCATCCTTTTGTGTTCACAGACTGGAAAGTATGCATATTTATCTTCCAAGGAGACGAGTAACTAGTTTGTGTCACCTTGCAGAGGGTGTGCAATGAAGATAAGATTGAGGATTTCTATGTACAAGATGTTAGGAAGGAGCCTTGCAAGAGAAGTAGGAGCTGCACTGAGCCTCTTCAACCTGCTAAGGTAAGTCACTGTATGCAACTCAACAGTTCAATTCCTTTTTGTTTCAGGCATAGTTAATTTTCTCTTTTCAATTGCTTTATTTGTCCTCACTTAATGAGATGCCCAAATAATTATGCCTGATGTTCGGTACTTGTATCACTATTAGTTGACATAATTAAAGGCCTTACCATTTAATTACTCTGCCGAAGTGTGCCTGAAGCTTTGAAGTCTATTAACCAACTATTATTGCATGAGGCTCACAATCTAGTTTATACTACGCTAACGATTGCATAGTTTTGCCTGCTGTAGTATGTTTGTATGAAACCCTCTGCTGTTCATTATGCTCCCTAAGACTTTAATTGAGGTACAGAATGGCCAACTGCTTGATTACTTATACGCAACGTGATGTCTAAATTTGTAACTTGTCTGTGTTTTCGATTGGGCCCCAACATCATGCTCCTCTGGTGAGCTAAGAGGAATTTCTGTATGCAGGCTTCACAGACTATCTTTTTTATAATTTTTAAAATTTCACCTACTTATGCTTCATGACGTGTAACATTTTTTTTGTGAAAGTGAAGTGTAACATTATTGTTAGTCCTGTTTTGCCATGTAGTACAAAATAGTGTCTTGTTAAGCTTCATTGTTGTAACTATATTTTGCCCTAGTCATGTGTACTTACGAAACATTTCAGGATGAAGTGACATCAACAAAAAATCTGCGAGCAGAAAAGCGGCATGGCCGTTATCGAATGATTATGGATTGGAATTCGAATGTGCTGATGTTCTCGAGCATCAACTAGAGGCGGCAAGACAACGTGTACATGATTGTCAACGTATAATCAACAAGTTGAGACTGGACATGCAGGTATTAGATGCAGGAGTCAAAGAAATGAAACAAGACACCGAGGTAACCATGAAGGAATTGGAGATTTTGCATACTGAAAATGTGCTATCTGAATCCGGCCAATCCTATTTTCTGAAGAGATTATAGTTCAAATGGAGTTAAGTTGATGCGTGTCCATGATGTATGAGCCGTATTTGCACAGTGTATGTAATTTGCTGTTTGTGTATGCTTTGTTATCACCTGTGCCGTACCATAATGCCCAATGGGTATAATCGGCTGTAATTTCTTTATTGTATAGTGTAGGATTATTCTACTTTTCTATGCCTTGATCTCTTTGTTGTATAGTGTATGCTTTTTAGAGGTGATAGTATTGAGTAGGATAATTCTTTGAATATGCTATATCGTTCAAACGGGGGCCAACTCGCCCGACCATGGGCCTTCTACGTCTCGTAGGATCCATGGGCCTTCTACGTCTCGTAGGCATGGGCCTTCTACGTCTCGCAGGATCCATGGGCCTTCTATGTCTCGCAGGATCCATGGGCCTTCTACGTCTCGCAGTGTCCATGGGCCTTCTACGTATCGCAGGATCATGGGCCTTCTACGTCACGTAGGATCCATGGGCCGCTGACTCATTTATGGGTCTTGTACTGGCCTTTAATGGGCCGTAGACGGGCCTATAATGGAAATCGTACGTTTTATGGGCTGACCATAACGAGCCATTAATAGGCCGTATTTGGTGATGCTATGAAAATGGCCCAACAGACTAACGGACCACAAATGGGCCGACTGTAACGACGGGCTGAATTTGGCCCACAAGAAGAAAATGACAGTAACGGGCCGTAAGTAACCGAATGCTGCAAATGAGCCCAAGAATAAATGGGCCCTCAGAAGGCTGAAAGTTAACTTGGGCTGGAAACGGCCCAACGGAATAACGACCCGTTAATGGGTATAAAGTGTTACACTGTTCATTACGGGCCAGTTTCACCGCGGGCCGTTAATGGGTGTAAAGTAATACACTTATTCATTACGGGCCGCCAAAGACGGGCCGCTAATGGGCCAAGAGTTACAAAGGGCCTCATATGGGCCGAAAGACGTCATGGGCCATACATGGGCCAGAAGTGAAAACGGGCTAGAATCATATTGGATGTCCCAGATGACGCTACTGGGCCTAATTCGCATAGGGCGTAACGGGCCTTGGGTTAGCGGGCTGTAAATGGGCTATATGCTAACAGGCCATTAACATGCTTTCCATGGGCCGGCCCGCCAGCTTTTGACCAAGTCAAACGGGCCGGCCTTTTCATAGGAATGGGCCACTGTTGGGTCGTGCCACGTGTCGACGTATCATAGGCGCCTTCTATCTAGTGAGTGGATGACATCTGTCCCAATGATGAGCCGACACGTGTTTCCTCCGGCCAATGATAATTTTATACGTGGAAAATCCCCATTGGTCGGGGATGTTAACGGGTTATCGGATCCAAAACCCGACCCGATAGCTTAACGATGTTGCGTTACGATGGATGCCACGTGTCGGTCACCCTTGACGAAAGCACTTCTGTGACGCGTGATTTATCGTCATGGAAGTGGACACTTCCGTGATGATAATTTTGGTAATGTCATGGAACACTTCTACGACAGCACAGGTATGACTATCTTGATTCTATCATAAATTTATCATGGATGTACATGCATGACAAAAAACGCGACCTACTGTGAAAAACACGTACCATCACGGAAGTGTATTTTTTTGTAGTGGATGACGCGGGGAGGCAGCAGTAGCAACATTCGTGAGGGAACTCATGTTCGTCGTTACGCACAACAGGTAGGACATTCTCCCGAGCCGTACGTTCCGCCACCACCTCCACCGCCAAATCCGCCCTTCACCGAGCAAATTATGCGTATGTTTGAGGAAAGAAGGAACAATGATCTGATCGAAATATTAAGAAGTGTGCATCCTATGGTTGGACAGAATGGAAATCAGAACGGTCATCACTCAAAGCTGTCAGATTTTCAAAGGACCAAACCACCCAGTTTCAGTCAGATTGTTGACCCATTGGATGCAGACGATTGGTTGCTTACCATTGAGAAAAAGCTTGAGATTGCTCGTACTGAAGAAAATGATAAAGTTCCATTTGCAACTCATTACCTTGAAGGCGCAGCTGCCATATGGTGGGAAAATGCAAAAGCCATGTGGCATGTTGATGAAGAAATCACCTGGGAAAAGTTTAAGGATCAGTTCTGGAAATATCATATCCCTACTGGAGTTATGAAGACCAAGCAGCGTGAATTTCTCGCACTCGTCCAAGGAAATCAGTCTGTGGGTGAATATTTGCAAAAGTTCAATCATCTGGCCTATTACTCTCTTTATGACATGGCCACCGAAGAAAATAAGATTGACAGAATTCTTGGAGGCTTAAATCCGCAACTCCGATGTGCTCTCAGTATGCTTGATTTCCCAGATTTCCGAACTCTGGTGAACAAGGCTTTCATTGCTGAACGGGAGCACAAGCTTATATCAGATAATAGGCCTGTTAACAACCACAACAAGCGTAAGTTTGAGCCAAAGAAGGATGGGCAACCAGTGCAAAAGGCTCATACCTGGCAGCAGACTCAGGTGGAATACAAGCCAAATTGGCAACAAAATGTTAACAAGACCACCAATCAAGTCAAGAATGTCGTGACCAACCCAATGCATGAGGAACGTCAGCGTAATAATTCTTGCTTCAGTTGTGGGCAGAACGGACATTATGCCAGACAGTGCCCAAAGAACAACAAGGCGAATGCCCTAATCAGGCCACAAGTCAACTTTATGGAGTCATACCCGACCCTGCAAAACTTCACTGGGCACGTGCATCATATCTCCGCCGATGAAGCCCAAGAGAAACCAGAAGTCGCCATTGGTGTGTTTTCTGTTAATGACATATCTGCCGTAATTTTATTTGACTCTGGGGCTTCCCATTCTTTTATTTCTCGGAGTTTTGCTACCCAAAACCAATTTCCTTGTACGCTTTTGGGCAAAAATATGCTGGTACAAACCCCGGGATCTATAATCAAGAGCAATCTGGTCTGCCGTGATCTGGAAATCAATATCAACTGAGTCTACTTTCCAACCTCTCTGATCATCATTGAGTCTGAAAAGTTGGATATTATATTGGGTATGAATTGGTTGACCCAATATCAAGTTTGCATAAACTGCGCAACACGATAAGTCACTTTGACCAGTCTGAATGGGCAGACTACCAAATTCTATGCTTGCAAGAATATACCCAAGCAAGAAATGGTTTGCACCGTTGTGGCTGAGTTGGAATTAATTCCTGTGGTCAGTGAGTACCCTGATGTATTTCCAGAAGAACTGCCAGGCATGCCCAAAGAAGGATCGGAACTGGAATTTGCAATAGATCTTGTGCCCGGGACTGCACCATTATACAAGAAGTACTACCAGATGCCCTCATCAGAATTAGTGGAGCTAAAGAAACAGCTCTATGAACTGCTCCAGAAAGGATATATTCGTCCTAGCTCTTCACCATGGGGATCACCGACTATTTTCATGGACAAAAAGGATGGCAGTCTCCGCATGTGCGTAGATTACCGCCAGCTGAATGAGGTCACCATCAAAAATAAATATCCGCTGCCAAGGATTGATGACCTATTTGATCAGCTCAGTGGGGCTAAAGTATTCTCTAAGATCGATTTACGGACCGGATATCATCAGATCAAGATTAAAATGGAGGATATTCCTAAGACCGCATTCACTACTCGGTATGGTCTGTATCAATATACCATGATGTCCTTTGGTCTCACCAATGCCCCTATTTTCTTCATGCATATGATGAACAAAGTATTCATGGACTTCCTCGACAAATTCGTGGTAGTCTTCATCGATGACATCCTCATTTACTCAAAGGGTGAAGAAGAGCATAAGGATCACCTCCGAGGAGTGCTACAACGACTCCACGGCCATCAGCTATACGCCAAATTCAGTAAATGCGAATTTTGGCTCAAGCAAGTTGGGTTTCTCGGACATGTACTATCCACCGAAGGTATATCCGTGGACCCAAGCAAAGTAAAGGATGTGCTGGATTGGGTGCCACCCACGACCGTGACGCAGATCCGGAGTTTTCTTGGATTAGCTGGATATTACCGTCGTTTCATTGAAGGGTTTTCCAAGATTGCTAAACCCATGACGGAGCTGCTCAAAAAGGATAAGAAGTTTGAATGGACGGAGGACTGTGAGAAAAGTTTTAATGAGGTAAAGATACGGCTGACGACCGCACCTGTATTGACTCTTCCAGACATTTATCGCAGTTTTGATGTGTATTGTGACGCCTCCAGGCAAGGCTTTGGTTGCGTACTTATGAAAGACAGCAAGGTAGTAGCATATGCATCGCGATATCTACGACCCCTTTGGAATTGGCTGCGGTGGTTCATGCGCTAAAAATTGGAGACACTACCTCATTGGAAAAAGGTGCCAAATTTTTACCGACCACAAAAGTCTCAAATACATCTTTACTCAGCCAGATTTAAACCTCCGCCAATGAAGATGGCTAGAGTTGGTCAAGGATTATGATCTTGGAATAAATTACCACCCGGGTAAGGCCAACGTGGTTGCCGATGCACTCAGTCGAAAGCCCGTCAGCTTAAATGTCATATTGAAATCCTTGCCTCCTGAACTCCAAGAGGAGATCGCTCAACTCAACCTGGTCATAGTTGATGCTGGCCTTGCTAATATTTTGGAAGTTACCCCCACACTTGAGGAAGAGATCCGCAAGGCCCAGCCAGCTGACACCAATCTGCAAAGATATGCCAAGGGCCAGATGGCAGAGCAGACCCCAGATTTCTCCAAGGACAAATTCGGTACCCTCTGATTCCGCGGATTTGTGTACCCAATCAACCGGACTTAAGGAAGAAAATCCTGTCAGAAGCACACGAATCCTCATATTCCATTCACCCGGGAGGTACGAAAATGTATGAGGACCTGAGAAAAATATTTTGGTGCGACCGAATGAAGAAAGACATCGCCTATTTTGTGGAATGTTGCGACATATGTAACAAGGTGAAGGCAGAGTATCAGAAGCCAGTCGGACTCCTCCAACAGCGACCGGTTTCACAATGGAAATGGGATGAAGTTTGTATGTATTTCATTACGGGATTGCCTAAGACTCAGCGAGGCAATGATGCAATCTGGGTCATAGTGGACACCCTAACCAAGGTTGCTCACTTCATTCCGATCAGCACCAGATACAGAGCAGATCAACTTGCACAGCTGTATGTATCCAGAATAGTCAGTCTGCATGGAGTACCCCGAACTATCACTTCCGACCGAGGTTCCCTATTTACCTCCGCTTTTTGGTCACGCCTCCATCAAGCCTTGGGGACAACACTAAAGTATAGTATTGCTTATCATCCTCAGACGTATGGAAAGACAGAACGGGTAAATCAAATACTCGAAGATATGTTGCGAGCTTGTGCTTTAGCGCAAGGACCCAAATGGGAAGACTGCTTGCCCTATGCCGAGTTTTCCTATAACAACAGCTCCCAGACCAGTTTAAAAATGTCACCGTATGAAGCTTTGTATGGCCGTAAGTGCCGCACTCCTTTAAATTGGTCTCAAACTGGAGATAACCGTATCTTCGGAACAGATCTCATGATGGACACTGAGAAACAAGTTAAGGAAATCAGAGACAGATTGCAATTGGCCTAATCTCGATAGAAAAGTTATTATGATGCAAAGCACCGACAGATCAATTTTGAACCCGGAGAACACGTATACCTCTGAGTACTCCTATGAAAGGAGTCAAGAGATTTCAGACTCGTGGAAAGTTGGCACCCAGATTTATTGGTCCATTCTCGGTTATGTCTCGAGTGGGTACTATTGCATATCAATTGGAACTGCCCGCTGAGTTGGCAGACGTGCACAACGTGTTTCATGTTTCACAATTGAGACGATGCATATCCCCGCCTGAGAAAAGGACTGCTATGGCTGAGGTAGATTTGGCAAATGATTTAACTTATGAAGAGAGACCGTTTAGAATTTTGGATCAGATGGAAAGGGTCACTCGCAGTAAAGTAAGGAAATTTTACAAAGTTCAGTGGGAGCATCACACAGAGTCAGAATCAACTTGGGAGCGGGAAGAATTTCTACAGCCACATTATCCAGAGTGGTTTTCCCAAGCAACCGAATCTCGAGGACGAGATTCATTCTAAGTGGGGGAGGTTTGTGACAGCCTGGTTTTTGCCCTCTCTCATTTGCTTGATTTTCATTTGAAGTCATTTTGAAATTTGGAGTTTTTGAATCTTTTCATATGGACTTAAACACTTGGGTCCCCTTGGCTTTCACCCAAGTGCTTCATTTTCCTCCCTAATCATCATTCCCCTTCTGATCCACCCCAAAATAATCTTTGGAATATTTTTCTTAAATGAAAAATATTCATTTTCTTCCAAAATCCCTAGCTAGCTCAATATGCTCCAAAGCAACCCAAATTTTATGGCCCAGAAAAATCTGAGAAAATTCACAAATATTCTTTGAAACCTAGGGCACCTTCCTGAGCAAAAATATTTCATCACTTTTTGGAATATTTTTGCTACAGAAAATATTTTCTGTTCTGGACAGAAATGGTGGTTGCTACAGCAACTACCATTTTACTTGCTCCATTGTGCCTGCGTTTTCCTGTGCATTTTCACCTTAGTAGATCATGGCTAACCTCCAAAGCACAGCCTCCAACTCCCAGCCGTTTGACCACTGTAACTGCTCAAAGTTACTGACCAGAAACTTACTTGGCATGTAAAACCTTCTCTACTGCACCTGGATCCAAACCAAAGCATGGTAAACTTCAAAATCACCACGAACAACATGCCAGACATGATTTTTGGACGTAGGCTGGCCTGAGGGAGGAGTTCGCGTGGTGACCACGCGTGTCCACCATGTCATGCCTGCGTGTCGACGCGCTCTGAGTGCCGCCGAGCGCTCTGTTCGCGCATACTTGCTTTCCTCGCCTGCCCGAGCATGCCAAACCTCTCCACCATCCTCGTCTCAACGCCATTAACTCCCCTCTGGCGCTCACCGATGCAGGAGCTCGCCGCAGCGAGCACGGGCATGGTCCGGCCAACCCAACAGCACGGTGCGCACTGCGCTCGTCGCCTTCTCCTCGTTCCTGTGATCGTTGCTGTTTGCCAACAGTTGACGTGTGAGCTGCGTCGCCTTCTCCCCATCCCACTGACGCCGCTCGTCGCCGGGCACCGTGGACAGGTGTCCACCGACGGACGCCTTACCCCCCTATCCGCTCGTCTATAAATGGAGCCGCCCCCAGCCTCCTCGAGCACCATCCAGCACTCCCACACACCCCACAAGCGAGTAGGAAGTCGTAGCCCGGTCGGGCAGGCCGCCGGCCGCCGTCCTCGAGCTCGAGCTCGCCGCCGATCCCCTCTGGTCGCCGTGGTAGCTCCAGCCCCTCCCAGGCCAGGGCGATCCTTCCAGGGCCTCCGCCTCTCACCGGTGAAGCCATCCCATCCCTCTGGAGCTCCTGGAGTAGCCTCTGCTCGCCGTCTTCCTCATCTCCGGCGACCACCGCGTTCTGCCTCCTCTTGCGAGGTTGATTCCGACGCCTTCCGACCACCCCTAGCTACGCTACGGGTATGGGCAGGTGCGCCTCCATCCCCTCTCTCCATCCCTCCCTCTCGTTTTGGCCAAGGAGCCCTCGTCGCCGGCGAGAGCTCCGACGAAGCCGCGATTCCCTCTATTTCCCTCTCACCCTCCTCCTCACCTGACTAGCGGGGCCCGCTAGTCAGCCACTCTATACGCGCGCGAAGCGGTACGAGTGGTGGCGCCCCTGGGCTTAATGCCTTCGACATCACCCCCCAGTCTATTTATTTTTATTCAAATTCATTTGAATTTACACAACACTTCAAACAGCCATAACTCTTCAACCGTAAGTCCAAATGAATTGATTCTTTTTGCATTTTGTTCTTTGCAAAGAAATCTAGCAGCTCACCAAAGATGAGATTTTTCTGAGCTGTTTAGAATTTCTGGTGATTTTCAGAAGTGTTCTTGATATTTTCTTTTTGTGTTTAAAATTATTTTCAGAGGGTGAGGCTTGTCTTGAGGATCACCAGAAGGCTTGTGAACCTCATCTGCACTAAGGCAAGCCACAGCAACATTTTCATGGTGCCATTTCAATATTTATAATTTTCTTACTTGAATGAAATGATTAATCCATGCATTTAAATAACTATTGTGTTATTTATATTTTGTTAAGTGTTTGTTAGTTAATATGCTTGATTTACAGAATGTGGAAACTAGCTTAGTTGGGAAAGCAAAGCTAAGATCTATTTGTGGTGATGATAGAAATAATTTTGTTAGGCATGTTAGTAATTATTTAAAGTTTTGTTCTTGCATAAATAAATAAGAAAAATTTGTTATAAAATATTATGTTAAGTACTTGTTTAGCCATGTTACTTGACTTACAGAATGTTTGAACCTCACTTGGTTGGAAAAGAAAATAGGATTTCTTTGTGGTATAATTTTTTCTATGCATATGAAAAATTAATCGAAGTTATTTTTTTGCATGAGAAAATAATAAAACTTGCTGAAAAATATTTGGTTAAAATGTGAGTTACGCTGACCAGCAAAGTAAAATAAGTTGTTGATGATTATGCTTAGTGTGAATATGGTTGACATCGGTCATTTTCGTTAATAAATGATGCATGTGTAGTTCAGCATTTCATGGCATGCTATGACACCGGTCATTTTCATTTTAAGTTGAACCTGAACATAACTCAACTTGAATATATAGTTGACTGGGTCATGGTGCCGCTGAATCGAGTTTTTCCCAGTGCAACCACATTTGCCTTTGTGGGAAGGCCTTGATTCGGTCCATTGACATTTCCTCTGGTCGGTGCCTCCAACTAGGGAAGGTTATGGCATGCTTACCCTGGCCCGGTAAGCAGGCATAACCTTGTGTGCCCGTTGTTGAGATTATGGTACCGGGTCCCCGATTGGGATCGTTTTGGCCACGACGGTGGTCGTTGTGTCTTTGGTAGACACGGGGCCACCCAGGACAAGCCCATTGGGGATCGGGTCGGAGTGGCCGGGAGAGTGTCATGGCAATGGAAGGGTTTTGTCGGAATGCCGTTGGTCCACCCGAATGGGAGTGCGAGGCCATGGGTTTCGTGGTGTGGGTACAGTGTGCTACCTCTTCAGAGTGTATAATCTATCGATAGCCGAGTCCACGGTCACGGACACCTCGTAGTAGGTCCCACCATGAATCAACGTTAAATAAAATCTGCACACTAAGTTATGAACTTTGCACTGTTGATGATGGCTGGAAGGCCATCGAGATGTTCGGGACCAAATATTGGTCGTGGATGTGATCTCCGTAAGGATCACGAGATACTCTGGTCAAGACCATGATGGTGGTTTGTTTGTGATCCCAGAATGATCACGGTTGGTAAGTTCGTCCCGAGGGACGTTCGAGCATGATCACAGCATGTTGGACATATAGTGTTGCATTAATATTAATTGGTTAATTATCATGATATTGTTTGCCATTATGATTATGACTGTTGTGAGCTTGCAAGTACATTCAATGTACTGACCTGATGTGTCATGCAAGATTTCAGGAAAGTCTCGTTGGAGAGGAGCGCTGCTCGAGTCTAGATCGTGTCCACATCGGTGTCCCTGTGATATGGAGTTTCCGCTACGACATTGTTCCTCTGCCACGTAGTTGTTTTGATCGAGGCCCCTTTATGTTCACTAAATAATGTACATATTATTCAGCCGCATTGGGCGTGCCGCTTGGCCTCGACAACTGTTGTAATATAAACTATGGTCCGCTAGCATCAATAAAGCGGTTGCTTTCTGTACCAAGATGTTGTGTGTTGCTAGAAGACATGGTCTCTGGGCTGGAGATGCATGGTAAACCGGTCGCTCTGAGCCGGGGGGCCACAGCTTAGCACTTGATCGTTTAGTATGTTGTTATTGCTTTCTTCATGACTTATACATGTTCCTATGACTATGAGATTATGCAACTCCCGTTTACCGGATGAACACTTTGTGTGCTACCAAACATCACAACGTAACTGGTGACTATAAAGGTGCTCTACAGGTGTCTCCGGAGGTACTCGTTGGGTTGGCGTATTTCGAGAATAGGATTTGTCACTCCGATTGTTGGAGAGGTATCTCTGGGCCCACTCGGTAATGCACATCACTTAATCCTTGCAAGCATTGCAACTAATGAGTTAGTTGCGGAATGATGTATTACGGAACGAGTAAAGAGACTTGTTGATAACGAGATAGAACTAGGTATTGAGATACCGACGATCGAATCTCGGGTAAGTAACATACCGATGACAAAGGGAACAACGTATGTTGTTATGCGGTTTGACTGATAAAGATCTCCGTAGAATATGTGGGAGCCAATATGAGTATCCAGGTTCTGCTATTGGTTATTGAACAGAGACGTGTCTCGGTCATGTCTACATAGTTCTCGAACCCGTCGGGTCCGCACGCTTAAAGTTCGATGACGGTTATATTATGAGTTTATGTGTTTTGATGTACTGAAGGTAGTTCGGAGTCCCGGATGTGATCACGGACATGACGAGGAGTCTCGAAATGGTCGAGACATGAAGATTGATATATTGGACGACTATATTCGGACACTGGAATGGTTCCGGGGGTTATCGGATATATACCGGAGTACGGAGGGGTTATCTGAACCCCCCCCCCCCGGGGGGTTATTGGGCCTCATGGGCCCAAGTGGTGGAAGAGGAGAGGTGGCAGGAGGTGGCGCGCGGTCCCCCTTGCCCCAATCCGAATTGGGAAAGGGAAGGGGGCGGCGATCCCCCTTCTCCTTCCTTCTCTCCACGTCCTCCTTCCCCCTTCTCCTAGTTGGAATAGGAAAGGGGGGCAAAACCTACTTGGAGTAGGATGGCCCCCCCTTGGGCACGCCTCCTCCCCTTGGCCGGCCCCCTCCTCCTCCCCCCTTTATATACAAAGGAGGGGGGCACCCCATAGACACAACAATTGAACCCTTGGATCTCTTAGCCGTGTGTGGTGCCCCCCTCCACCATAATCCACCTCGGTCATATCGTAGCGGTGCTTAGGCGAAGCCCTGGGTCAGTAGAACATCATCATCGTCACCTGATACGTCTCCAACGTATCTATAATTTTTGATTGCTCCATGCTATATTATCTACTGTTTTGGACAATATTGGGCTTTATTATCCACTTTTATATTATTTTTGGGACTAACCTACGAGCCCAAAGCAGTTCTGTTATTTCCCTTGTTTGATGTTTGAAGAAAAGGAGTATCAAACGAATTGAAGCGGAATGAAACCTTCTGGAGAAGTTAATTTTGGAAGGAAAGCTATCAGATAGACTTGGAGTCCACGTCAAGGAAGCTTCGAGGAAGCCACGAGGTAGGGGGGCGCGCCCTCCCCCCAGGCACGCCCTCCACCCTCTCGTGGGCCCCTCGTGGCTCCCATGATGTACTTCTTCCGCCGATATATCTCCATATACCCTAAAAACTTCGGGGAACAGGATAGATCAGGAGGTCCGCCGCCGCAAGCCTCTGTAGCCACCAAAAGTCAATCGGGACCCTGTTTTGGCACCCTGCCGGAGGGGGGGAACCCTCACCGGTGGCCATCTTCATCATCCCGGCGCTCTCCATGACGAGGAGGGAGTAGTTCACCCTCGGGGCTGAGGGTATGTACCAGTAGCAATGTGTTTGATCTCTCTCTCTCTCTCTCTCTCTCTCTCTCGTGTTCTTGAGGTGATTCGATCTTGATGTATCGCGAGCTTTGCTATTATAGTTGGATCTTATGTTGCTTCTCTCCCTCTACTCTCTTGTAATGGATTGAGTTTTCCCTTTGAAGTAATCTTATCAGATTGAGTCTTTAATGATTTGAGAACACTTGATGTATGTCTTGCCGTGCGTATCTGTGGTGACAATGGGATATCACGTGATTCAGTTGATGTATGTTTTGGTGATCAACTTGCGGGTTCCGCCCATGAACCTATGCATAGGGGTTGGCACACGTTTTCGTCTTGATTCTCCGGTAGAAACTTTGGGGCACTCTTTGAGGTTCTATGTGTTGGTTGAATAGATGAATCTGAGATTGTGTAATGCATATCATATAATCATACCCACGGATACTTGAGGTGACATTGGAGTATCTAGGTGACATTAGGGTTTTGGTTGATTTGTGTCTTAAGGTGTGATTCTAGTATGAACTCTAGGGCTGTTTGTGGCACTTATAGGAATAGCCCAACGGATTGATTGGAAAGAATAACTTTGAGGTGGTTTCGTACCCTACCACAATCTCTTTGTTTGTTCTCCGCTATTAGTGACTTTGGAGTTTGACTCTTTGTTGCATGTTGAGAGATTGTTATGTGATTCAACTATGTTATTATTGTTGAGAGAACTTGCACTAGTGAAAGTATGAACCCAAGGCCTTGTTTCCTAGCATTGCAATACCGTTTACGCTCACTTTTACCACTTGTTACCTTGCTATTTTATAATTTCAGATTACAAAAACCTATATCTACCATCCATATTGCACTTGTATCACCATCTCTTCGCCGAACTAGTGCACCTATACAATTTACCATTGTATTGGGTGTGTTGGGGACACAAGAGACTCTTTGTTATTTGGTTGCAGGGTTGTTTGAGAGAGACCATCTTCATCCTACGCCTCCCACGGATTGATAAACCTTAGGTCATCCACTTGAGGGAAATTTGCTACTGTCCTACAAACCACTGCACTTGGAGGCCCAACAACATCTACAAGAAGAAGGTTGTGTAGTAGACATCAAGCTCTTTTCTGGCGCCGTTGTCGGGGAGGCTAGGTAAGCGGCACTCACACCCCGTCAACTAAGCTCTTTTCTAGCGCCGTTGCCGGGGAGGTGAGTGCTTGAAGGTATATCTTTAGATCTTGCAATTGAATCTTTTTGTTTCTTGTTTTAGAACCATTTTAGTTTATAAAAGAAAACTACCAAACAATGGAATTGAATTTGTCTCATACGCTTCATCTTTTTAATATCTTTCGTGAGTATGATGGAAAAGAAAATTTTGCTCAAGTACTAGAAGAAGAAATCTATAGAATGTTTGGCACTAAATATTTGTATGATGAGAAAAATTGCAATGTTGTTAGTATGAACTCCTTGAATATCCATGATTCTAATGATATGCAAAGCCACAAGCTTGGGGAAGCTATGTTTGATGAAGATGATATGTTTAGTCCCCCAAGTTTTGATGAGCAAATTTATTATGATGAAAGCATGCCTCCTATCTATGATGATTATTGTGATGACACGTATGCTTTAAAGAATAATGATAACCATGAAACTTTTCATCTTGATCTTAATTTTCAATCACATGATAGTTATTTTGTTGAGTTTGCTCCAACTATTATTCATGAGAAGAAATTTGCTTATGTGGAGAGTAATAAAAATTATATGCTTATGCATCATGAAAAGAATGCTTTAGGTGCTGGTTATATTGTTGAATTCATTCATGATGCTACTGGAAATTATTATGAGAGAGTATCATATGCTTCTACATATTGCAATAATATCAAGTTTCCTCTCTATGTGCTTCAAGTTTTGAAGTTATGCTTGTTTTGCCTTCCTATGCTAGTTGATTATTCTTCCCATAAGTTGTTTGCTCACAAAATCCCTATGAATAGGAAGTGTGTTAGACTTAAATGTGCTAGTCATATTCTTCATGATGCTCTCTTTATGTTTCAATTCTTATCTTTTATGTGAGCATCATTGAAATCATGATGCCTAGCAATAGGGGCGTTAAACGTTAGCGCTTGTTGGGAGGCAACCCAGTTTTATTTTAGTTTCCTGCTTTTTGGTTCTGTTTAGGAATAAAAAATCCATCTAGCTTCTTTTTAGATGTGGTTTTATGTTTTAATTAGTGTTTGTGCCAAGTAGAACCTTTGGGAAGACTTGGGTGAAGTCTTTATGATCATGCTGTAAAAAACAGAAACTTTAGCGCTCACGAGATTAGCTTCAACTTTTTACTGGAGAGTGCTATTTAGTTGATTCTTTTTTCAGATGATTACTAGACAAATTAATCAGGTCCACCAATTTATTTTAGAATTTTTGGAGTTCCAGAAGTATACGTTTGATACAGATTACTACAGACTGTTCTGTTTTTGACAGATTATGTTTTCATTGTGTTGCTTGCTTATTTTGATGAATCTATGGCTAGTAAAAGAGTTTATAAACCATAGAGAAGTTTGAGGACATTAGTTTTAATACCAATATAAATAAAGAATGATTTCATTACAGTACCTTGAAGTGGTGTTTTGTTTTCTTTCGCTAACGGAGCTCACGAGTTTTCTGTTAAGTTTTGTGTTGTGAAGTTTTCAAGTTTTGGGTAAAGATTCGATGGACTATGGAATAAGGAGTGGAAAGAGCCTAAGCTTTGGGATGCCCAAGGCACCCCGAGTTAATATTCAAGGATAGCCAAGAGCCTAAGCTTGGGGTTGCCCCAGAAGGCATCCCCTCTTTCGTCTTCGTTCATCGGTAACTTTACTTGGAGCTATATTTCTATTCACCACATCTTGGAGCGTAATTTTATTTTATTTAGATTTTCTTGCTGTTTGAATAAAATACCAAGATCTGAAATTCTTAAATGGGAGAGCCTTCTCATAGTTGCATAATTATCCGACTACTCATTGATCTTCACTTATATCTTTTGAGCTATATAGTTTTTGCTCTAGTTCTTCACTTATATCTTTTAGAGCACGGTGGTGGTTTTGTTTTATAGAAACTATTATTCTCTCATGCTTCACTTATATTATTTTGAGAGTCTTAAACAGCATGGTAATGTGCTTAATCCTAATATGCTAGGTATTCAAGACTAGTAAAAACTTTCTTATGAGTGTGTTGAATACTAAGAGAAGTTTGATGCTTGATGATTGATTTGAGATATGGAGGTAGTGATATTAAAGTTGAGCTATTTGAGTAGTTGTGAATTTGAGAAATACTTGTGTTCCAGTTTGCATGTCCCGTAGCATGCACTTATGGTTAACGTTATGTAACAAATTTGAAACATGAGGTGGTCTATGATTGTCCTCCTTATGAGTGGCGGTCGGGGACGAGCGATGGTCTTTTCCTACCAATCTATCCCCCTAGGAACATGCGCGTAGTGTGCTGTTTTTGATGACTTGTAGATTTTTGCAATAAGTATGTGAGTTCTTTATGACTAATGTTGAGTCCATGGATTATACGCACTCTCAACCTTCCATCATTGCTAGCCTCTTCGGTACCGTGCATTGCCCTTTCTCACATTGAGAGTTGGTGCAAACTTCGCCGGTGCATCCAAACCCAGTGATATGATATGCTCTTTCACACATCAACCTCCTTATATATTCCTCAAAACAGCCACCATACCTACCTATTATGGCATTTCCATAGCCATTCCGAGATATATTGCCATGGAACTTTTCACCATCCAATTCATCATGAGACATTCATCATTGTCATATTGCTTAGCATGATCATGTAGTTGACATAGTATTTGTGGCAAAGCCACCATTCATAATTCTTTCATACATGTCACTCTTGGTTCATTGCATATCCCGGTACACCGCCAGAGGAATTCATATAGAGTCATACTTTGTTCTAGTATCGAGTTGTAATCATTGAGTTGTAAATAAATAGAAGTGTGATGATCATCATTTTCTAGAGCATTGTCCCAAGTGAGGAATAAAAAAAAAGAGAAAGACCATAAAAAAGAGAAGGCCCAAAAAAAGAGAAAGGCCATAAAAAAGAGAAGGCCCAAAAAAATGAGAGAAAAAGAGAGAAGGGACAATGTTACTATCCTTTTACCACACTTGTGCTTCAAAGTAGCACCATAATCTTCATGATAGAGAGTCTCTTGTTTTGTCATTTTCATATACTAGTGGGAATTTATCATTATAGAACTTGGCTTGTATATTCCAACAATGGGCCTCCTCAAGTGCCCTAGGTCTTCGTGAGCAAGCAAGTTGAATGCACACCCACTTAGTTTCTTTTGTTGAGCTTTCATACATTTATAGCTCTAGTGCATCCGTTGCATGGCAATCCCTACTCCTTGCATTAACATCAATTGATGGGCATCTCCATAGCCCAATGATTAGCCTCATTGATGTGAGACCTTCTCCTTTTTTTTCTTCTCCACATAACCCCCATCATCATATTCTATTCCACCCATAGTGATATGTCCATGGCTCGCGCTCATGTATTGCATGAAGGTTTATAAGTTTGAGATTACTAAAGTATGAAACAATTGCTTGGCTTGTCATCGGGGTTGTGCATGATGAGAGCATTCTTGTGTGACGAAGATGGAGCATGACTAAACTATATGATTTTGTAGGGATGAACTTTCTTTAGCCATGTTATTTTGAGATGACATAATTGTTTAGTTAGTATGCTTGAAGTATTATTATTTTTATGTCAATATGAACTTTTGTCTTGAATATTTCGGATCTGAATATTCATACCACAATTAAGAAGAATTACATTGAAATTATGCCAAGTAGCATTCCACATCAAAAATTATCTTTTTTTATCATTTACCTACTCGAGGACGAGCAGGAATTAAGCTTGGGGATGCTGATACGTCTCCAACGTATCTATTTTTTTTATTGCTCCATGCTATATTATCTATTGTTTTGGACAATATTGGGCTTTATTATCCACTTTTATATTATTTTTCGGACTAACCTATTGACCTAGAGCCCAGTGCCAGTTCCTGTTTTTTCCCTTGTTTCAGTGTTTCGAAGAAAAGGAATATCAAACGGAGTCGAAACAGAATGAAACCATCTGGAGAAGTTAATTTTGGAAGGAAAGCTATCGGATAGACTTGGAGTCCACCTCAAGGAAGCTTTGAGGAAGCCACGAGGTAGAGGGGCGCGCCCTCTCCCCCAGGCGCGCCCTACACCCTCGTGGGCCCCTCGTGGCTCCCCTAATGTACTTCTTCCGCCTATATATCCCCATATACCCTAAAAACTTCAGGGAACAGGATAGATCAGGAGTTCCGCCGCCGCAAGCCTCTGTAGCCACCAAAAGTCAATCGGGACCCTATTCCTGCACCCTTTCGGAGGGGGGGAACCCTCACCGGTGGCCATCTTCATCATCCCGGTGCTCTCCATGACGAGGAGGGAGTAGTTCACCGTCGGGGCTGAGGGTATGTACTAGTATCTATGTGTTTGATCTCTCTCTCTCTCTCTCTCTCTCTCTCTCTCTCTCTCTCTCGTGTTCTTGAGGTGATTCGATCTTGATGTATCGCGAGCTTTGCTATTATAGTTGGATCTTATGTTGCTTCTCCCCCTCTACTCTCTTGTAATGGATTGAGTTTTCCCTTTGAAGTAATCTTATCGGATTGAGTCTTTATTGATTTGAGAAAACTTGATGTATGTCTTGTCGTGCGTATATGTGGTGACAATGGGATATCACGTGATTCACTTGATGTATGATTTGGTGATCAACTTGCGGGTTCCGCCCATGAACCTTTGCATGGGGGTTGGCACACGTTTTCGTCTTGATTCTCCGGTAGAAACTTTGGGGCACTCTTTGAGGTTCTATGTGTTGGTTGAATAGATGAATCTGAGATTGTGTGATGCATGTCGTATAATCATACCCACGGATACTTGAGGTGACATTGGAGTATCTAGGTGATATTAGGGTTTTGGTTGATTTTTGTCTTAAGGTGTTATTCTAGTACGACCTCTAGGGTTGTTTGTGGCACTTATAGGAATAGCCCAACGGATTGATTGGAAAGAATAACTTTGAGGTGGTTTCGTACCCTACCATAATCTCTTCGTTTGTTCTCAGCTATTAGTGACTTTGGAGTGACTCTTTGTTGCATGTTGAGGGATTTTTATGTGATCCAACTATGTTATTATTGTTGAGAGAACTTGCACAAGTGAAAGTATGAACCCTAGGCCTTGTTTCCTAGCATTGCAATACCGTTTACGCTCACTTTTACCACTTTTCACCTTGCTGTTTTTATAATTTCAGATTACAAAAACCTATATCTACCATCCATATTGCAGTTGTATCACCATCTCTTCGCCGAACTAGTGCACCCATACAATTTACCATTGTATTGGGTGTGTTGGGGACACAAGAGACTCTTTGTTATTTGGTTGCAGGGTTGTTTGAGAGAGACCATCTTCATCCTACGCCTCCCACAGATTGATAAACCTGAGGTCATCCACTTGAGGGAAATTTGCTACTGTCCTACAAACCTCTGCACTTGGAGGCCCAACAACGTCTACAAGAAGAAGGTTGTGTAGTAGACATCATCACCACGCCGTCGTGCTGACGGAACTCTCCCTCAAAGCTCGGCCGGATTGGAGTTCGAGGGATGTCATCGAGTTGAACGTGTGCTGAACTCGGAGGTGTCGTGCGTTCGGTACATGATCGGTCGGATCGTGAATACGTGCGACTACATCAACCACGTTGTGCTAACGCTTCCGCTTTCGATCTATGAGGGTACGTGGACACACTCTCCCCTCTCATTGCTATGCATCACCATGATCTTGCATGTGCGCACGAATTTTTTTGAAATTACTACGTTCCCCAACAGTGGTATCCGAGCCAGGTTTTATGCGTTGATGTTATATGCACGAGTAGAACACAAGTGAGTTGTGGGCGATACAAGTCATACTGCTTACCAGCATGTCATACTTTGGTTCGGCGGTATTGTTGGATGAAGTGGCCGGACCGACATTACGCGTTACGCTTACGCGAGACTGGTTCTACCGACGTGCTTTGCACACAGGTGGCTGGCGGGTGTCAGTTTCTCCAACTTTAGTTGAACCGAGTGTGGCTACGCCCGGTCCTTGAGAAGGTTAAAACAGCACTAACTTGATGAACTATCGTTGTGGTTTTGATGCATAGGTAAGAACGGTTCTTGCTCAGCCCGTAGCAGTCACGTAAAACTTGCAACAACAAAGTACAGGACGTCTAACTTGTTTTTGCAGGGCATGTTGTGATGTGATATGGTCAAGGCATGATGCTATATTTTATTGTATGATATGATCATGTTTTGTAACCAAGTTATCGGCAACTGGTAGGATCCATATGGTTGTTGCTTTATTGTATGCAATGCAGTTGCCCTGTAATTGATTTACTTTATCACTAAGCGGTAGCGATAGACGTAGAAGCAATAGTTGGCGAGACGACAATGATGCTACGATGGAGATCAAGGTGTCACGCCGGTGACGATGGTGATCATGATGGTGCTTCGGAGATGGAGATCACAAGCACAAGATGATGATGGCCATATCATATCACTTATATTGATTGTATGTGATGTTTATCTTTTATGCATCTTGTCTTGCTTTGATTGACGGTAGCATTATAAGATGATCTCTCACTAAATTTCAAGATAAAAGTGTTCTCCCTGAGTATGCACCGCTGCCAAAGTTCGTCGTGCCAAGACACCACGTGATGATCGGGTGTGATAAGCTCTACGTCCATCTACAATGGGTGCAAGCCAGTTTTTGCACACGGAGAATACTCAGGTTAAACTTGACGAGCCTAGCATATGCAGATATGGCCTCGGAACACTGAGACCAAAAGGTCGAGCGTGAATCATATAGTAGATATGATCAACATAGTGATGTTCACCATTGAAAACTACTCCATTTCACGTGATGATCGATTACGGTTTAGTTGATTTGGATCACGTGATCACTTAGATGATTAGAGGGATGTCTATCTAAGTGGGAGTTCTTAAGTAATATGATTAATTGAACTTAAATTTATCATGAACTTAGTACCTGATAGTATTTTGCATGTCTATGTTTGTTGTAGATAGATGGCTCGTGCTGTTGTTCCGTTGAATTTTAATGCGTTCCTTGAGAAAGCAAAGTTGAAAGATGATGGTAGAAATTACACGGACTGGGTTCGTAACTTGAGGATTATCCTCATTGTTGCATAGAAGAATTACGTCCTGGAAGCACCGCTAGGTGCCAAACCTGCTGCAGGAGCAACACCAGATGTTATGAACGTCTGGCAGAGCAAAGCTGATGACTACTCGATAGTTCAGTGTGCCATGCTTTACGGCTTAGAACCGGGACTTAAACGACATTTTGAACCTCATGGAGCATATGAGATGTTCCAGGAGTTGAAGTTGATATTTCAAGAAAATGCCCGGATTGAGAGATATGAAGTCTCCAATAAGTTCTGCAGCTGCAAGATGGAGGAGAATAGTTCTGTCAGTGAGCATATACTCAGAATGTCTGGGTATAACAATCACTTGATTCAACTGGGAGTTAATCTTCCGGATGGTAGCGTCATTGACAGAATTCTTCAATCACTGCCACCAAGCTACAAGAGTTTTTGATGAGCTATAACATGCAAGGGATGGATAAGACGATTCCCGAGCTCTTCGCGATGCTAAAGGCTGCGGAGGTAGAAATCAAGAAAGAGCATCAAGTGTTGATGGTCAATAAGACCACCAGTTTCAAGAAAAAGGGCAAAGGGAAGAAGAAGGGGAACTTCAAGAAGAACAGCAAGCAAGTTGCTGCTCAGGAGAAGAAACCCAAGTCTGGACCTAAGCCTGAGACTGAGTGCTTCTACTGCAAGCAGACTGGTCACCGGAAGCAGAACTGTCCCAAGTATTTGGCGGATAAGAAGGATGGCAAGGTGAACAAAGGTATATGTGATATACATGTTATTGATGTGTACCTTACCAAAGCTCGTAGTAGCACCAGGGTATTTGATACTGGTTCTGTTGCTAATATTTGCAACTCGAAATAGGGACTACGGATTAAGCGGACACTGACTAAGGACGAGGTGACGATGCGCGTGGGAAACGGTTCCAAAGTCGATATGATCGCCGTCGGCACGCTACCTCTACATCTACCTTCGGGATTAGTATTAGACCTAAATAATTGTTATTTGGTGCCAGCGTTGAGCATGAACATTATATCTGGATCTTGTTTGATGCGAGACGGTTATTCATTTAAATCATAGAATAATGGTTGTTCTATTTATATGAGTAATATCTTTTATGGTCATGCACCCTTGAAGAGTGGTCTTTTTTTGATGAATCTCGATAGTAGTGATACACATATTCATAATGTTGAAGCCAAAAGATGTAGAGTTGATAATGATAGTGCAACTTATTTGTGGCACTGACGTTTGGGTCATATTGGTGTAAAGCGCATGAAGAAACTCCATACCGATGCACTTTTGGAATCACTTGATTATGAATCACTTGGTACTTGCGAACCATGCCTCATAGGCAAGATGACTAAAACGCCGTTCTCCAGAACTATGGAGCGAGCAACTGATTTATTGGAGATCATACATACTGATGTATGTGGTCCAATGAATGTTGAGGCTCGCGGAGGGTATCGTTATTTTCTCACCTTCACAGATGATTCAAGCAGATATGGGTATATCTACTTAATGAAACATTAGTCTGAAACATTTGAAAAGTTCAAAGAATTTCAGAGTGAAGTTGAAAATCATCGTAACAAGAAAACAAAGTTTCTACGATCTGATTGTGGAGGATAATATTGGAGTTACGAGTTTGGTCTACATTTGAAACAATGCGGAATAGTTTCGCAACTCACGCCACCCGGAACACCACAGCGTAATGGTGTGTCCGGACGTCGTAATCGTACTTTACTAGATATGGTGCGATCTATGATGTCTCTTACTGATTTACCGCTATCGTTTTGGGGTTATGCTTTAGAGACGGCCGCATTCACGTTAAATAGGGCACCATCAAAATCTGTTGAGACGACGCCTTATGTACTGTGGTTTGGCAAGAAACCAAAGTTGCCGTTTCTTAAAGTTTGGGGCTGCGATGCTTATGTGAAAAAGCTTTAACCTGATAAGCTCGAACCCAAGTCGGCGAAATGTGTCTTCATAGGATACCCAAAGGAAACTCTTAGGTACACCTTCTATCACAGATCCGAAGGAAAGACATTCGTTGCCAAGAATGGATCCTTTCTAGAGAAGGAGTTTCTCTCAAAAGAAGTGAGTGGCAGGAAAGTAGAACTTGATGAGGTAATTGTACCTCCTCCCTTATTGGAAAGTAGTTCATCACAGAAACCAGTTCCTGTGACGTCTATACCAATTAATGAGGAAGTTAATGATGATGATCATGAAACTTCAGTTCAAGTTATTACTGAACCTCGTAGGTCAACCAGAGTAAGATCCACACCAGAGTGGTATAGTAATCCTGTTCTGGAGGTTATGTTACTGGACCATGACGAACCTATGAACTATGAAGAAGCGATGGTGAGCCCAGATTCCGAAAAATGGCTTGAGGCCATGAAATCTGAGATGGGATCCATGTATGAGAACAAAGTGTGGACTTTGGTTGACTTTCCCGATGATCGGCAGGCCATCGAGAATAAATGGATCTTCAAGAAGAAGGCTGACACTGACGGTAATGTTACTGTCTATAAAGCTTGACTTGTTGCCAAAGGTTTTCGACAAGTTCAAGGGGTTGACTACGATGCGACTTTCTCACCCATAGCGATGCTTAAGTCTGTTCGAATCATGTTAGCAATTGCCGCATTTTATGATTATGAAATTTGGCAAATGGATGTAAAAACTGCATTCCTGAACGGATTTCTGGAAGAAGAGTTGTATATGATGCAACCGGAAGGTTTTGTTGATCCAAAGGGAGCTAAAAAAGTGTGCAAGCTCCAGCGATCCATTTATGGACTGGTGCAAGCCTCTCGGAGTTGGAATAAATGTTTTGATAGTGTGATCAAAGCATATGGTTTTATACAGACTTTTGGAGAAGCCTGTATTTACAAGAAAGTGAGTGGGAGCTCTGTAGCATTTCTGATATTATATGTGGATGACATAATATTGATCGGAAATGATATAGAATTTCTGGATAGCATAAAGGGATATTTGAATAAGAGTTTTTCAATGAAGGACCTCGGTGAAGCTGCTTATATATTGGGCATCAAGATCTATAGAGATAGATCAAGACGCTTAATAGGACTTTCACCAAGCACATACCTTGACAAAGTTTTGAAGAAGTTCAAAATGGATCAAGCAAAGAAAGGGTTCTTTCCTGTGTTACAAGGTGTGAAGTTGAGTAAGACTCAATGCCAGACCACTGCAGAAGATAGAGAGAAAATGAAAGATGTTCCCTATGCTTCAGCCATAGGATCTATCATGTATGCAATGCTATGTACCAGACCCGATGTGTGTCTTGCTATTAGTTTAGTAGGGAGGTACCAAAGTAATCCAGGAGTGGATCACTGGACAGCGGTCAAGAACATCCTAAAATACTTGATAAGGACTTAGGATATGTTTCTCGTTTATGGAGGTGACAAAGAGCTCATCGTAAATGGTTACGTCGATGCAAGCTTTGACACTGATCCGCACGATTCTAAATCACAAACAGGATACGTGTTTATATTAAACGGTGGAGCTATCAGTTGGTGCAGTTCTAAACAAAGCATCGTAGCGGGATCTACATGTGAAGCGGAGTACATAGCTGCTTTGGAAGCAGCAAATGAAGGAGTCTGGATGAAGGAGTTCATATCCGATCTAGGTGTCATACATAGTGCATCGGGTCCAATGAAAATCTTTTGTAACAATACTGGTGCAATTGATTTGGCAAAGGAATCCAGATTTCACAAGAGAACCAAGCACATCAAGAGACGCTTCAACTCCATCCGGGATCAAGTCCAGGTGGGAGACATAGAGATTTGCAAGATACATACAGATCTGAATGTTGCAGACCCGTTGACTAAGCCTCTTCCACGAGCAAAACATGATCAACACCAAGACTCCATGGGTGTTAGAATCATTACTGTGTAATCTAGATTACTGACTCTAGTGCAAGTGGGAGACTGAAGGAAATATTCCCTAGAGGCAATAATAAAGTTATTATTTATTTCCTTATATCATGATAAATGTTTATTATTCATGCTAGAATTGTATTAACCGGAAACATGATACATGTCAGAATACATAGACAAATAGAGTGTCACTAGTATACCTCTACTTGACTAGCTCGTTAATCAAAGATGGTTATGTTTCCTAGCCATAGACAAAGAGTTGTCATTTGATTAACGGGATCACATCATTAGGAGAATGATGTGATTGACTTGACCCATTCCGTTAGCTTATCACTTGATCGTTTAGTATGTTGCTATTGCTTTCTTCATGACTTATACATGTTCCTATGACTATGATATTATGCAACTCCCGTTTATCGGAGGAACACTTTGTGTGCTACCAAACGTCACAATGTAACTGGGTGATTATAAAGGTGCTCTACAGGTGTCTCCGAAGGTACTTGTTGGGTTGGCATATTTCGAGATAAGGATTTGTCACTCCGATTGTTAGAGAGGTATGTTTGGGCCCACTCGGTAATGCACATCACTTAAGCCTTGCAAGCATTGCAACTAATGAGTTAGTTGCGGAATGATGTATTACGGCATGAGTAAAGAGACTTGCCGGTAATGAGATTGAACTAGGTATTGAGATACCAACGATCGAATCTCGGGCTAGTAACATACCGATGACAAAGGGAACAATGTATGTTGTTATGCGGTTTGACCGATAAAGATCTTTGTAGAATATGTGGGAGCCAATATGAGCATCCAGGCTCCGCTATTGGTTATTGACCGGAGACGTGTCTCGGTCATGTCTACATAGTTCTCGAACCCGTACGGTCCGCACGCTTAAAGTTCGATGACGGTTATATTACGAGTTTATGTGTTTTGATGTACCAAAGGTAGTTCGGAGTCCCCGATGTGATCACGGACATGAAGAGGAGTCTCGAAATGGTCGAGACATGAAGATTGATATATTGGACGACTATATTCGGACACTGGAATGGTTCCGGGGGTTATCGGATATATACCGGAGTACGTAGGGGTTATCGGAACCCCCCCGGAGGTTATTGGGCCTCATGGGCCCAAGTGGTGGAAGAGGAGAGGCGGCAGGAGGTGGCGCACGGCCCCCCTTGCCCCAATCCGAATTGGGAAAGGGAAGGGGGTGGCGGCCCCCCTTCTCCTTCGTTCCCTCCACCTCCTCCTTCCCCCTTCTCCTAGTTGGAATAGGAAAGGGGGGCAAAACCTACTTATAGTAGGATTGCCCCCCCCCTTGGGCCCGCCTCCTCCCCTTGGCCGGCCCCCTCCTCCCCCCCCCCCTTATATACGGAGGAGGGGGGCACCCCATAGACACAACAATTGATCCCTTGGATCTCATAGCCGTGTGTGGTGCCCCCCTCCACCATAATCCACCTCGGTTATATCGTAGTGGTGCTTAGGCGAAGCCCTGCGTCGGTAGAACATCATCATCGTCACCACGCCGTCGTGCTGACGGAACTCTCCCTCAAAGCTTGGCTGGATCGAAGTTCGAGGGACGTCATCGAGTTGAACGTGTGCTGAACTCGGAGGTGCCGTGCGTTCGGTACTTGATCGGTCGGATCATGAAGACGTACGACTACATCAACCGCGGTGTGCTAACGCTTCCGCTTTCGGTCTAAGAGGGTACGTGGACACATTCTCCTTTCTCGTTGCTATGCATCACCATGATCTTGCGTGTGCGTAGGAATTTTTTTGAAATTACTACATTCCCCAACAACCACATGCCTCTCTTTCTTCATTCACTACAAGAAATATGTCAACTTGTGACCACCACTATTGGTCACTGAAAGGTCACAAATTTCCATTTACGACCTTTTTGTGACCAAAAACAGAAGGTCAAAAGCTGGGCGTCGTAAACTGACTATAGCGACCTTTCTTCTGGAATGGTCAAAGACGTTTACGACCAAAATATTCCTACTGTGGCGTTTTGGTCACTTGCAACCTCCCCCAGGCCACATAGGCATCCAGCGTGGCAAGCTGACGTGGCACAAGATTCAGCCCGGTCCAATTAGGCGTTTTACATGGGCCGAGCCCATTAATTCGGCCTTTCTATATATTTTTTTCATGTCAATTTTTGGTCGATTTCATGGGCCTAGCCCAACATTATAGCCTTTTTATTTTTGGGCCGTAGCCTTTGTTTCTCTTTTTTTAACGCATGCCAATTGTCAAATTCTGGTAATTGGGTCCCAAATGTGACGTTCTAGTTTGTGAGACCCTACTGTCAAGGTCATGTTCTTTCATATTTCAATATGCAAATACAGAAAACAGACACAATATTTCAAATAACAGCAGGAAGCAATCTGCTACATCATATAACATACATAAAAATGTGATCAACATCAAGTTTACAATTAGATAACACACATACAGCCCAAGTGTATCAGCCCAAGTCTATCACAGGAGCCCTACAAGTTCTGCTACATCATATAACACACAAATAGGATCAGCTCCCAGAACTAGCACACGTATAAGTTCTGCTACAAGGAGTTCGTGACTCCCAGAACTAGCTCAATGAGGTAAAACTATGCTTCATCCAACTTCTTTGTCCTGAATGAAATGCCAGCATCTGCACATTGTAGAACAAAATGTTTAGGGACAAAATAAAAATAAATCGAACAGCAAAATATCAAAAAAACCAAAGTATTAAAAACTGCAGTAATTTACTGGTAGTTAGCAGGTACACAATACCATGGTTTTAATATAAAATAAAGAGCAAGTGTTTGGCTACAACATAGAATGCTGTAAAATTTGTTTTAGAATCCAGGCATGTCAAATTTTAAGCACCAGCAGAATAGATCTAACAAACCAGACCATGATCATCATGCGCATCAGGATTTATGGTTCTAGCAAAACAGTAAAGAGATGGACATACACGCATCAAGCATACCAGCTACTACATCACCATTCTCGTGACCATAGACATCACCATTCACTAATAATTCCCATTGGGAGATCAAACTATGCATCCAACAAGCTACAGCAATAGGGAATGCAGAAAAATTTATGACCCGAGATGACGAATCAACTGGGTACATCTCAATTTGAACAACCACGGCGAGACAACAACCGCATACTAATGCGGCGAATCAAATCTGCACGCAGGAGCAGCGCCGTTCGTGGCATCCACATGAGGTCGCGCAACATCAAGAACATGGCGCATGACAACAACAGACCTAGAGATCTAGGACAGAGGGAGGGGGGAGCTTACACTTGCGGATGCGGCCGGGTAGAGGTGGAAGCTGCGGCGGCCGCAACGGATGCAGAATTGAAGAGGGTCCTCATGTAGCAGTAGCAGCAGCAGCAGCAGAATGAAGAATTGAAGACCGACCAACAGAGCCTGCAATGCAAACAGAGAGGCATGAGGAAACTGAATCCAATCACATCAAATCAAATCGAGCTGCTGCACCTTGACCTTGAGGAAAACAAACCTCATCTCATGTCATCTCAGGGAAGAATAAGAAGAAAAATATATGGCTGCTGCTCCATGACAATGACCTTGAATTGCTGCTACTGCACCAGATCGAGGAAGAAGAATACCTGCAAAAAAGCAATAACTAGCAATGCACAAGCATGAATTCATGGAAGGACGGATGCAAGGCCAAACATCCAGCATACTGTTTCTTAATGCCCCAACTACTTAAAAAACCATGGTAGTTCTAACCATATTAAATTAAAGGACAAAGTGAAGTCATGATATTGAGAGTTCCATCTTATAAAGCTTTCTGTTTAGCATATCCAAAATCACAGTCTATCTACCAATATATGAACTCTTTAGTTTTCAGAACCGAGGCTCACATATTTGGGCTGATTTGTACACTGTATTTTCAGTATTTTTTTTACTTGAGACAAACTAAATGCTAACATCAGTGACAACAAGACTTGAACAGAAATAGCTATTGAAGAAACACGTTTATAAGATAGAATGAAAATGATTTACACCACAACATATAGTTCACATGTACTGGGGCTAGAGACTATAGAACACACATAATCACACATATGCAAACAGGGTACTACTCCATGGCTTAGGTTACACTAATAAACAAAATTATACAAGCGACTACACTAGTATCGCAGATCTACAGAGTAGTACTAAACAGCTAAAAATAAGTAGTAGTAGTACAGGGAGCAAGTACTCCTTTCATTTACTTTAAACTGAGACAACTGAAAAGGAGTACTACTTTCATTTAATTTTCTTTAAACTGAGATGAGACTACTAAAAAGGAGTACTCCTCTCTTGAGAAGTTGATGTAAATGAAATCCAGGAGTATGTGAGAATATGGCCATCTTTATTTCTTTCTGTAAGCTTTATCTTCAGTGCCCTGTAATCACCAAAAGGCAATATCAGAAATTATCTGGTAGGCTAATAATATCAGAAAGCTTGGCAGCGACCGCACATACCTATAGTGTTCGGTCTTCCAGGCCTTCTTGTTGTCGCCGATACTGCACGAACATTAAGTAACAAACTGATCAGCATACAGAGAGTATAAATTTGACCTTGTAAATGAAATGTTCTGACATCAAATAGCTCCATTCTACAACTACACAGACCCTGGACTAACAGTCTTAAACACAACACTGTCCAGATTAAACAAAACCAGCGCCAGTCTACACTGTTAAGGTCTCGAGCTCATTGATAAATTACTATCCACACATGAGCCAAAGACATGCACATCTCGGACAAGAGGAAACTAAAGTTCAACATAAGATCATCAGTTAAGCACTTGAGCCAAAAAAGGAAACGTTGAAGCCGTCAGACCAAAATACTAAAAAAACTGCACGTTTAATCAGCTAAGCGTACAACATGTTCAGGAGAAGCACATGACACCACAACAAGCACATCTACAGGCAGCAGCTATTGGATATGATGCCTGCTTTAGATTGATTTGGTTACTGCTGCTTACGGCTTTTGGTTGGTGTTCAAATGTTCTCCTACTAGATACAGTAGATAGCTAGATGAAGCTGGAGACTATTGTTACAGTGCACAACATGATACTGAAGCCATACATCATAATATGGTTGTTTTGGTTGGCGCTAGCTAATGGCTATTGGCGTCTGAATGTAGCATCCAGTCTCATACCAAGTTGCCTCATTCATCTCAATCTCATCCAGAGCATGCAAGCAGAGTGACAAGCAACGCAAACAAACAAACATTGGCAGCAGCTTATCATATATAGCCGATGGTGGCGATCTCCGCGCGGACCACCCTGGCACTGACGGAGTGCACGGCGCGCCCCAGCTCATATGCAGCACACCGACGCCCTGACGCGCTTGGCGTCCCAGCGCTCCTCCTCCACGCCCACCTCGTGTTTATTAGTGAAGCGACCGGGGCAGCCGACGGCTGCCAGATCGAGGGAGGGTTAGGCGGAAATCCTAACCCTAGCAGAGAAGGAGGAGGGGGATGCCATGGTCGCGCCATGAAGACGAGATGAGGGGGGTGACGGAGACGAGGTCGTCGGTGGGTGGGGGCAGCGGTGGTGGATGGGGTTGGTGGCGGCGGTGGTGGATCGGGATGGTGGCGGCGGTGGTGGATGGGGATGGCGGAGACGAGGGAGAGTAGGCGGGGCGGCCTCGATCCGATCTGGAGAAAGAAAGGGTGGGTGGGTAGGTGGATTAGGGTTTTGGTATTTCAGAAGATCCACCGTTGGATGGGTGCGTGGTGGACGGCTTAGATCGTGTCCAGCTTGGTGATCTGCGTGGAGGTGGTTCCTCGCTTCTCATTGGCCGGCTGTCTCGCGCTCGAATATCCAAAATTTGGACTCAAAAATCTCCGGGTTTTTTAAATGCCTACAAATCTGTGTTGCAAATTTGGATCACGCCATTTTCCAAAAGGCGGCTGATAGGTGCCGATCAATCGGCCTAAATTTCGGTCGATCGCCTCGTGACCCTATGATTTTTTCATCTCTAACCATTTGATTCACCTCCCACTTTATACTTTCTTCCCCATCTTCCTTGTTCTCCCTTAGATAGAACACATCATTGACCCTCCCATCGTTGCGCTGTCGCGCACAACCGCAGTTTACCGCCTCACCGCCGGCATCACCCCTACGTGCTTTAGTTGTAGCATTCGCCAGTTCTAGCACCTCCTCGAGATGAAAAACCTTCGCATTGTGTCATCATATGTGACAAGAAAGAAATGGTGCGTATTTGAATGACAAACAATGTTGTCTAAGGAAGTTTTCATTTTCTTTTGACGAAAAAATCATTTTCCATTTTTTGAGCGCCCAAAATGAGTTTTTTTGTGAAGAATCTACCAAATAATTGTTGTAAAATTGGACCAAATCAATTTTATAAAATACTAGGCCATATTTAATCCACAATTGACCAAATGGTTGGGTGTCAAAAGATTTGATCCACCTCTGGTGAAAAAGACAAATTCCCGCTGATTCAGCTGGAAGCGGGTCAAATTTGAACTGTAGATGCCTTGTAGTTTGCTCTTTATTTTTTCCAAAAATCATTTCTAGGTACATAAGTATCTATTTAATCAGAGAAACACCAAAAAAAATTCAAGATTCAACCACTAGCTAGGAACGGTCATTCCCGCCGTTTTGACCGCATTTTGAAACGGGCATAAAAAATTCAAAAAAAAATCACAAAATTGGGAAACCTTCGCATTGTGTCATTATATGTGGCCAAGTTCCCAGGAAAAATAACAAACTTGTCATCCAACAATTATTTTAAAAAAGTGTTCTCAGAAATGAGCTATCATCTCTAAAGATTCATGGCTTTCAAGCCAAATGATCAATCTTATGGCCACATTCATGGCATAGTTTGTTCAAATGATCTCATATTGTGCACAAGGGTGCATATTGGAATGGCAAACAATGTTGCCTAAGGAAGTTTTCATTTTCTTTGGACGAAAAAACCATTTTTCATTTTTGAGCGCCCAAAATGAGGTTTTTTGTGAAGGAACTACCAAATAATTGTTGCAAAATTGGACCAAATCATTTTATAAAATACTAGGCCATATTTAATGCACAATTGACAAAATGGTTGGGTGAAAAAGTTTTGATCCACCTCTGATGAAAAAGACAAATTCTCGCCGATTCAGTTGGAAGCGGGTCAAATTTGAACTGTAGCTGCCTCATAGTTTGCTCTTTATTTTTCCAAAAATCATTTCTAGGTACATAAGTATCTATTTAATCAGAGAAACACCAAAAAATTCCAAGATTCAACCACTAGCTAGGAACGGTCATTCCCGCCGTTTTGACCGCATTTTGAAACGGGCATAAAAAATTCAAAAAATCAAAAATTGGAAAACCTTCGCATTGTGTCATTATATGTGACCAAGTTTCCAGGAAAAATAATAAACTTGTCATCCAACAATTATTTTAAAAAAGTGTTCTCAGAAATGAGCTATCATCTCTAAAGATTCATGGCTTTCAAGCCAAATGATCAATCTTATGGCCACATTCATGGCATAGTTTGTTCAAATGATCTCATATTGTGCACAAGGGTGCATATTGGAATGGCAAACAATGTTGCCTAAGGAAGTTTTCATTTTCTTTGGACGAAAAAACCATTTTTCATTTTCCGAGTGCCCGAAAGGAGGTTTTTTTGTGAAGGAACTACCAAATAATTGTTGCAAAATTGGACCAAATCATTTTTATAAAATACTAGGCCATATGTAATGCACAATTGACAAAATGGTTGGGTGAAAAAAGTTTTGATCCACCTCTGATGAAAAAGACAAATTGTCGTCGATTCAGTTGGAAACGGGTCAAATTTGAACTGTAGCTGCCTCATAGTTTGCTCTTTGTTTTTTCCAAAAATCATTTCTAGGTACATAAGTATCTATTTAATCAGAGAAACACCAAAAAAATTCCAATATTCAACAACTAGCTAGGAACGGTCAAGCCCGCCGTTTTGACCGCATTTTGAAACGGGCATAAAAAATTTAAAAAAAAATCAAAAAATTGGAAAACCTTCGCATTGTGTCATTATATGTGACCAAGTTTCCAGGAAAAATAATAAACTTTAATACGGTAATTATTTTAAAAAGTGTTCTCGAAATGAGCTATCAAGTGTGAAGATTCATGGCTTTCAAGCCAAATGATCAATCTTATGGCCACATTCATGGCATAGTTTGTTCAAATGATCTCATATTGTGCACAAGGGTGCATATTGGAATAGAAAACAATGTTGCCTAAGGAAGTTTTCATTTTGTTGGACGAAAAACCATTTTCCATTTTTCGAGTGCGAAAGGAGGTTTTTGTGAAGGAACTACCAAATAATTGTTGCAAAATTGGACCAAATCATTTTTATAAAATACTAGGCCATATTTAATGCACAATTGACAAAATGGTTGGGTGAAAAAAGTTTTAATCCACCTCTGATGAAAAAGACAAATTGTCGTCGATTCAGTTGGAAACGGGTCAAATTTGAACTGTAGCTGCCTCATAGTTTGCTCTTTGTTTTTTCCAAAAATCATTTCTAGGTACATAAGTATCTATTTAATCAGAGAAACACCAAAAAAATTCCAATATTCAACAACTAGCTAGGAACGGTCAAGCCCGCCGTTTTGACCGCATTTTGAAACGGGCATAAAAAATTTTAAAAAAATCAAAAAATTGGAAAACCTTCGCATTGTGTCATTATATGTGACCAGTTTCCAGGAAAAATAATAAACTTTTAATACGGTAATTATTTTTAAAAAGTGTTCTCAGAATGAGCTATCAAGTGTGAAGATTCATGGCTTTCAAGCCAAATGATCAATCTTATGGCCACATTCATGGCATAGTTTGTTCAAATGATCTCATATTGTGCACAAGGGTGCATATTGGAATAGCAAACAATGTTGCCTAAGGAAGTTTTCATTTTGTTGGACTGAAAAACCATTTTCCATTTTTCGAGTGCGAAAGGAGGTTTTTGTGAAGGAACTACCAAATAATTGTTGCAAAATTGGACCAAATCATTTTATAAAATACTAGGCCATATTTAATGCACAATTGACAAAATGGTCTGGTGTAAAATTTTTGATCCACCTCTCGTGAAAAGACAAATTTCTGTCGATTCAGTTGGAAGCGGGTCAAATTTGAACTGCAGCTGCCTCATAGTTTGCTATTTATTTTTTCCAAAAATCATTTACAGTTACATAAGGACCTATTTAATCATAAATACATGGTTTGGTGGCGATACGTCGAGGTTTGGGCGGTGGCCGAGGGCCCCAACTCTAGAGCGCGTAAACTCGCATGCCCGCCCCGTGGTCACCGCGTGACCATGGCGTTGCCATGTGTTCTGGGCGGCCTAGGCATGTCTAGTGGGTTGGGCACTCCCCAGGTTGGTGCTAGGAAGAAAATTACAACATAAGATTCTCACGAGGAGACCAATCGATGCTCAAATATGAATTAGCAGCCAAGTGTTTGATTAGCGGTACGGGAAATGTACATGGCTAATGGGCGTGAGTTTTGGCTGAGGATGATTAGTTACTAAGAAGACCGTTTTCACAAATTTTCAGCTCAAAAGGAGGAGCCTAGGTGGTACTTGCTTTGCAAACCACCACACTGGACATAAATATGAATGTTGAAGCTCGGCTCAAAATAATGAATGGATTGAGCTGGCATTTGGTGGAGGATGGTTATTTGGGCATAGGAAAGCACTGTAGAAAATGGATACTATTTGGACATGCCAAAGTGGTACTTCCTTCACAAACTGTTACTCTGAACAGAATAGGAAAATGAATATTTTTGAATTATTTTGAACTAGGCAAGGAAGGTTTTACATATTTGACGAAGATATGACCCAAAGAATTTATGAGATATTTTTGGGAATTTTGGGAATGATAGAAATATAGGTTGCTTCACAACCTAGGGCAAAAACTGCCACATGGACATGACACATAGGCAAAACTGATGAGGTGGCGCCTAGTCATAGCAACCCACCACAATTTACAAGGCTATGACCATCTATATTGGTCGTTAACAACTAGAAATAAGGCAGCGGACTAGCGCTGTTAGCTTTATGACCATTTCATGTAAGGAAATTATGACCTTTCTGACCAAAATGGTCTCAATGATTTAGGGTTTGGAGCCCCTCGAACAGCTTTTGACCAATTGGTCTCAAATGGTCATAAATCTATGACCAATTCTTCCAGGGTCACTGACAGAAGGTCATAAGTTGACATATTTCTTGTAGTGATTTATTGCTTGTCACATCATCTACTTTATCTAGATATGTGTGATGTTACTACCTATGTTACTCCCACTGTGGGTAGTCTAAGGAAAAGAAAAAAAATACGGGAACCGGTTCTAGTGCTAGAATCAGGTACTAAAAAAGTTGACTTTTTGTGGCGCCCAAACTGGCTCAAATTATGAGAGCGAAGTAAATGATAAAAAATATAATATTCTAACATGTGGATCTAGAAGTAGGTTCTATAAAACATAATATTAAAGCAAATTTAATTTTCATTGTACCAAGTTCTAGTTTTTTTTTTGAACCAACAGCATAGTTGATGAGTGTACTCATGCTACCTCTTGAGCACTGCGTTGGATTTCCTTGAAGAGGAAAGGATGATGCAGCAAAGTGGCGTAAGTATTTCCCTCAGATTTTGAGAACCAAGGTATCAATCCAAAGAGGAGGCTACGCCATGAGTCCCTCGTACCTACACAAAGCAAATAACTCCTCGCAACCAACGCGATTAGGGGTTGTCAATCCCTTCACGGTCACTTACGAGAGTGAGATCTGATAGAGATGATAGATAATATTTTTGGTATTTTTATGATAAAGATGCAAAGTAAAATAAAAGAAAAGTAAAAAAGCAAGGCAATAAATAAAGCGATGGGAGATTAATATGATGGAGATAGATCCGGGGGCCATAGATTTCACTAGTGGCTTCTCTCAAGATCATAAGTATTTTACGGTGGGTGAACGAATTACTGTTGAGCAATTGACAGAATTGAGCATAGTTATGAGAATATCTAGGTATGATCATGTATATAGACATCACGTCCGAGACAAGTAGGCCGACTCCTGCCTGCATCTACTACTATTATTCCACTCATCGACCGCTATCCAAAGATGCATCTAGAGTATTAAGTTCAAGAAAACAGGTAACGCCTTAAGCAAGATGACATGATGTAGAGGATAAATTCATGCAATATGATAAAACCCCATCTTGTTATCCTCGATGGCAACAATACAATACGTGCCTTGCTGCCCCTACTATCACTGGGAAAGGACACCGCAAGATTGAACCCAAAGCTAAGCACTTCTTCCACTGCAAGAAAAACTAATCTAGTAGGCTAAACAAAACTGATAATTCGAAGAGACTTGCAAAGATAACCAATCATACATAAAAGAATTCAGAGAAGATTCAAATATTGTTCATAGATAATCTTGATCATAAACCCACAATTCATCGGTCTCAACAAACACACCGCAAAAAGAAGATTACATCGAATAGATCTCCACGAGAGAGGGGGAGAACATTGTATTGAGATCCAAAAAGAGAGAAGAAGCCATCTTGATACTAACTATGGACCCGAAGGTCTGAAGTAAACTACTCACACTTCATTGGAGGGGCTATGGTGTTGATGTAGAAGCCCTACGTGGTGGATGCCCCCTCCGGCAGAGCTCAGGAACAGGCCCCAAGATGGGATCTCGTGGGTACATAAGGTTGCGGCGGGGGAATTAGGTTGTTGGCTCCGTATCTGATCGTTTGGGGGTACGTAGGTATATATAGGAGGAAGAAGTACGTCAGTGGAGCAACATGGGGCCCACGAGGGTGGAGGGCGCGCCTTGGGAGGGTGAGCGCGCCCCCTACCTCGTGCCCTCCTTGAAGCTTCCTTGACTTAGGGTCCAAGTCTCCTGGATCACGTTCGGTGAGAAAATCACGTTCCCGAAGGTTTCATTCTGTTTGGACTCCGTTTGGTATTCCGTTTCTTCGAAACTCTGAAATAGGAAAAAAAACAGCAATTCTGGGTTGGGCCTCCGGTTAATAGGTTAGTCCCAAAAATAAAATAAAAAGTGGAAAATAAAGCCCAATATTGTCCAAAACAGTAGATAACATAGCATGGAGCAATCAAAAATTATAGATACGTTGGAGACGTATCAGGCATCCCCAAGCTTAATTCCTGCTCGTCCTCGAGTAGGTAAATGATAAAAACAGAATTTTTGATGGAGAGTGCTACTTGGCATAATTTCAATGTAATTCTTCTTAACTATGGTATGAATATTCAGATCCGAAAGATTCAAGACAAAAGTTCATATTGACATAAAAATAACAATACTTCAAGCATACTAACAAAGAAATCATGTCTTCTCAAAATAACATGGCCAAAGAAAGTTATCCCTACAAAATCATATAGTCTGGCTATGCTCTATCTTCACCACACAAAGTATTTAAATCATGCACAACCCCGATGACAAGCCAAGCAATTGTTTCATACTTTTGACATTCTCAAAACTTTTTCAATCTTCACGCAATACATGAGCGTGAGCCATGGATATAGCACTATATGTGGAATAGAATGGTGGTTGTGGAGAAGACAAAAAGGGAGAAGATAGTCTCACAACAACTAGGCATATCAACGGGCTATGGAGATGACCATCAATAGATATCAATGTGAGTGAGTAGGGATTGCCATGCAACGGATGCACTAGAGTTATAAGTATATGAAAGCTCAAAAAGAAACTAAGTGGGTGTGCATCCAACTCGCTTGCTCACGAAGACCTAGGGCATTTTGAGGAAGCTCGTCATTGGAATATACAAGCCAAGTTCTATAATGAAATATTCCCACTAGTATATGAAAATGACAAAATGAGAGACTCTCTATCATGAAGATCGTGGTGCTACTTTGAAGCACAAGTGTGGTAAAAGGATAGTAACATTGTCCCTTCTCTCTTTTTCTCTCATTTTTTTATTTGGGCCTTTTCTCTCTTTTTTTATGGCCTATTTTTTTTAGTCCGGAGTCTCATCCCGACTTGTGGGGGAATCATAGTCTCCATCATCCTTTCCTCACTTGGGACAATGATCTAATAATGATGATCATCACACTTTTATTTTCTTACAACTCGATACTTAGAACAAAATATGACCCTATATGAATGCCTCCGGCGGTGTACCGGGATATGCAATGAATCAAGAGTGACATGTATGAAAGAATTATGAACGCTGGCTTTGCCACAAATATGATGTCAACTACATGATCATGCAAAGCAATATGACAATAATGGAGCGTGTCATAATAAACAGAACGGTGGAAAGTTGCATGGCAATATATCTTGGAATGGCTATGGAAATTCCATGATAGGTAGGTATGGTGGCTGTTTTGAGGAAGGTATATGGTGGGTGTATGATACCGGCGAAAAGTGTGCGGTATTAGAGAGGCTAGCAATGGTGGAAGGATTAGAGTGCGTTTAATCCATGGACTCAACATTAGTCATAAATAACTCATATACTTATTGCAAAAATCTACAAGTTATCAAAGCAGAGTATTACGCGCATGCTCCTAGGGGGATAGATTGGTAGGAAAAGACCATCGCTTGTCCCCGACCGCCACTCATAAGGAAGACAATCAATAAATAAATCATGCTCCGACTTCATCACATAATGGTTCACCATACGTGCATGCTACGGGAATCACAAACTCTAACACAAGTATTTCTCAAATTCACAACTACTCAACTAGCATGATTCTAATATCACCATCTTTATATCTCAAAACAATTATCAAGCATCAAACTTTTCTTAGTATTCAACATACTCATAAGGAAGTTTTACAAATCTTGAATACCAAGCATATTAGGATTATTACCATGCTATTTAAGACTCTCAAAATAATCTAAGTGAAGCATCAGAGATCAATAGTTTCTATAAAACAAATCCACCACCGTGCTCTAAAAGATATAAGTGAAGCACTAGAGCAAAACTATATAGCTCAAAAGATATAAGTGAAGCACCAAGAGTATTCTAACATATTCCAAATCATGTATGGCTCTCTCAAAAGGTATGTACAGCAAGGATGATTGTGATAAACTAAAAATAAAAGACTCAAATCATACAAGACGCTCCAAGCAAAACACATATCATGTGGTGAATAAAAATATAGCTCCAAGTAAAGTTACCGATGGAAGTAGACGAAAGAGGGGATGCCTTCCGGGGCATCCCCAAGCTTTTACATTTTGGTGTCCTTAGATTATCTTGGGGGTGCCATGGGCATCCCCAAGCTTTGGCTCTT
This sequence comes from Aegilops longissima, assembly GCA_021605205.1. NCBI lineage: Eukaryota > Viridiplantae > Streptophyta > Magnoliopsida > Poales > Poaceae > Aegilops > Aegilops longissima. Next base: position 44,629,227 of record CM038681.1, on the reverse strand, counting down.
GCCACTACTTGTTCCATAATCCATCAAAAGATTTCACCCAAAACTTGAAAACTTCACAACACAAAACTCAACAGAAATCTCGTGAGCTCCGTTAGCGAAAGAAAACAAAAGACCACTTCAAGGTACTGTAATGAACTCATTCTTTATTTATATTGGTGCTAAACCTACTGTATTCCAACTTCTCTATGGTTTGTAAACTATTTTACTAGCCATAGATTCATCAAAATAAGCAAACAACACGCGAAAAACAGAATCTGTCAAAAACAGAACAGTCTATAGTAATCTGTAACTAACGCAAACTTCTGGAACTCCAAAAATTCAGCCAAAATAGGACGACCTATGCAATTTGTTTATTGATCAGCAGCAATTGGAATCAGTATTTATCACGTTCTGGTGATTTTAACAATTGTTTTCGTGAACAGAAAGTTTCTGGAAATTACAGCAAGATCAAATAACTATCATCCAAGAAGATCCTATAGGTTTAACTTGGCACAAACACTAATTAAAACATAAAAACACATCTAACCAGAGGCTAGATCAAATATTTTTTTCTAAACAGAAGCAAAAGGCAAAAAACTAAAAATAAAATTGGGTTGCCTTCCAACAAGCGCTATCGTTTAACGCCCCTAGCTAGGCATAAAAGCAAGGATAGATCTAGGTATTGCCATCTTTGGTATGCAATCCATAAGTGGCTCTCATGATAGATTCATATGGTAATTTTATTTTCTTCCTAGGGAAGTGTTCCGTGCCTTTCTTTAATTGAAATTGGAATCTAATATTCCCTTCCTTCATATCAATAATTGCACCAATCGTTCTAAGAAAAGGTCTACCAAGAATAATATGACATGAAGGATTGCAATCAATATCAAGAACGATAAAATCTACGGGCACATAATTCCTATTTGTAACAATAATAACATCATTAATTCTTCCCATAGGTTTCTTAATAGTGGAATCCGCAAGGTGCAAGTTTAGAGAGCAATCATCAAAATCACGGAAATCTAGCAAATCGCACAAAGTTTTGGGAATAGTGGAAACACTCTTTTAAATCACATAAAGCATAAAACTCATGATCCTTAATCTTAATTTTAATAGTTGGTTCCCACTCATCATAAAGTTTTCTAGGGATAGAAACTTCCAACTCAAGTTTTTCTTCATAAGATTGCATCAAGGCATCAATGATATGTTCAGTAAACGCTTTATTTTGACTATAAGCGTGAGGAGAATTTAGCACGGATTGTAACAAGGAAATACAATCAATCAAAGAGCAACTTCCATAATTAAATTCCTTGAAATCCAAAATAGTGGGTTTAGCAACATCTAGGGTTTTGATTTCTTCAATCCCACTTTTATCAATTTTAGCATCAAGATCTAAAAACTCCGAATTTTTGGAACGCCTTCTAGGTAAAGGTGGATCATATTCAGTCCCATAAGTATCAAGATTCATATTGCAAAACAAAGATTTAATAGGGGACACGTCAATCACTTTTAGATCTTCATCTTTATTTTCATAGGAACTAGAAGAACACGCTTTAATAAAGGCATCTTTTGTAGCACGCATCCTAGCGGTTCTTTCTTTGCACTCATCAATGGAAATTCTCATGGCTTTGAGAGACTCATTGATATCATGCTTAGGAGGAATAGATCTAAGCTTTAAAGAATCAACATCAAGAGAAATTCTATCAACGTTCCTATCCAAATCATCAACTTTAAGCAATTTCTCTTCAAGCAAAGCATTAAAATTATTTTGCGAATTCATAAAATCTTTAACACTAGTCTCAAATTCAGAGGGCATCTTATTAAAATTTCCATAAGAGTTGTTGTAGAAATTTTCATAATTATTAGAGGAATTACTAGGATAAGGCCTAGGATTAAAGTTTCCGCTATACACGTTGTTACCAAAATTATTCCTACCAACAAAATTCACATCCATCGATTCATTATTATTCTCAATCAAAGTAGACAAAGGCATATCATTAGGATCAGAAGAAACACTCTTAGTAGCAAATAATTTCATAAGTTCATCCATCTTTCCACTCAAAACATTAATTTCTTCTATCGCATGCACTTTTCTATTAGTAGATCTTTCAGTGTGCAATTGAGAATAATTAACCATAATATTATCTAGGAGTTTAGTAGCTTCTCCTAAAGTGATTTCCATAAAAGTGCCTCCCGTGGCCGAATCTAAAAGATTTCTAGAAGCAAAATTTAATCCGGCATAAATTTTTTGTATAATCATCCACAAATTCAAACCATGAATAGGGGAATTATGTATCATTAACTTCATCCTCTCCCAAGCTTGTGCAACATGTTCATGATCAAGTTGCTTAAAATTCATAATTTCGTTTCTAAGAGAGATGGTCTTAGCGGGAGGAAAATATTTAGAGATAAAAGCATCTTTGCACTTATTCCATGAATCAATACTATTTTTAGGCAAAGACGAAAACCAAGCTTTAGCATGATCTCTAAGTGAAAAATGAAATAGCTTCAATTTAACAATATCATTATCAACATCTTTCTTCTTTTGCATATCACACAAATCAACAAAGCTATTTAGATGAGTAGCGGCATCTTCACTAGGAAGGCCGGCGAATTGATCTTTCATGACAAGATTCAACAAAGCAACATTGATTTCACAAGATTCAGTATTGGTAAGAGGAGCAATCGGAGTGCTAAGGAAATCATTATTGTTGGTATTGGTAAAGTCACACAATTTGGTATTATCTTGAGCCATCGCGACAAACTAGCAATCCAACACACGAGCAAACAAAAAGCGAGCGAGAAAAAAGGCAAACGGAAAAGAGAGGGCGAATAAAACGGCAAGGGTGAAGTGGGGGAGAGGAAAACGAGAGGCAAATAGCAAATAATGTAATGCGGGAGATAAGGGATTGTGATGGGTACTTGGTATGTTGACTTTTGCGTAGACCTCCCCGGCAACGGCGCCAAAAATTCTACTTGCTACCTCTTGAGCACTGCGTTAGATTTCCTTGAAGAGGAAAGGATGATGCAGCAAAGTAGCGTAAGTATTTCCCTCAGTTTTTGAGAACCAAGGTAACAATCCAGTAGGAGGCTACGCGCGAGTCCCTCGTACCTACACAAAGCAAATAACTCCTCGCAACCAACACGATTAGGGGTTGTCAATCCTTGCACGGTCACTTACGAGAGTGAGATCTGATAGAGATGATAGATAATATTTTTGGTATTTTTATGATAAAGATGCAAAGTAAAATAAAAGAAAAGTAAAAAAGCAAGGCAATAAATAAAGCGATAGGAGATTAATATGATGGAGATAGACCCGGGGGGCATAGATTTCACTAGTGGCTTCTCTCAAGAGCATAAGTATTTTACGGTGGGTGAACGAATTACTGTTGAGCAATTGACAAAATTGAGCATAGTTATGAGAATATCTAGGTATGATCATGTATATAGGCATCAAGTCGACCGACTCCTGCCTGCATCTACTACTATTACTCCACTCATCGACCGCTATCCAGCATGCATCTAGAGTATTAAGTTCAAGAAAATAGAGTAACGCCTTAAGCAAGATGACATGATGTAGAGGGATAAATTCATGCAATATGATAAAAAAACCATCTTGTTATCCTCGATGGCAACAATACAATACATGCCTTGCTGCCCCTACTGTCACTGGGAAAGGACACCGCAAGATTGAACCCAAAGCTAAGCACTTCTCCCATTGCAAGAAAAGCCAATCTAGTAGGCCAAACCAAAATGATAATTCGAAGAGACTTGCAAAGATAACCAATCATACATAAAAGAATTCAGAAAAGATTCAAATATTGTTCATAGATAATCTTGTTCATAAACCCACAATTCATCGGTCTCAACAAACACACCACAAAAAGAAGATTACATCAAATAGATCTCCACGAGAGAGGGGGAGAACATTGTATTGAGATCCAAAAAGAGAGAAGAAGCCATCTAGCTACTAATTATGGACCCGAAGGTCTGAAGTAAACTACTCACACTTCATCGGAGGGGCTATGGTATTGATGTAGAAGCCCTCCGTGGTGGATGCCCCCTCCGGCGGAGCTCCGGAACAGGCCCCAAGATGGGATCTCGTGGGTACAGAAGGTTGCGGCGGAGGAATTAGGTTTTTGGCTCCGCATCTGATCGTTTGGGGGTACGTAGGTATATATAGGAGGAAGAAGTACGTCGGTGGAGCAACATGGGGCCCACGAGGGTGGAGGGCGCGCCCTGGGGGTGGGCGCCCCTACCTCGTGCCCTCCTCGAAGCTTCCTTGACTTAGGGTCCAAGTCTCCTGGATCACGTTCGGTGAGAAAATCATGTTCCCGAAGGTTTCATTCCGTTTGGACTCCGTTTGATATTCCGTTTCTTCAAAACTCTGAAATAGGCAAAAAAACAGCAATTCTGGGCTGGGCCTCCGGTTAATAGGTTAGTCCCAAAAATAATATAAAAGTGGAAAATAAAGCCCAATATTGTCCAAAACAGTAGATAATATAGCATGGAGCAATCAAAAATTATAGATACGTTGGAGACGTATCAAATCACTACTATCTGCTGCTGACTATCAATATCAAGATTATAGAGAAAAAATTGTCAATGTAAGTAAACACTACTGAACCAGCATTTCCTCGCCAAGTCCAATGCGCAACACTCATGTCACAAATGGATACGACTTCCGATTCTTCGCCCTCCGTTTATCCAAGCACATGGCGACAACGGAGGTGACCATGTCCTGCTCCTCACCTTCCCAGGGCCACAGTAACCCGATGTTGCAGCTCGGCAGGCCGGGTGAAACCGGATCAGATAATTTTCATACCGAATCCGATTTCGAATGGGCAGGTATGGGAAGAGAAAGGTGGTAGGATAATTTCAAGGCCGAATCCGCTTAGACAGTTATGGGAAGAGAAAGGCAAATATAGAAGTGGGTACCTACATTGGATCTAGTAAATCCATTATCCACCGAATATCGTATTATTCAGAATTACAATCGGATTATCTGTCCTAAAAAATTTGGACTATCCGATTTGAAGTCTGTGCAGCCAGCCCAAAAAAGTCCCACGGCTCGAAAGTCCACTTCTACTCCAAAGCTCAATGAGCTCTGGATGAACAGTAAATTCCGAATTTTTTTGAAAATATCTGGAAAAAAATTGGTGAAACTTTGACAAATGTACTCAGTGCTTGTAAATTTTCATTCCGAAAGAACATCCATGGAAGTCATGGCAAAAAAAACAGCACTCCAAAATGCTTTCAAAATAGCATTGAAGTGTCGATTTTGTTTTTTTACCACGATTTCCACGAATGTTATTTTGGGATGGTACCCTAGTGAATGAATCTCGCACAATATAATCTTTTCTTTTGACTGGTACGATAGATATGCGGAATTGCATGTAACATGTAAATAAAAAATGTAATTGCACATATGCATCACTCTTCTCTAGGGAAAACTAAACTTTTCATGTCCCGCTTATTGCAGGGAATAGAGTCACCACCCACATATTTAACTATAGATGATTCCCGCGTGTTGCTTAGGTAATCTTGTTAAAAAGAAATGCATAATTAGGTGCTACATAAACAACTAAAAGTGGTAGAAACAAAATATGAAAGTATTTCTTGATATACACTTTAAAAAATTAAAAAATATGAAGCATATAACATAAGCATGTATAAAAGGAAAAAAATAGACAACATACGGTTAAAAGAGTGTCATTCTAAGAAAAGTAAAAGATCAACTTTATAGGTATATGCTAGCTCCAAGCACCCAACATGTATATCATGTCCATGAGAGCACAAAACGTACTGCAAGAAAATTAACTGATAACTTGCATGCATGAACATGTGTTATAGCTTGGCAGCACTACATGGACATATTGATGCAAACATGTAAAGTATGATATACATCCGTGCCTTGCTGATGTGGGAAGATAGTATGTAAGAAAAAAAAAGTAGTATGTTGTAGCTATTTAGCAATAGACAAAACGAGTGTTGTTTCTATAAAAAAGTGAAAAATCAACTATATAGGTATGCTCCAAGCGCCCAACACAAATACCATGTCTGTGAGCGCACAAAACATAGTGCCAAAACTTAACCGATGACTTACATACTTGAACTGATGATGTGCCAATGCTCCATGGATATGCTAATGCGAAAAATGTAACTTATAACTTACATGCATGACGTGATGATGTGGCATGGTTTCATGGATAGAAAAATAGTTAGTGGGTTGTATCACAATTATATCTAATGTGATTTAAAACCCACTTAGAATTCGCTAATGCATGTTGCATGGTGGAGGATTCTCATGCATAGATCAGACGGATGCTAGTGCATCTAGATAATAATCTAAGGACTATAACAATTTTTATGATGTGAAGCATGCGTGTTGAGATAATTAGAAGTAGTGGGAATCACTCTCTTAGATATATAGGACGTGTTGGATCCAAACACGAAGTTGAGTGTATTTGTTTTCCTCTTTGCTCCTTGTTTCTTTTTTCTTTTTCTTTTCTCTACTTCCCTTTTTTGTTTTTTCCATTTCCCTTCTTTTCACCATTCCAATTTTCTATATTATTATTTACTAGTGGCATATTTATTACTTTACATTTTCTCTCCTTTTCACTAACTATAATTTTAGTTTTTTTCTTTTAGAATATTTTCAGTTTTCCTATTTATTCATTTATGATGAGTACATGAATATTTTGTTGAAAATCATAGATGTATTTATGAACAGATTTCTTTGATAGTCATTATATGGAAATTTTAGTAACTGATAGGATAAAAATAAGATGTTTATGTATGGAACAAGAAATATTTTCACATGTAAGATCGACATTTTATTTAATGAGCATGAACATTTCCTCTTTGTGGAAAATACATAAACAATTGTTGTTAGGTACATGTACATATTTTTCAAGTCTTGTTTTTTTCACTTTTTCCTCTTAGTTATATTTTATTTTTATGCTTAGGTTGTTTATATATGTCTATATATTCACTTATTTATTTGAATTATTTTGCTAAGGACATAAAAATAAACTAAATAAAATAAAATAAAATAAATAATCAGAAAGGAAATGAATAGAAAAATGAAAATAGAGAGAAAAAACATGAAAGAAGAAGAAGAAGAATGTGAAGCTACCTGGGTCGTCCCAAATAAAAGGTTTTGGGCTTCAACATCGTAGCTAGCTGCTGTGGGGTCAGTAGGCTTTCCCCACAAAATAAAAGGTTTTGGGCTTCAACATCGTAGCGGCCTCTTCGATTCCAACTCTACGAAAGAAAAGGTTTTGGGCTCAGTTTTTTCTCCCAAAACGCAGCGTGAGTTTCCCCCGAGCGTGGTTTTGGGCTTCAACATCGTGGCGGCGCAACTTCGACTCCAACACGAGCTCCGACTCCGAGCAGGGAGAGATGCCATCGGCAGCGGCGCCGCTCGAGGACGACGATCTGCTCTCCGAGATCCTCCTCCTCCTTCCGCCGCTCCCGTCGTCCCTCCCGCGTGCCTCAAGCGTCTGCAGGCGCTGGCGTTGCCTCGTCTCCGCCCCCGGCTTCGTCCGCCGCTTCCACGCCCACCATCGCAGCAAAGCTCCCCTCCTCGGGTTCTTCGCCCATTCCTTACGCGACGTCTCCTTCCTGCCTGCACTGGATGCCCCCAATTGTGTCCCCTCGGGGCTACTGTCGAGGAAGATACCCTGCAGCATCCACTTCTGGAATCTGGACCCTCGACTGCCGCCATGGCCTCGTACTCGTCTTTCTCCGTTGGCAGAACCAGTTCATGGTTTGGGACACGGTCTCCGATGACCAACACCACATTGACGTTCCCCTAGGGTTTGGCATGGGCGCGATCAGCGGGGCGGTGGTTCGCGCCGCAGGACTCGTCCAGCACTTCCAAGTGGTCTTGGTAGGACTTGACAAGAAACGATGGGGCTCGCATGTGTTTTCTCGTCCAAAACTGGCGCGTGGGGTAATTTAATCTCGACACCGCTTCCATTGGATTACGCCGGTTCATCCATGGTGGTTCGTGAGTTGCCCTCTGTGCTGGTTGGGAATTCTCTTTACTGGCTTCTTTCAGAAAGAATCCTGAAGTTTGATTTGGATAGGCAAGGCCTAACAATGATAACTCTGCCCCCACTCAGTTTCCACGACAGGCAAAACAATACCCACTTCAGGGTTATGCGAGCAGAGGGTGGTGGGCTTGGTTTTCTCTTCATGTCAGGTTTCACTGCCGAATTATGGAGGAAGATCGATTTTGATGGTGTTGCTTCATGGATGTTCGAAAGAACTATTGAACTAGACAAGGTACTTTCCCCGAGTTCAATGGGAAATCACCTATGGATGCTAGGATTAGCTGAGAACAATAATGTGTTGCTCTTGATGGCGGCAGTTGGTGGCCTTTCCATGGTTCACCTTCAGTCATTGCAGTTAGAACATCTTGATGGCTACAAATTACAACAATATCTTCCATTCGAAAGTGTCTACACTGCAAGTAATACACGGCGTGTATAAAATAGCCAGTACGTTATTTTTGGACATCAACTGGTTAATGAATGTTGTTCACAGCCTTCATTGTTGAGCTAACTATTTTTAAGTGGTGTTGTATCGATTATTTATTTTGATGCTTGATGATCTCTTTAACTTGTAGTGATGTTGTTTCGTCCGGATGTCTCTTGGTGGTACTTTATGTAGGAAACAAAATTAGTTGGCGTAGTTTTGTTTAGGTCCCCAGTTCTGCTTCTGTACCCAATGGCTATCGCCGCTCTAATGTATTGTGGTTTCCGTGATTGGAGCAGATAAAGAAGGGGCGGGCAGTGCTATTGTCTTAATACACAATTTACTTTGATTTGATGCTTCATGATATCTTTTACCGTATTGTGATGTTGTTCTGTTCGGAAGCCTTTTGATGGTATTTATGTAATCATTATGATCTGGAATAATATCTCTTAGCGGCATTGGTTCCTAGTTTAGTTTAGCTCAGCGATGTTGTTTTCAATAACATTATTTTGGGATTTCATATCTACCAAACTGTCTCCACTAGATGAGTGCGCATATGAATATACATACAAATAATATAGACCAAGATTGACAAATTCTTTATAGAAAAATATGTGAGTTGTATAATGGTAATACTAGTGGATAGTTACAGTGCAGTTTTATTCTCTCAAGATGAGGTACTCCCTTTGTAAACAAATGTAAGACGTTTTAGGTCCTAAAATGTCTTATATTTGTTTACAGCTAGCTCTAGACATACTCTTGGAAGCTTAAAGATAACTTCTGTCATTCAATTTTATTATGTCTGCTGATCTTGCTAATAATAATAAATCCATACGAAGGACTTGGTTTAAAATTTATAGAACAGTTTCCAATTTCACCACTTGTAGAACAATCTTGTTGCGAGTGACAAGTCTATTTCTACGTATATTTAAGTGTACAAGTTCTTCACTTTATGATTTAATTTAATTGTATATTTTTATATGTTGTTTGGGGCATTTTTTTTTCATTTTGTATAATAGGTGTGGTTTTGTCTATCTATTTGCAATGTTGTATCAAACTTGAGCTGTTTTTTCTGAATTTCACCTATGACTTCATCTAAATATCTCCTTGAAGCCTTCTTGTAGCTAGTGAACTAATGAAGAATAACATACCTTTGTTTTTTCTTGGAGTCATTGTAGTTTTGTGGACGATTATTCCATTGTTAGGCTGCTTGCTCACATATTTTCTCAGCATATCTCTCATTGTCAGCCTAATTAAGTTGCATATGTCATTGGCCATTGTCTGGTCTGAACTGTATGTAGCTTTGCTTTCTGGCAATCTAATTTCTACAATTTGGCCATGGTAGATGTTTAACGCTTTCTATTAAAAAAACATGATCAAAATGGTATGACTAGATTCACCACTAATATTGCTTTGATCACAAATTGCACTTTTTACGAACATATTACATATCATTAGAAGTAGTAGGCAAAGTATTGTTTTTTATGGACATCTGGTTTGGACTAAAGGAAGCTTATCTATTAATAAGTTGATGCACGATCCCGAGGTCTCTACTAGCATGAATTGAATTAAATTTGATTTATCAATAACTTTGCTAGCTTGTGTATTTCTAAAAGTACCCTATGAGCTAGAAGCCAGATGTTTCTGCGTCCCTACTTCATGAACCCCTTAGATACCCTTTAATTTTAGCTTCTCAGACTAGATGTTGCTAAAAACTGCTAATGATAGAAGTTGAAGGGGTGCCACTACACTACAAACTACATGTTCTCTGTGTCTAATGTCTGTTTTGTCAAATAATTCTTACGTTATTCAATGATGGAGCTTTTGGTACAGTCCAAGATGGTGAAGCTAATGTTTACTATTCGAGTCATGCAAAATCATGCCATGAATGTCTTGTGCAAATTGGTTTTACTGATGCCAGTGGTTGAGATGCATAAGTGGCTTGTTTGCTACTCCCTCCGTCCCGGTTTATAGGGCTTATCTAAAAAATATTGGTTTCCCGTTTTATAAGTCTCAATTTGATTGTTCCCCATCACATCTCAGATTTCAAGGCGCAATAATTCATTGCATGCAAGGATTATGAGAAATTTGACCAATGCATGTACCTCATGCTTGCATGCATTGCAATTAATGCATTGGTAAACACAAATTTTTGAGGAAAACAAGCGCATTAATTGAGTGCTTTGCCGAACCACGAGAATTATTCCACCACTCATCTTCTACCTTGGTTGGTGAGATTTTTGAATTGAGCCCTATAAACCGAAAAGGAGGTAGTATGATTCACGTGGAAATTTACCCTCCATGTAGGATGCACCGGTTATCTATGTTGTGGACTTGGAGGTATTAATAGCTGAATTTGTTCACTCCCGCCGATAATCTAATTTCAATAGAAAATTAGGCAATAAAGATATAATGACTTGGTATGTTAGTTAGCACTTCTCAAATGGTCTTTCTCTTATTTTGTATGCGGTCATATTTTCATAGTTTTATTTTGATTGCGTTCCATGTTATATAAGGAAGGGAGAATTTTACGAGAGCGCCGATATAGGTCGTACTAGCATATAGTAGTACTATCCAGGCCGTCGGACCGCATTGATCTGGCAAGTTGACGCATTCAATGCTTTTCGCATCCGTTCTCCAGAAAAATGGAGGAATGGGTTGGGGCACCGTATGCTACAGATGCACCGTATGAATACACGGGAGGGCACGTGGGTTGGCCCCACCAGAAAGTCACGGGAGCTGACGGCGGTGGATAGTACATGTAGCAAAGCAGATTCTGGTCCCTGGTCCAGAATTTTTTGGGTGATCGCGTGACGAGCATGCTGCTCTCTCGCAGTTAAAAACGAGCGTCAGAAAACAGTTGGCTTATCACATTGAAAACAGAACACATGGATTAACATTTAAGCTGCCCTCACCAGCTAACACATATTCTAACGAATAGATTTCAGTACCAGATGACTGATGGGTATAAAACTAACGGCCTTAACACACTCAGCAAGCACTACGACTACTAGACTCTAATTTCAACCCTACAGCAGCCGGACACCAATGGTTCTGCTCACTTGAAATACACCACTGCCAGTGTCAAAACAGACATCGGCAGCAAGATGGTGGCGAGCATGAGCAGCGCAACCCTGGAGAAATCAAGATGCAACTCTCTTTGATCGGGGCGGCCTGTTGGCATCCTTGCGGAACAGAACAGCCGGCCGGTGGACTCTGGGACTCCTTCCTGACGCGACCTCCGCTGTTGCAGCCCAGGAGAAGCTGGAGAATGTGGGGGCGGCAGAGACCGGGCTCTGACGGACTCCAACACATCAGCATAAGTCTCTTCCCACTCGAAAATCCACACCGACGGAACTAGAAATCATGAACTACACGGATGTACAAAGGTGAAGAACAAGAACTGAGTTGAGATTCAGGCATTCACACTCCAAAGGATGCACATGTAGTACCAATTTCCTGGCCTTTTCCCGCCGGTAGAGATGTCGCTGATGACTTCTCGACCACATCTGGGGCATGGGATTAGCGGTAGCAGCTCGGTGTCTGGCACCTGCGGTGCGGAGGAAGAAGAACCGAACATGGCAGTGAGGACTTCAGCTAGCGAAATGGGGATCCAGATTGACAATGGTGAGGATAAGGCTTTGAATAGATGCATCTACCCGCATCGTTGGCTGTCCAATGGGGCTGATCGTGGAGGATAGAAAGGCGGTCCAGGTGCCGCATACACCGGTCCTCATATATGTCACGTAGCGAGGACCGTACTGGACTGAGTTAGATCGGCCTCATAAATGACAACAGACAAACTAGTTTGCCACTGTGCAGAAATGACTGGCCGAGCTGAATACCTGGGCATATACATGCATGCTCGTGAATCTCGAGGACGATCAACCTCTAAGATAATAGTACTATATAGTAATATGACCCATATCGAATTTCCTGAATTTTACGTTGAATTTTTGCTTATGTCCCATTTTTTGTGTTGTTCTTGGTGGATGTTTATCTAATTCCGTGAAATGTAATTTGAATTATTTTGCTTTCCTTAACATTCAGGAATGGCTAGAATGAGTTTTTAAAAGGAGAATTTACCCCGGCATCTGCATCAAATTGATGCATGCAACCATCTTTATTATGTTATTCAACGGGATCTGACAAAAAAAATACAAAGATCAACCCAAACTTACCTTTGAGGTGAACAAAGTCACCTACAAGTATAAAGATGTGTCCTAACCACATCAACCAACCAGCCTAGGCATCCTACAACGTGCACCGCATGCACGCGCTTTATGATCCGCCGCCACCATCTTTCGTCGTCCCATCTTCAGGAGGGATCATTGCAGAGACCTTGCCAGACCCTCTACCGTTGATGTGACCACGACGCGAGACAACGCCACCAACTTTCGCGAGTCCATCATACCACGTCCAATGCCGAGACTCCACTGCTCCACATCGCTGAGACCTGCCATCTTCAATTCGGTAGATGCAACACCGCTCCACCTGTTGGTCCCTCCAGTGAACCTCTGTTCCAAAACAATGCCCTCAGAGGGAAAACGGCACCACTCTCTGTCATCATCCAATCCGGGAGACTAGATCTAAGGTTTCCCCATGAAGAGATGCCCCTGCAGGAAGAGGGGCACGCCATCTGCACCTGCCACTATACATAAACAGTGCCAACCATCACAAAGCTCTCACGGCGACGCCTTCAGGAACACACGACATGAGCACCGTCGCCGTACCGCAGTTAGGTTCTTCACCCTAGAAGAAGTGAGATGGGAAGATGTAGGGCGGACCCGAATGACATCTCAAAGAAGAAAGTTGGCACCCGTGGGCGGCGTCATCGTGGCCGGCGGGAACCGACCACGGAATTATCCCGATCTAGATCCCCACCTCTCGCTCCGCCCACAACCAATGACCGGCTAGCTAGCAAGCACGGCTAAGTCCGGCGAGATTGAAGCACACCTAGATGGCACAGTAGGCAGCAGACAAAATGGTGTCGTCCGCCGCCGGGGCATCGCTGTCATGGCCCGAACCCGCCCGGGCACCCAAGCTGACTTCCCACAGCCTGACAGCCTCGCTGCAGCACTGGACAGGAAAGCTTCACCAGGGGCCGCCACCCCGGATCAATGGATCGCAGCAGAACAACCGGAGAAGGGCTCCGCCACCGCCTTCCTCAGAGCGCATTAGTACTTTGCCGGAGGGCGCCACAGGCGGCGGTGAGGGGAGGAAGGTGTGGTAGGGGGAGGTGGCAGAGGAGGAGGGATCCGGCAGCGGTGCGTGTAGGGTGGGGGCAACGCTAGCTGTAGGAGTTTGTTAATGTATGTGTTAGAGGATCTCCAACAGGCGCACAAAAGTTTCACGCCCTAAAATAGTTTTAGCATGCCACCATGGCACTTTTAGCGCGTCGGACCCAATGTTGATTTACCAGATGCCCAAAAACGCGCGCCTAAAAAAACACGCAGTGTAAATTGTGAAGCGTGTGCAATCTGGCGCCTCAAATTTGCGCGCGTTTTTGAGCGCGCGCCCAACCCTTTTTTGTGCGTGCACTATTTTACAGTTTTGTTGGAGCTGTCTGACGCCCAAAAAACCCGAATTTTAGCGCGCGTAGCAGTTTTTGGGCACATGTTGGAGATGCTCTTAGCCTCTTATGTCACTTATTCCTCGTCAAAGGAAGATACATATTATGTTGTGATCCGGAGAGAGAACGGTAAAATCAAAAGCCAAATCGAAATAAGTAGGATTTTGCCAAATGCACATCGATAACGTCTTTGTTTGAAGATTCGTAAACTTTCTAACAAGTGATGCACCAAAGCGAAATAGACTGACTAGTTCTTCGCCATTCAAGGTTAGCTTATTGGCAGGACCACCGCTACCCAAAACTGGGTGCACACACAGCTACAAGTTCGCAACGCCAACTGCATATGCAAAATGGCAGTGGAAGCACAAGATCATCAGAACAAAATAACAACAAAAGCACGACACATATTCCATCAATGTGCCTCTACATATGAATCACCTATAACATAAGGTGGTAGGTCGTTTTACCAGACGGTGACGTCGGGAGGTCACACACGGAGTCCATGGCACAGGCGTCCAAGCAGGCACCAACACGGTCGCCGGTGTCATCGCATCGGCCGCCACACTGGACCTTGCAGAGTATCGGAAAGGTACGCTTGCACCTTGGGTAGCACTCACGGTAGCAGTCGCAGGAGTGACGAGAGAACTGCTGAAGGAATGGCCTTGACAATATGAGGAGGAGGAGCATGCACAGGGCGGCAATGGCCGCCGCTTTCTTCTTCACCACCATGTCCTTCCTCATACTTGACATCACATAACCACGGGGCACACCAACACCTTCTGCGCATGTGACCATCACCCTGACGTGTTCCGGTTTTGTGTGAGAAGACTTGGCACAACAAAGTAGAGCTTGGCAATATCGCAAGAACCTAGCCCAAACGGCTGCAAGAACTCGACATTGGGGTCAACCACCCTCTCGAGGTTGAATTTGATAAGATATATGTGTCTATTGTGCGGACGAAAGAGGTTCTCAGAGGACCCAAAGAGAGGCAGGTTGTATTGCGTCTTGGAGATGATGGCTTGGGTGAGGCCGTAGGTTTCGACGAGGTAGCCCTCAACGACGAAGCTAGGTTTTGGGGAAACGACGGGTGTGGCGGCGGAAAGGGGGCGATGAAGAGAGGGGTGGAAGGCCAGGGATATGAGAGGAGATGAGTGAGGACGAATCTTCGGAGGTGGAGCATGCACACACGACAGCGTCGGCGCCGGCGGCAACATTAAGGTTACCCGTGAACGGCGGGTTTGAAATGTGGTAGTTTTATTTAAAGGAACAACCTTATATTCCATTACAAAGTTAGACTGGCCGAATCGCCAGCTACAGAGTTTACAACAAACTCAGGGAAATAGCCTAGCCAAGTTTCATATTCACCATCTCCTAATCTTACACCATGTGCTGCTAGGCCGTGAGCTGCTACATTACATGATCTTGGACAAACACTAATATTTACATCATCAAAAGCCACATTCAACTGAAATTTTATTTCCTAAAACACAACACCTAAAGTCGACAAGTCATACTCGCTTGAGATCGCCTGCTTCAACACCACGGAGTCTGTTTCAAATATCACACGATTACATCCCATTTGTGTAGTAGTACTGATTGCATATAACATGGTCAGGGCTTCGGCATAGAGAACATTGGATACATGTTCGAGATTTCCTGCTTCTGCTGCCATAAGCACACCACTATCATTTCTGACAGTAAAACCCCATCGACCAGACAAAGATGATTGACGAAAAGCATCATCAGTATTTATTTTGAGGATCCCACCTGACGGAGGAGACCAACATATGGTGGAACCTTGTTTCTGGGTGCTCCTATGCTTCTTAAGGTGCCTTCATGCGATTTTTTTGAGGAAATGGAATGTGGTTTTTTTTAGTGGCAGGGAATGGAAATGTGGTAGCCGCGAATGGATACATTATTGTGGGCCTAAAATCTATTTTCAGGGGATCGTGGGCTTAAATCTCCGCAGGGCAAGAAATAAACTGGTACGAGTATATATGGTGGGCCGGTCCACTTCACTTCACACCCGCACGAGAGCAAAAAAAAAGAAAAAAGATGAGCAGCCCCCACTGGCCGGCGGCGACGCCACCGCTCCAAGACGAGGATCTGCTCACCGAGATCCTCCTCCGCCTCCCCCCGCAGCCCTCCTCCCTCCCGCGCGCCTCCCTCGTCTGCCGTCAATGGCGCTGGCTCATCTCCGACCCACGATTCGTCCGTCGGTTCCGCCGCCGCCACCGCCGCAACCCTCCCCTCATCGGCTTCTTCGACATGGGTCCCCGCGGCCTCTACTTCGTACCCACACTGGAGGCCCCCAACCGTCTCCCGCCCGAACGCTTCGCCTTGCAGTTCGAGGACGGCGACCAATTCATGCCCCTCGGATGCCGCCACGGTCTCGTGTTCGAATATCAAATGCGTTGTTCTCGCTTGTGAATTGATCTTGTTTGCAATTCAGTGCGAGCGCATCTGCTGGCGGGTTTGATTACCTTCCATGTTGCGTCAAGCATGGAGTTTCCGATGTTATATTTATGCATATCTAAGCTTATGCTGAGATTTTGACGAATATCAAATCGCACAAGTAGTCCGACCTGCTGTTATTTGCAACTGCATAAATAGCTTCTGATTCAACCAGGGCCGGGTTTCATTGCAATTTTGTTTTCTTGGGATGCCGGGAACGCCTTTTCCCGACAACAACAAAATAAAGATGCTGGTAATGGCTGGATGAGTTAGCTAACGTTTAGTTTGGATGCTCAAATGAAACACAGAGCCAGCGTGCCTTGCAAGTTCCTTTTTCTGACTCCACGCTGGGTGCCCTCTCGTGAACGCTCTCGCGACGGGGGAGCGCGCCAGGCGGTGCTGCCCGATCTCATTTCGGCCATTTGTGATCCCCACCGCGTCCTCTCTCTTCTCAACCCGGACCTCTGTTCCCTTGTGCTCCCGGCCATTTGTGTGCGCCATGGCTCCTCACCCTTATCCCGGCCCGTGTCCACGCCACTGTTTTGGTTACCGGTCGAGATTTCAAGATTTCCCATGGTTACTGTATATTTCCGTGCCCCTCGGTAAATCGCTATACCGAGCAAAAAATACCATTTTTTGAAATTTTTGAATTTAAACACTCTATTTACTTTAAAGTACGTAGAATCTAATTAATGCCATGAGAGTTGGTTTCGGCGTGTTGGTAGCAACCTAGTTCCTGTTTTGAGAGGTCTCTGGTTCAAATATTCGTTCATTCACTTATTTGAATTCAAATTTCAACTACAAAATTCGCTCGAAATATTCTCGATATTTCTCGGTAACCGTGGTAACCACATTTACCAGTCCCCCTTGGTGTAAAATTGCCTCATTCGGTAACCAAAACCTTGCTCCGTGTGACGCCCTCGATTCAATCATACACTAATCATACACGCAAACAGTGGCGGAGCTTGAAAAAAATCTCAGGAGGGGCGAAGCTACCAAAGAAAAAAATTTGAATACAAATCTTATGATTATATAGTTAATTTTGTAGGATATTGAGAAACTTAGAATGATTATATTAATTTTATACATATTAGTTTATGAAATACATGTTTTATGTTAAGTACATAAAGAAGCTACTCATAACAAAAGAAAATATATGAAAAATACTATTTTTTGGCGAGAAACACCAGAATACTACTTAACCATGAATTATTGTGTTAATCACTACAGACCAGCTCTTAGTCTCTTTGCTCTTCCAAATTACATAGGAACATCTTCGTAGCTGTTCTTCTCTGTGATGCATGTATACAGTCAAGATATTGCCTAGAAATCGTCTTTAATCATTTTGTCCTAATAATCTGCAATCCTTCGGATCAGTACTTCATTTGCTAGAGTTTGTTGTCATTGTTTGTTCATGAATTTGATGTTCAAATTTGGGCTTTGCTACGGTCCATGAGAGGGAGCGTAGAATCACCGGCTAAACACGCGCGGCGACGGCGTCAGCTGATTCCTGAGCGCGGCCGCGAAAAGATGTGTGGACTGTGGTAGCGTCAGCCTCTGGTAGGCACGCTATTGCCCTCCTAGTCCCCGACGTCCAGTCACCGAGAGAGTCGAAGAGGACGAGAAGCAGAGTTGATCGCTCCTCATCTCTCCGGTCCCTTAATTAAATGAGAGAATTCCTTATTTAACACCGTGTCTAAATTTTATGCCCTATTTGACATCGACAAATAATTTCTTCTCTATATAACAACGAGTCTAAATTTTATGCCTTTTATAACACTTCTGTCCATTTTGAGCCTAAATAACACCTGAAAAGACCCTTTTACTCTCTTGTAATATGTTTGTGCGCGTGTGTGTGCTGTTGCATCTGTGTGCGTGCGCACATGTGTGTGCTACTGTGTGTGTGTTTTTTTGCTACTGTGTGTGTACGTGTGTGTTTGCTACTACTGCGTGTGTGTACGTGTGTGCGCGCGCGCTGTTGCGTGCCTATGTGCTGCATGCGTCCCTGCTGCTACGTGTGCTGCTGGGTGTCTGCGTGTGTGTTGCCAGTGAGTGAGTGTGCTACGTGTGTGCGGTGTTGTGTGTGTGCGTGTGCGCGCGTGTTGCTGCTTGTGTATGTGCTGCTTTTTTTGCGGGTGTGTGTATGTGCTGCTGTGTGTGCTACTGCCCTCTCTCACTGATGCTGCGTGTGAGTTACTGCCTCGCACACACACATAACACATGAGGGGCAAAAGGGTCTTTTTAAGTGTCATTTAGGCTTAAAATGGATGAGAGTGTTATAAAAAGCATAAAATTTAGATTCGTTGTTAAATAGGGAAGAAAAAAATTTTCAGTGTTTAATAGGGAAACGCAATTTAAGATAGTGTTAAATAAGGAATTGTTTCTAATTAAATGGGCCTAATGGTTATGTGTTGCAGTGCTATTACAAGGTACTTGAATTTTATCATTTTTGTTGGGGGGTGATGGCCCAGGTTTGTCTCCATGAAGCTCCGCCACTGCACGCAAATGTGTACGATCAAGATCAAGGACTCATGGGAAGATATCACAACACAACTCTAGACACAAATTAAAATAATACAAGCTTTATATTACAAGCCAGGGGCCTCAAGGGCTCGAATACATAAGCTCGAATACACAAGAGTCAGCGGAAGCAACAATATCTGAGTACAAACATGAGTTAGACAAGTCTGCCTTAAGAAGGCTAGCACAAAAGCAACATTGATCGAAAAGGCAAGGCCTCCTGCCTGGGAGCCTCCTAACTACTCCTGGTCATCGGCAGTCTTCACGTAGTAGTAGGCATCAACAGTGGCATCTGGCTCCTGGGCTCCGACATCTGGTTGCATCAACCGGAAAGAAGATTAAAGGGGGAAAATTGGGAGCAAGCAACCATGAGTACTCATCCAAAGTACTCACAAGCAAAGAACTACACTACATATGCATCAGTATCAATGAAAAGGGCTGTATATGTGGACTGAACTGCAGAATGCCAGAAGAGAAGGGGAAAGCCTAGCCTATCGAAGACTAGCATCTTCAAGCAGCTCCAAGCATCTTGCAGCATCAGAAGAGATAAGAGTATCATAAAGTAAAGTAGTAGAAGTGTTATCAACCTCGGCCAGAGATCCTTTCTCGACTCAAGAACAAACGTAACTACTCACAAAGCATATTCATGTTCATAATCAGAGGGGTATTAATATGCATAAAGGATTTGAACATATGATCTTCCACCAAATAAACCAACCAGCATCAACTACAAGGAGTAGTCAACACTACTAGCAACCTACATGTATCAATCCCAGACTTAGAGACAAGAATTGGATACAAGAGATGAACTAGGGTTTGAGAGGAGATGGTGCTGGTGAAGATGTTTATGGAGATTGCCCTCTCCCGATGAGAGGAGCGTTGGTGATGACGATGGCGACGATTTCCCCCTCCCGGAGGGAAGTTTCCCCGGCAGAACAGCTCTGCCGGAGCCCTAGATTGGTTCCGCCAAGGTTCCGCCTCGTGGCGGCGCAGTCTCATCCCGAAAGCTTGCTTATGATTTTTCCTCGGACGAAAGACTTCATATAGCAGAAGATGGGCACCGGAGGGCCACCAGGGGGCCCACGAGGCAGGGGGCGCGCCCTACCCTCGTGCCCAGGGTGTGGGTCCCCTCTGGTATTTTCTTCGCTCAGTATTTTTTATTATTTCCAAAAAATAACTCCCGTGGAGTTTCAGGACTTTTGGAGCCATGCAGAATAGGTCTCTAATACTTGCTTCTTTTCCAGCCCAGAATTCCAGCTGTCGGCATTCTCCCTCTTTATGTAAACCTTGTAAAATAAGAGAGAATAGGTATAAGTATTGTGACATATTGTGTAATAATAGCCCATAATTCAATAAATATCAATATAAAAGCATGATGCAAAATGGACGTATCACCGTACGTTCGGTACTAGGATCGGTCAATCGTGAAGACGTACGACTACATCAACCGCGTTGTCATAACGCTTCCGCTTTCGGTCTACGAGGGTGTGTGGACAACACTCTCCCCTCTTGTTTCTATGCATCACCATGATCTTGCTTGTGCGTAGGAAAATTTTGAAATTACTACATTCCCCAACAGAGGCCGTGGTCGATGACGAAGGCATCGGCGGCCGGCGAGTTTGATGGAGACGAGGACGACGTTGGATGTCGAGAAGGCGCGGGCGACGGTCATGCGGAAGTAGTTCGAGGTAGCGTTGCATGGCGAACTTTGAGGTGGGGACGAACGTCACGGGCGACGGAGAAGATTGGCTTCTCTGCGCTGTTCGAGGCGGTAAACCGCGACGACCTCGCTGGTGGTGACGGATGACGCCACAACACTGGCGACGGCGAGACAGAGGGGAGAAAAAGAAGTTTGCGTTTGGAATGAGATCTAACTGCTGCAGGTGGGGGGATGCGGTGGATAAAGTCATGTATAGCAGTGAAGGGCGCAGAGTGGATCCCGCCAGCGCAGTATATGCGTGGTAGATGGCAACGTGACCAAATATAGTTATGGCGGGCGACAACTAGAACCCGTCACTCCCGCTCTAAAAAGATTTGAAAAAGTTTGGCGCGTGGGTACCCAAACATAGTGGTGGCAGGTACTAGCAGTTGTCGCCACAGTTGCGCAAGGAAACTGTGGTGGCCACGAACCTTTGCCCACCACAGCTGCTTGTCAGCCATGAAGGATTTAGAAACCGCATAGCTGTGGCGGGTCCTCGGCCATGCCCGCCACTTTTACATGTGTAGCAATGGCAAGCATATTTTAACATCCGTCACTGCTTGTTTAAAGAAATAGATGTGGCAGGTGCATGCCTCGCCCATCACTTATTTAGGTTCACGTATTTGCCCTATCCCCTAAACCCTGAATTTATAGGGGTTGGGTGAAATGAACCCCAAGTCTAAATTCTAATCGGTTGGATGTTGAACTATGCAATTCTAGTCTAAACCAAGCCTTCGGGTCGTTTTCCAAACGGGGATTGTTTACGTGGCAAAGGATGGCGCAGATTGGTGGTATTTCACACGCAATTCCTATTTGCGTTACAGTGCAATCTGCAAACGGATGCACGCAATTCCTATTTGCGTTACAATGTAATCTGCAAACGGGCGCCGAGCTGGGCCGGCCTGTTCTACGTTTTTCTTTTCTGGAAAGGATCAAAAAACGCAGGGTGACCAAGATTCGAACTCAAGACCACTCCATAGAAAGCAAACCGTAGTAACCATTATGACACCACCATGGGTCATGCAATCTCCCTTCTTTCCACCTTTTTGTTCCTTTTTGTTCGCGAACCTTTCCCTTTGTCCTTTCTTTTTTTTCTTTTTCTTAAATGCGTGAGATTTTTTTAAAGAAAATTTCAAATTCGCTGGAGCTTTTTTTCTAATTCTTTTTTTCCGCATTTGGTGAACTCTTTTTCGAATTTGGTGAACTTTTTTTGAATTTGATGAAGTTTTGTTCAAAATCAATGAACCTTTTCAAATCCGGTGAACTTTTTTCCAAACCCGGTGATCTTTTTTTCAATTCGGTGAACTTTTTTTCAAATCCTGTGAACTTTATACATATCCGGTGAACTTTTTTTAAATCCGGTGAAAAATTTTCAAATCCGGTGAAATTTTTTTGAAATCCGGTGAACTTTTTTCAAAATCGATGAACTTTTGTTTCAAATTTGATGAACCTTTTTTCCAAATCGATGAACCTTTTTGCAAAATCGATGAAAACTTTTTTCAAAATCACGATCTTTTTTCTAATTAATTCGAAAAAAAGAAGTGGTACAAAATAGCGCTGTAGCCCTGTTATTATGCTTTCGCCTCTTGTACTAGTCAACAATGGCAAGTAGTTCGTCTGGTTGGTGGCACCTATATGTTAACATGATAACATGATGTGATAAGTTCGAATCCTGTAAAGAGCATTATTATTTTCCATTGTTTTGGTGAGGTTTTTGTGTTCACTGGTCACCATGGTTAGTGGGCCGGCCCAGCGCGGGGCGCTGCAGGCGCCGTATAGGAGCTCCCCATTTCGCAAAGGTTTCACACCCTGCCCCCGGGCCGGCCCACTTAATATTTTTCAATCAAAAACAAAATTTTGAAAGGGCTCACACCCTGCTGCCCTCTACAAATACCGACCAGGACATCAGATGCGTCGTGTTCACCAGCTCCCTTTTCCTTCCTTTTCTTTTTTCTTTTCTTACCCTTTCCGTTCCTTTTTTTTCATTTTCCGTTTTTCTTAAATTCGTACACTTTTTTGAAATCAACATTTTTTTCAAATGTGCATATTTTATTA